>VZRS01018253.1:202805-327927 GCA_013398055.1 Ifrita kowaldi
CTTCTCTTTTCTTTCCCCCAGAAACAATTTTTGCATGGATACTGCAACTTTTGACAAAATACATGAGTTTTTACACTGAACTTTCAGTCAGTTATCATTTTAGTGGCCACTCTGGAAGAGAGTAAAAACAGGACTGAGGAACTAGACTGCTCTTAGAAACACAGACATGTCTGAGGCATGTCCCCTTCCAGTTCTCAGCTGAGGTGTTCTGCATTTTATAAAATACTCAGTTATTCCCAGGGTTAGAGAAAAAGAGATGGAGCAGTCAGGGTGAATGTCTGAGATGTCAAGCTCCCACACTGAGGCTGCCAGACAACATGCACCTCTGCATGTTGGACAGGGAGGAAGGCCCAAGAGGAGCAACTTCCACTCTGGTCTAATTTCTGGTCTAGAAACTAAAGAACTTTTCTGGCAAGTGGGAAAATTTTTTAACAGAGGCTCAGTCACAGTCTCACATCTCCCATATTGATTGTTTTTGTTAAAGTACCTTTTCTGAGGGGCAGAGTGTTTTCGCTGGTGTCTGCTTCTTTCACAGACTTGGAATGGAATTTTCCACACAGATTTGCACACAGAAGCTTAGGGTCAGGAGTATTTTGTATTGCACTCACACAATACACACAGTCCAGCAAAGGTCTCCTCCTGGGGCTAACGCTGCTGCCCTAGGAAAACTAGTTACATGCCTCTTCAGTAGGGTCAAGAATAGGAAAATTACACTTGCTTTACAGAACTTTACAAGAAGTTCTGCTTCCTCCAAAATAAAATTTTAAGTTATGTTAAAGAGTAAAATGCGTCCATGTTAACCCATTCCTTCTGTGGTCATTCTGTTGGATCAGCACTTGCAATGTGCTTTTCCATGCCTGTGTGGTAGGCACAAAATGCGAGACCATCACTTCTCAGCAGCAGGTTCTTCAATGTCTGAGACACCTTTTCACTAACAAACCAAACTCTGTGAATTCTTTCTCCTTGCTTAGAAGGATGGTGACATTTAGTATTTGACTATAGTCATATAAACAGACATATGTTCTTTTCTGTTGGCCACTAAACTGCTTGGGATTTAACCTCTCATTTATCTGCAAAGACAGCTTCATGCATAATCAACACAGAGAGAGGCTATAAAACTGTAACTGTAATTGTGAGTCAGAGAAAAATTCAACTTCATTGTGTATTACCATGTGCTGTCAGACAATTTTATCTTCCCTTAATTACTATGTTCTGGTCCGAAGCATGCTGAGTTTGAGATGTAGCACAGCATTGACAAACCAGATGTAACCTAATTTATTCAAACATATTTGCAGGTTCAGCCACAGAACTAGGGGCACAACAGAAGTCCAAAATCTTTCTCTGCTACTCCAGCAAGTCTTGCAGGCAAAGCTGATCCATGTCTTTCAGCTGTGCCCCAGCCAGTGCCCAAGCCAGCTAGATTAAAAATAGGAAAGCTCCAGTATTGTGCTAAGTGCTGCAAGTGTGTATATATACATGTATGCACACATACAGTCCGGTAACATGGCTTTGAGGTCTTTTCTTGAATTACCAACCCATGCAGGAAGCTAAAATGTAGTACAACTGGAATTTTTTTGTAGATATGTTCATCTTTTAATATTTTCTGTGGTTTAACTCATTAAAGTTAGAAGGTCTCTTTGCAACCAGATTAAACCAAGCACATCTATAAATACAGATTCTTTGTGGAAAAAAAAAAAACCCTAAGGATTACCCTGCCATTCCTTTTAGGACTCAGTTCAATGTTCAATGCTATGTTAGAGGTGTGTGAATGGCTTCTGAAGTAAAGTACATTTCAATAGACCTGGCACACAGTGATAAACTGAATCCTATTCAAGAAGAAACACAACTTCATCAGCAAGGACCTGGATCAATGCTAGTACAATCAATCCTCTGACAGAAGAAACAGGGGGTTGTTATGACCATCACATACATATACGTCACATAAATGAGGTTTCCTATCGACGTCTGCTGTAGAGGAGGATTGGTCTAATTAAAGCTGAGGACCTGGGAGAGGTATATTCAGGTGTCCTCAGCTGGGATAGATTTGCTATGGGACTTGGCCTATGGGAAAGTCTGACTGTGCTTAAGATTCCCATTTATAGAAAGTGGAAAAGTAGCTTTTTCATTTCTTTCAGGGATTTTGTGCAGATAAATATGTGGTACTTACAAGCGCCATGTAAGAACGTAAAACAGAATCTGAACAACAGTCTCAAGAAGATGAGAATGATACTTATTCTTTTAAAGCAAGGATATTAAACCAGTCAAGCAGAAGTGTATCATTAAACTATTCCTCTTTCTAAGGTTGTAAGGAAGCTCATTTCCCTGAAGGTGACTTCTCAGGAACATATGCATTTTCTGTAAGCCACCGATCTCTATTTGCAGTTTGTTAAATATTACTGGGAATAGAATTAAGGCATGTATGCCTGCAAATGTGGTATTCTCAATGGCTACACACAGAATCAACTACCTGTCAAATTTCCCCATCTTGCACCAAGAAGAAATAAGGTAAGAGGAATGGGATTTCTCTTCCCTAATCTAATAGCACAGACATTTAAATCCGAGCTAGTCACCCCAGGCTCCCTCTCAAGTTCATGTCGTGAATACATTCCTTCCAGCTGGCGATTCATCTCATCCTAAAGCAGACAACTAAAAATAGGTCAGAACTGCAGACCAGGAGGGCTTTTACTTCTGTCAGCTGCAGCAGCAAGTTAACATGAGAAGCTTACCTAAAAAGGTCTATGCAGTGTCCCACCATGTATCAATTTTGTGCCAGTGTTTTGTGTAGGCTTTTTCTCATTTCTCTTGCATGTGTCTAGAAAGTCTTTTAGCACAGTCTAAAATAAGAGTTTCAGAAAATATAACATGTTTAGAAAGAATGTTAAATGAAAATTATACCTCTTACATCCTATGAGATGAACACTTGTCCTGCAAATTAATTGCACTAAAATTTTCTGGAGCTTGAGTTTGTCATCTACAGCTAGGTAAAGAACAGAGGAAGCTAAAATCATCACTGGGCTTTTTCTTCCTCCTAAAATAGTAGATATTCCTGTTTCCACAAAAATGTGGAGCTTCCTAAAGCCAGCCTTCACAAATTATGGGAGAAGAAAAGAGTATCTGTCAACACAATATAATTTCTTTTTCTGATAAACATATATTTTTCCAAGTTCCTCAAAAAAATGTCTATGATTTCTCTTCACAGGGCTTATATCTGTATACCTTGTACCTTATGTGCAATAAGAAGTCTCCTTCACCCCTCTGCAAGGAAAGGCACAGCTTGCCCACTGGATCAATCCCACATAGGATTCAAAGTCTTACCCAAAAATTTCAGAAGCAACAGGAAGATATCTGTGCAAGAATAAAGCTCTGTCAATAGTAATTAAGAGTAAGGTATGTGCTGATAGTTTTAAAAAAACCTAACACATGTATTTTGCCCATGAACACTGTGATTTAAGACAGCATTTGTGCCTTAAAAAAAGAACAGCTTCCACAAGTCTTGACAAATTTTCCTAATTTTACTTCAGTGATCAATAACGTGTTCAATAGAGGCACCTTGGGAGGACCTACTAAAGAGCAGTCACATTCACCAGATATACTCTCTTATTAGTGGTTACTTTAGAAACAATTGCTTCTGAAATGAAAGATGAGTAAAATTACATTTAAACTACTGCCTTTAACACACCAAAGAGGACCTTAAAATGAACTGAAGAGGAAAGATATCATATGATTTTGTGGCTTTTTCACATAGCACTAATACAAGAAACAAAATAGAATTGTAGTTACAGAGCAGAAGAACAGATATTCTTGTTGTTTTCATGGTACTAAAAGGATGAAAAAGAAGTGTTGTTTTTAAACCATTTCAGAATAGAAGAGAGAAAGGAAATGGATCTGATTTTTATTATCCTTGTTGAATGTCCAGTTTATCCTTTTACTGACAAACCTGTTCACATGTTTGAGAGATCTCAGGGACCTGTGAGCTTCCAAGGAAAAGCAATGCCACGCTCTGAACTTATAAGCTGTGTTAAAAATACCATTATCACCTTTTTTTAATAGCCGGATGAAAACAGATGAATTTTATCTCTAGAACTCGCGCTACAGCAGTAGGCGAGGGCCTGACATATTCCTGACACCCTGGGCAGAGGAGGCACCAGGCATCTGGAGATCATTCCCCATGCATCCCAGCTGTGCTCTGTGCTGCTTCCCACACTGACTGCAGGTGCCCAGGTGCTGGCAGTGGGGAGCAGCAGAGGAAGCCTCTCTGAGGAGAGGCCAAGGCAGTCCCATGCCAGGCACAGCCGTCTCCAGGGGAGCCACTGCAGGGCACAGCTGAGCCCATCAACAGCACTGCTGGCTCCTCTGTGGTAACGTATTTCAGGGAAAAAATGCTGCACAGCATCTGTGAGAGAGGAGTGAGAAAAACGTGAGAAACAACCCCGAAGACACCAAGGCCAGAGAAGAAGGGAAGAAGAAGATTCCACTGCAGCCCCTGGGGGACCCACACTGGAGTCAATGGACATTCCTGAATGACTGCAACTGATGGAGAGTTCATTCTGGAGCAGGGGAAAGATGTGGAGAGTAAAGAGCAGCAGGAGGGAGCTGTTATGAGCTGAGCCCAAACCTGCTGCATTTCTGTACTGCTGGCTGAGAGCTGGTACCACATGGAAATTTCAGTTCATTCATCAAACTTTGACCATCACCATTCACTAACTTAGGATTTGGTCCTTTCAGTCTTGACTAATAGGAGTAGTACTCATTGAAGTCCACATCCACGGGCTGTGGTAAAATAATCGATAGAGTACTTTTAACAAATCCTGTACAACTGGCATAGAGCAAGAGAGGTAAAATAATAGCTCTACTCTAAACTTCATCCAGGCCCCTATTTAAGTCAAAAGAAATCTCAAAGATCATTTCTATCAAGGAACATTTACCAGAGCTTAGGAACACACTGCTCACATATAATTTTTCTACAGTGATATAGAAGAAGCAATAGAAATATCAAGTTGGGAATCTTCTACCTTTTTTCCTTCACCAAAAGTCCCATCCAACTCAGTCAGTGAGGTGGGCTTAGTAGTGGCTCCACTGGAAAATCCATAATAGAATATTTTATTCTGAAAAGACATAACTTTATCTGCAGTAAAAAAAAAAGCAACAGAAAACCCTTTCTTCTTGAAAAGTCTGGTGTTTTCATGGTGTGAAGCCACATGAGGATGCAGCAAAGGATTTAGACATAGATATCTTTTAAAGAACCCAGTGCTCTGGTCCAGTACTTCACAAAAATCCAGTCTCATATGCATGCACACACACACACACAGGCCTTGTACATTTGTTGATCTCTAATTTCTTTTTCCTCTTGACAGAGCTTATAATAAATCAGAAAGGGTAACAGGCAGATTTACCACACAAGAGAAATGAACTGGAAAAATGGATAATGGTGTTTATGTTCAGAATTTACATTCCATTTGCAGCTTCATTCAGAAATGCAGCCCGATAGCCAGTTGCAGTCCATTCAAGTGAGTCGAATAAAAGACTTTTATTATTTTTGTTGAACAATCTCTCAGTTTGCCTGTAAATAAAATTATTTTTGTTAAAAACTATTGAATTTGCTCTAGGTAATGAATCATTTGTGGCACACTCTGAGCACACTAATACAGAGAGATGCCTGGACAGGAAACTTTTATCTGAATTGGTAGGACAGCAGCATCAGTTCTGGCACTTCTCAAGTTTGCAATTATGGAAAAGACTTGGTCCAGAAAAAAACCTTTCAAACTTAAATGTAATAAAACTGAAGAGGGAAAGAAAACAAAACTCAACACACACCTCCACTCACACACAAAAAAAAAAAAAAAAAATTTCCAGATGATTTCCCCTAGCTTTCAAAATGCACTTTTGTAATTTGTTACCAAGAAATGTGAAATACTCCTAAGCGTATACAGCACATTACCAAATAAATAGGTTTTCTGACAGCTTTTTCAGGCAAACAGATGAATTGACCTATGAAAAAACATAATAAGTTATGTCAGATATTAAAACATGAACAAAATATAATTTGTCATGAAACTACATGGCAAGTTTTGATCTCAGCTGGTTCTAAAATGAAACAGTGTTTTTTCAAAAAGAGTCATGAGCAGCAAAAAAACCCCAAACAACTGTAAACCACACTGCAGACAGGGTTAGTCATAAATACCCATGTTGCAGAAGCAACACACAACACAAAGCTCACTAGCTGACTGACCTTGAGAAACCTTTGTCATTTCCATTGTATTTTCTTGAGAAGCGAGATTGAAAACTCTTTTGCCTCACACATTTCCTCGTGATTTCCCCAGCCAAGCCACAGAAGAGACAGAGTCAGGTGTCCTGCTCCCTCTGTAGTTCAGCTACAGTACAATTCTGGAAAATCTAATTTTCAATTTTCTTAGGGGAGAAAAGACAGTATTTTCAATCAAAATATCAGTTTGAAAAATATGCATTAATGCATAGCATTCCAATAGTAAATTTTTAATCAGTTTCACTTTTCTTCTGAAAATATCTGTGGGAAAATCCCCCTCCCCTTATTGCCACAGAGGTTCACAGGTCCCCTCAACCCACCGCCGTCTTTCCACCCCACACTCAAGGAACAGGCACATGGACTGTAACCCTCATCTTTGCAAAACACTCCTAGCTTCTCAGGAATTCCTTGGACTTTGAAACTGCTCCTTTAACTTTCACTCCAGACCCATAATCTGCAGCAATGGGAATACAGGAGGCTCTTGCTCACAGCAAGCCATACATTTCACTCCACATCTTCTGCCTGCAGATCTCCTGTCCATCTCTTGCCCCTTGACTCCCTGACCACATTTTGTTCTTCTTCAACAACGGTCCAATTCATAAATGGTGCCTTTTAACTACTGAGAAACCATTTTCTAGAGAAATATTACAGCTAAGAAAACATTACCATTCAGCCACCTAGAGTAGTGATGGGACCTAAACAGGTGTTTGCTGCCCATCCAGTCTACATTTTCTGTTATATGCAAGGTTTTATCACAAAGGAGAGCAGTTTGCTTCTGCTGTAATCATGAATCTGTAATAAAGGACTCAGTCAAGCTGTGAATATGCTACATTAGCTGCAAATTATTCCTAATCTACATACATTCCCAGCTCTGGCACTCAGTAGATAGGGAATTTGTCATATCTCCCATATAACTGTGCAGCTATTGTAATAAATATTGTTGCCCTTCTCCTCCAGAGACAGCCCAGCCTGAAGGGTGTCCAAAACTGTGTGAACTGAAAATATCCAAAACTCGGGCAAGAGCTATAAACGCGAATGGAGAAGTGGTTGGTTGGAGCACCGTGCTAAAAATGCCAAGGTTGAGGGTTCAATCCCTGTAAGGGACATTCACTTAGGAACTGGACTCCATGATCCTTGTGGGTCCCATCCAACTCAGACCATTCTGTAATTCTCAAGTGAGATTGCTAAAAATAAGAGTTAGGTGAACAGAACTTCTTCGCTTCCTGAGAACTCATTCTTACAAAACTTTTTCTCGCAAGCCTGAACAGCAGGCCTGAAGCTAATTCTCAGATCTCTTCTTGTTGCTTGTGTGACACATAAGGATAAACTCAGACACTCTGCATAAAAGCCAGATCCATTTTCCTTCCCTTACACAGCAGTACAAAGCTATCCATACTCCAAAAGCTGCAGCTCTGAATGATCAAATGCAGCAAATTGTCAATGGTCCTAAAGCAGCTTCACTAAATCCACTCCTTAGTAACAAAAAACTTGCCCTGAAGTTCAGCTCCCAGCAAGAGCTACACAGCAGAGCCCTGTATATATTTATCTGGGGAAAACATATTGTATACAGCACATAGCTATCGCATGCTCTAATTAAAGGTATGCAAATATACCTGCAATCTTGCCCTAGAGACCCACTAATTTGCATTTTTTCCTCATAGAATCATTTTGACTTATCGGCATGACTGTAAGTCATCTGAAACATGAGGTGATATCATGAACTCTTCCTCAAAATTGCTCGCAGAAACTGGAAGAACCTTTGATTTGCCCCATTACTAAGTACCTACTATGCAATCCACAACCATCAATTTAGAGCAAAATTCTCGACCTGAGGTGAAAACTTATTTTTCCTCCATTCATCAGAGGAATGCACTTCACCATACAATTTTCCTGAGGTCAAAAAGAGCATACTTGTCAAAACAAAGCATTTAAACAGACGTTTTCTATATGTTAGTATGAATTCAAGGATTTATTTATAAAATTTTAATGTTCATGTTATATTTTAAGGTCAAATTAGAATATTTCTGTATAAGAAAGATACATCTTACATCTCTCTCTCTTAATTTGTATTTTTAAATACAATTCTTCATAAATTGGCTTCAAAAATTTGACTTTAAAAGGAAGAGTTAATACTAGAGTGCATTAGCCATTTTTGTGACTTTTGTTTAAAATTTTAACTTTGGTCAAACTTGGAAAACATCTTAGTTTTTCTTCATGCCAGAATTAAGTTACTGGATGCTGCATTTCAAAGGCAGTGCCCTTCAGACCAAAATTAAAAGACTTCATTCCTACTTAAGGAGAACATAATTTAAGTGTGAGCAGAGTCAAGAGAAAAACATCTCCTTTTGTGCTTGTTTCACAGCAAATGAACACTTAAGAGCCTGTTAAAGTAAACTGTGCCTGTAGAAACAAGTACAGCTTGGTGCTTAAGTTAGAGGACCAAATACAAACAAGAACAGAAAACAGTCTTATCTTTTCTCTTCCCATTTATTTCTACCTGCATGTGGCTGCAGCGTTTAACCTGCTCAAGCTACGTTTCTTTAGCTGATGATATTTGGATTGTGCTGGTAATTAGCCTGGGGAGGCAAAGACTAATGACCCCAATTATTGCTGGAGGCACAGCTGGAGAGTCTTAAAAGCTAAAGTTTATCAGAGTGTGTGTGGGGGTGGAGGGTGTTCCAAACAGAACATCTTCCCACAAAGATATCTAAATAGGGTTGTAGTGCTCTTGCTCTGTATTGTAAATTGAAGTCTTTCATTGGCAAAAAAGCAGGTTTTTTTGTTGCAGTGTTATTTTATGACAAAGAGAACTTTTGAGACTTATAAGCACCCCATTAAAAATGCCCATGTGCACTCAAAAGAGCCTTTTATTTCTGTAACTGTGTAGCCCTGTTAATAGAGTATTGCTACTACTAGCAGTAGATCACATTCTTGTAGTGAGTTTGAAAGGCCTCTGTTGGCAGAAGGAGATACTTATGACTCACCCACAACGTGGTAGTGCAGCAAAAGCAGCCTTGGTATGAGAACAGATTCCCTGAGAAATGGGGATGCAGGAAGTGGCAAATACCAGCATGGTGTGGCAAGAGGTGGGTCCAGTGCTTGGTACGGATGACCCCACCACTGTGGACAGGTCTTCGTAATTTTCAGTTAAGAAACCCCAAAATATATAAGAAAAGAAAAAAAGAACATCTGAAGCTGGACAGAACTGGTCTTTGGGGTAACAAATAGAAAAAAGAAACAGCATCTAATACCTGCAAGGAGCACTTTGTATGTACAGTAAATCCAGACATAACCTGGCACTGAAGAGCAATGAAGAAAAAGAACAATACAGAAGTGTTAGCAAATACCCAAATGGTGGATCCCAAGAGGGTCATGGGAGTAGAAACCAGTAACATGAACATCATATTCCTCCTGGGAAAGGACTCCAGATACCAGTGATGCCTTCTAACACCCCTCCACACACCAAACCCCAGAGTGAAGCCACTGACCTTTGGATGCAATGGAGCAGGGGAAGGGTGAGCATAACCCTAGGAAAAGGAGTAGAAGCATCTGTTGCAAATTTAGTAGTATCATTACTATTGTTGACATTTTTCTGTATCAGTATTCTGGTTACACTATTCTTTGTTTTTCTGTACAACTAGACACAAGCTAATGATGGTGCTTTAATTAAACTCCTTATATTTCCACTATTTCTACACTAAATTCTTTGCTTTTCAGATAGATAAAATTATATGTATGCCATATTTTTTAAATATTCATTTATACAAGGCATGTTTGCAGTCCCCAAAATCAAGGTTCTGAGCATGACACTACACAGTTTATTAAATAAACACTATGTCTGAATTTCTTACTGGTAATTGTTTACTTCAGAACACAACTCATGGTAGCTCAAACCAGCCAATTCTTAGCAACATGACGTCTCTATTATGGTTGCCCTGTTGGATATTTTGCCTCTCTGACCACACAAAACGTGTGTCTTGACCTTATGACCTCTGAAAAGAGATCCAAGGACACAGAGTGTAAGGGCCATCTAGAAGGAGAGGGCTTGCAGCAGCTACTCAAGACCGGCACTGTCAGTTACTTGTAACATCATACTTGGAAATAGTGGAAGAGTTATAACAAAAGTATTAGCAGAAATCATTCACAAAACTTTTCTGAAGAGCAAGACAGGATTCCATTTTCTCTGAGAAGATGACTATTTTCATAATGAAAACAAGCAGTGTTCTCGTTGTATCATAATGAAAATCTAGGTATAGTGTTGTGTGAGTTTGTATGGGACTACAATCTAAAATATTTTTACAAGACATTATCTGTTAATATTCTTCTAAGAACATTGAAACTTACCCCTCCAGATTTCAGTCCAGCTGTATGTTTTGCCTCTGTTTATTAAGAACTTCATAGTGTCCCATGCAGACAAACAGGGCCCAGCCCTGCCTGTTTGGGGAGCTCAGTGAGCACACGCTCTCCACAGGCACATTGCAAACACAAAATTTATGCTCTTCATTTTGCTCAGAGGAAAGATCACTCCAAACCCAAGAAAATGCTGAGCTCTGTGTGTCGTAGACCTACCTACAAGGATCAAGTGGGTACCATGGAACTCCATTTTAAACCCCCATTGAGAAAGCTACTTTTGGGAGAGTCTCTCTTCCATGGTCCTCAGGCTCCATTAGCGTCCAAATGTAGAAGACTGAACCATCTTCCTAGATGCACTTTTTATTTCGCTGTCAGAAGTATAGTCTTCCTTTGAAGTATGAAACTATTTCCATTGTCTATAATGAGACTCTTCATGTGTGAGAAGAGTGCATAGATTGTGCACAAATATAAGCAACAATGGGGTATTTCAAAGATAAGAGAACTTGAAGATATACCTCAGTGACATGAGGTGACATTCCACTTGGTGAAACGATAGTAATCCATTTCAAGACTCAGGGAAAAAATACAAAGAGACAGCTACCTTTATATTTTTCTTTTGGACACAGAGTTTCTCCAACTATTATTATACTTTTGGCTCACTGAACTTGAAGTATTTTTTAGGACTAAATAGACCCCATGCATGTTTAGTTTTTTAATTAAATGCATGTTCAGTTTTACAGATCATGACCAGATATGTCCAAAGCTATCAATGAATTAAAACCACACTATTCAGACAAGCCCTACCTCTGAACTAACATCTCCAGGAATAAAGGCATTTCAACTAAACAAAACAGATGGGCTAAATATTGTACACATAACTGACAGACAAAGGGGAAAAAATTCCTCATTTTAGCCTTTTTTGTCTGCATTGAATTCACACAGTCCTGTAAGGGGAGAAAATTAGCAAATATTCATTTACGAACTACACGTGCCGAAGGAACAAAGTTAGCTAATATGATCCTAGGAGCGCGTATTCCTCCTAATCTCCCCAGTTCCCCCTGTGACACAGCCCCTCGGCCGGCAGTGTGAGAGCCGCGCTGCCTCCTGCAGCTGAGCCGCTCATTAGTACCGTGGCTGATAGCATCGCACGCGGCAGCGCACACTGTGCTGGAGCCAAAGATAAGAAAGAAAATGAAAGTAGTAATTTTCTTTAGCTCAGGCTTTTTCTCCGCTTTGATGTGATTTGTTAGAACGCACTTAGTAATTTGAGAGCGTTCCTTTTTTCCCCAGTCAGGTTCCAGCGGTATTTTCACGGTGCCCTGGGGTGCCTGTCACTCTCTGACATCTGTTACAGTTGAAGGCCATCAGCTGGGTTTGCATGTCGAAAACAAATTCTCAGTGGGGTCCACAATTTCCCTGCGCTGTTGCCGTGCAGCAAAGTAGTATCTATTGATCACTGACTGTAACTGTGGTAGGTCAACAATTACTGCTGAAGGGAGCTCTCTTGCGCCTCAGTGCAGCAGCACGCATTTATGTTGTTCTAAATGAGCAGGTGGAGGGGAGGGGACTTGGGTATGTGAGACAAGGAAAGGCTCTGCTCCTGAGCAGCACTTTTATAAACAAAGAAACTTTAAAGTACTTAAATGCAAAAAAAGAAAACCACATTATCTAATACAGAATATCCATCTGGCACAGGAAAAAAAAAGTCAGGAAACCTGAAGCTTGCACAAGATTAAATGTCTACGTCAAAAAGTCAGAGATGATAATGAATTATTCCTAAACTCTCTCAATGCTTCATCCTACATCTGATGTTTCAAATGCAAACACACACACACACAGAATTAAAGAAAACCTAATGTATTTGGGAAGTATTAAAATAATTTCTGCTTAGAAACAGAGCTATTTCAGACAGTATTCCTTCCCTTACTTTTTAAAACATTAGAAGACTTTGCAACTTCAATCAATTAAATTCCACACTATAGACAAAAATCACTGTGCTAATTGTAGGTAGGAAAATAGCACAGGTGATAGCACATTTTTAAACAGCTCGCCATATATGTAGACACTTAGGGGTTTTTAGGAGAAAATAGCGTAGAATTCAAGCCAGAAATTTGGTAATGATGTGGAATAACACACGTGGCTTTGTAACAGGGGTGAAAATATATAAATGTCAAGCTGCTCTCACTGCCCAGAGCCTTTGTACTACAATGATTAGATTCCCCAAACCAAGATCTTGCTTTAAGCATGGCTTCTAAGACAGAGTGCAATTGGCCACCGGCGCATACCTTGAAGGAGTGCTATTTGTGAAACCTCCCTGTCAAGTCAATCAGACAAATAAAAATCTGATTTCTGTCATTCTACCTCTTTTAATTTCGAAAAAAACAAATAGTGGTTTAAGTATATACACTACCAACCATGCCAAACGTATTGCTGCCAGAAACACGACCAGGAAAGCTGTTCTCCAGTTCTCTAGGCCATCTCACACACTGTTCTGTGTCTTCTCCCAGCATGACCAAGGTCTTTGTTTCTGCCCCCCAATATCTTCTGGTCAGGAGACTCTTCTCATGCCAGGCTACGTGACCACCGGTGCTCGGAGCTCCTAACTTCTCTCTGGGAAAGAAGGTCTGCAGCTCTGATCTCCCAAATAAACCTGAAATCATGAAACAATGCAAGTCCTCTCCTTTCTTAGCAGAAATGATATTTTGTCTCTGAAATAACCCCTAACAGGCCTTGCACTGGTACGCTTGGTAAAGCGGCTCAAATAACCCTGTCTTAACCTTATAAACCACTCATGAGCACAGCAGAGCTACTCACTCTACTGCATTCATGTTTTCATCATCTCTCTTCCCCATCTTGATATGAAAAGGAGACTAAGGAACAAACACACAGAGATTGACAGATGGTATTCTGCAAACAAAAAAATCTCTTCATCCAGAGAAAAAATTCTTTGCCACACTTACCATGACATTACCATTAAAAATTAATTTGCTTCATGGCACCTCAGCAGAGATCAGGGATGGGTGGAAACAGGAGTTAGGCACTGGTATTTTTCCATCAACAAGAAAGAAAATAGGAACCAGAAACATAGGTAAACAGAAAACAAAAATCATTATTTGTTTTAAATCATAGAACAGTTCTAATGTTAAAGGTTGCCCTTGAAATATCAGAAGTGCCCAGAAAATAACAGGACAAATAACTGATAGAATCGAAAACTTAGGAAAGTGCAAATGAGAGGTGTTTGAATTACTAACACCAGGAAGATGTAGGCAAAAGGGCTAAAGCATTTCCACTAATTACAGTGATACACCATGGAATTAAATCGTGGCAACAGTCTTGTCGCTTTCAAACAAAGGACATGATTTGAACCTTGTGATAGCAAAGAGAGTAAGGGATAGAATTACAAATGAAGTGGATTGGAAAGGTTTCTGGATTCAGTCATACCCAAACAAATAGCTGGTGATAACTATAATATTTAAGATGCTGTCTTTTGGAAAAATAACAACACAGTGCTTCCTCTGCATTGCTTAAAACTTTGAAAGCATAGCAGGGGAACGAATTTTTTCTCATATATGTACCTACTTGTTTCATATTCAGCAATTCTAAAGAGTAATTGAATACATGAAAACATCTTTTCTGTATCTCTAAAAAACTGATTTTTCCCTTCCTGTGTTTAAAAGAATACAACAAAGTTCAAGTAACTTGGGATACAGATCTCGTGTCAATGCTCCAGGGGCATCAGTCATGGCAAATACAGTTATGTGGTCATAAACCAAGTCAAATGCAGAAAAAACCTATTCAGACTGTATTTTTCTCTTTTGTTCTAATAATTTCTGGAGCTTCTCTCTTACAAGGATAGGCTGAGACAGTTGGACCTGTTCAGCCTCCAGAAGAGACAACTGAGAGGGGACCTCATCAATGTCTGTAAGTATCTGAGGGGAGGNGCTAATATGATCCTAGGAGCGCGTATTCCTCCTAATCTCCCCAGTTCCCCCTGTGACACAGCCCCTCGGCCGGCAGTGTGAGAGCCGCGCTGCCTCCTGCAGCTGAGCCGCTCATTAGTACCGCGGCTGATAGCATCGCACGCGGCAGCGCACACTGTGCTGGAGCCAAAGATAAGAAAGAAAATGAAAGTAGTAATTTTCTTTAGCTCAGGCTTTTTCTCCGCTTTGATGTGATTTGTTAGAACGCACTTAGTAATTTGAGAGCGTTCCTTTTTTCCCCAGTCAGGTTCCAGCGGTATTTTCACGGTGCCCTGGGGTGCCTGTCACTCTCTGACATCTGTTACAGTTGAAGGCCATCAGCTGGGTTTGCATGTCGAAAACAAATTCTCAGTGGGGTCCACAATTTCCCTGCGCTGTTGCCGTGCAGCAAAGTAGTATCTATTGATCACTGACTGTAACTGTGGTAGGTCAACAATTACTGCTGAAGGGAGCTCTCTTGCGCCTCAGTGCAGCAGCACGCATTTATGTTGTTCTAAATGAGCAGGTGGAGGGGAGGGGACTTGGGTATGTGAGACAAGGAAAGGCTCTGCTCCTGAGCAGCATTTTTATAAACAAAGAAACTTTAAAGTACTTAAATGCAAAAAAAGAAAACCACATTATCTAATACAGAATATCCATCTGGCACAGGAAAAAAAAAGTCAGGAAACCTGAAGCTTGCACAAGATTAAATGTCTACGTCAAAAAGTCAGAGATGATAATGAATTATTCCTAAACTCTCTCAATGCTTCATCCTACATCTGATGTTTCAAATGCAAACACACACACACACAGAATTAAAGAAAACCTAATGTATTTGGGAAGTATTAAAATAATTTCTGCTTAGAAACAGAGCTATTTCAGACAGTATTCCTTCCCTTACTTTTTAAAACATTAGAAGACTTTGCAACTTCAATCAATTAAATTCCACACTATAGACAAAAATCACTGTGCTAATTGTAGGTAGGAAAATAGCACAGGTGATAGCACATTTTTAAACAGCTCGCCATATATGTAGACACTTAGGGGTTTTTAGGAGAAAATAGCGTAGAATTCAAGCCAGAAATTTGGTAATGATGTGGAATAACACACGTGGCTTTGTAACAGGGGTGAAAATATATAAATGTCAAGCTGCTCTCACTGCCCAGAGCCTTTGTACTACAATGATTAGATTCCCCAAACCAAGATCTTGCTTTAAGCATGGCTTCTAAGACAGAGTGCAATTGGCCACCGGCGCATACCTTGAAGGAGTGCTATTTGTGAAACCTCCCTGTCAAGTCAATCAGACAAATAAAAATCTGATTTCTGTCATTCTACCTCTTTTAATTTCGAAAAAAACAAATAGTGGTTTAAGTATATACACTACCAACCATGCCAAACGTATTGCTGCCAGAAACACGACCAGGAAAGCTGTTCTCCAGTTCTCTAGGCCATCTCACACACTGTTCTGTGTCTTCTCCCAGCATGACCAAGGTCTTTGTTTCTGCCCCCCAATATCTTCTGGTCAGGAGACTCTTCTCATGCCAGGCTACGTGACCACCGGTGCTCAGAGCTCCTAACTTCTCTCTGGGAAAGAAGGTCTGCAGCTCTGATCTCCCAAATAAACCTGAAATCATGAAACAATGCAAGTCCTCTCCTTTCTTAGCAGAAATGATATTTTGTCTCTGAAATAACCCCTAACAGGCCTTGCACTGGTACGCTTGGTAAAGCGGCTCAAATAACCCTGTCTTAACCTTATAAACCACTCATGAGCACAGCAGAGCTACTCACTCTACTGCATTCATGTTTTCATCATCTCTCTTCCCCATCTTGATATGAAAAGGAGACTAAGGAACAAACACACAGAGATTGACAGATGGTATTCTGCAAACAAAAAAATCTCTTCATCCAGAGAAAAAATTCTTTGCCACACTTACCATGACATTACCATTAAAAATTAATTTGCTTCATGGCACCTCAGCAGAGATCAGGGATGGGTGGAAACAGGAGTTAGGCACTGGTATTTTTCCATCAACAAGAAAGAAAATAGGAACCAGAAACATAGGTAAACAGAAAACAAAAATCATTATTTGTTTTAAATCATAGAACAGTTCTAATGTTAAAGGTTGCCCTTGAAATATCAGAAGTGCCCAGAAAATAACAGGACAAATAACTGATAGAATCGAAAACTTAGGAAAGTGCAAATGAGAGGTGTTTGAATTACTAACACCAGGAAGATGTAGGCAAAAGGGCTAAAGCATTTCCACTAATTACAGTGATACACCATGGAATTAAATCGTGGCAACAGTCTTGTCGCTTTCAAACAAAGGACATGATTTGAACCTTGTGATAGCAAAGAGAGTAAGGGATAGAATTACAAATGAAGTGGATTGGAAAGGTTTCTGGATTCAGTCATACCCAAACAAATAGCTGGTGATAACTATAATATTTAAGATGCTGTCTTTTGGAAAAATAACAACACAGTGCTTCCTCTGCATTGCTTAAAACTTTGAAAGCATAGCAGGGGAACGAATTTTTTCTCATATATGTACCTACTTGTTTCATATTCAGCAATTCTAAAGAGTAATTGAATACATGAAAACATCTTTTCTGTATCTCTAAAAAACTGATTTTTCCCTTCCTGTGTTTAAAAGAATACAACAAAGTTCAAGTAACTTGGGATACAGATCTCGTGTCAATGCTCCAGGGGCATCAGTCATGGCAAATACAGTTATGTGGTCATAAACCAAGTCAAATGCAGAAAAAACCTATTCAGACTGTATTTTTCTCTTTTGTTCTAATAATTTCTGGAGCTTCTCTCTTACAAGGATAGGCTGAGACAGTTGGACCTGTTCAGCCTCCAGAAGAGACAACTGAGAGGGGACCTCATCAATGTCTGTAAGTATCTGAGGGGAGGGTGGAAAAAGGATGGATCCAGGCTCTTCTTGGTGGTGCCAAGCAATAGGACAGGAGGCAATGGGCAGAAGCTGATGCACAGAAAGTTCCACCTGAGTATGAGGAAGAACTTCTTTATTGTGCAGTAACCAAAAACTGGAAGAGATTGCCCTGAGAGCCTGTGGGGTCTCCCTCACTGGAGATATTCTAGAAGCATCTGGACACAATCCTGTGCCGTGTGCTCAAGGATGACCCTGCTTGTGCAAAGAGGTTGGACCACATGTACCACTGTGGTCCTTTCCAGCCTGAACCATTCTGTGATTCTGTGATTTCTGAAGTAAGTTTGCCATGTGCAACCACAAACACTACTTTTGTGGCCTCTAATTGTAATCACCTCATGCCTTTCTGCTTCTAGACTATTGTCCTTCCAATTCACTACTATGTCTCCAGTATAAAAATGCTTCAGTTTAGCCTAACTTGTTTTTTTTTTTTTTTTTTACAAAAATTTAACCTTTTCTGTCAAACCTTATCTCTGGATGTCACAGGAATCTACCATGACAGATTTGCTGCACTTCTATATATGTTGTTTTCTTCCAGTACCATAAAATTATCTCTCAACAACTTCAGCTCACTTTCAAAATATTCTACTTTCCACCTCCTTCCAAAATTATTTATAAATCTTACTTTTTTGGTATTTTGGGGCTTGGGGGTGTGGTGAGGGGAATATCAATGACTGAGGTATTTTTGTTGCTGCTTCTAACTCTTATTCTGTTTTTCAAAGTCTCTGTTGCTCAGTTAAATAAAAATAAAATAATCAAATAGCCCTGGAAACATTTTTACTATTGTTGATCACCTTATTCTTTCATTCAGGTTGTTTCTTCATTTTTTTTCTTCCTGGCACCCAGCAGTACAATCCATGCTGGTTCACCCACTGCTTTAAATACATCCAGGGAGAATCTGCAACAATGAAGGAAAAGCTCCAGATTCTTCTACCCTCATTGTGCAGTGTGATAAGCAACAATGAATTTTAAAATTTAGTAAATTCAATTTTTTAGTCTATACTTGGAAGTTCCTTTTAAGAGTATAAACCAATCTAGTCCCTTCATTTAGACCTTTGAAACACATGAATAAAGCTAAAGTGTCATATTCTTATATAGCAATACCCTGACAGAAGATTTATTTACTGTATTTAGGTATTGTTTCTAGACTATTATTTCTATTTCTTTTGTCTAAAATTTGATTGATTAAGAGAACTGTCAGGTTATATAAGTGTAAGCCTTTTGAGTGGTGTAAAAAATGGCTGGATTTCTCACACTGGCAGTAACAGCAGAACAGAGACAGAAAAAGAATAAGATTAACAATGATTTAATTGCTGTGTGGAAATGGGTTCTGTATGGATACTGATTTAAATTTCCCAATAAGCACCCTAATGAACAAAAAGAAAAAGAATTTGAAAAACCAAATTCTTATCAGTCAGGTAATCTGCATAAAATGCATTTTTAGGTCTCTGCAATATTGCAAAGAACTACCATATGGACTAATGCTGCTAATCCTACTTGAGACCACAAACTTAATGAGACAATTTAAGTAAGCCAGGAGATAAGCTGTGCTTTTCTGTTTGGTGTTGAATTTCATGAATAACAAAGAAGAATTATCATTAACCGCCTTTGTAAAAGTAGCAGAAATACTCCTAAGACAGCAGAAGCAATTGAAATTGTACAAAGTGCATGTCATGAGGTAGATTAAAGTATGTCTGGAAAGAACCAAAAATTGTATTTAAATTGGATAAATGCAGCATACCTTGCTCTTTTGCAGTTTAAATTGCAATTCAGTTTCTAATCAGTCAGATAATTTCAAATAGGAAATAATAATGGAGTCTGTTTTCATATCAGTGACTACACGCAGAGCAAATTTTGCTGAAATAATCCAATTATTCTTTCTTTTTACTTTGATATCATGCTGCCTCCAAGTAATTACCAGAAAAGTTGGACAGATGTAGTTCACCAGGAATTATGCTGGTACCAGCAGCTAGCATTCAAATACCATGTAGGAACCAGCAAGTGAAACACTTAATTCCTGGATGGTGCTCCTTGTTGACGTAAAGTTTTTTGCTGAGAGTTACTTGGGCTCTGGCAGTTCCTTTGATGACTCTTACTCTGGTGATCTGAGATTTTACATTGCCCAAATACTCGGCAGATGTGGTTTGTGCCAGAGGTGACCAGCTACACTCAGCCACTCCAATTCCTTGACTGGCATTTAGGGCAAACAGCCGAAAAGGGGCTTTACTGGCCCATCAGCAGGTGAGTGCAGAGATGTCCACTTTGTTCTGTTCGAGCTGCCACAGCACAAATGATCAGGTGCTGTCTGTGAGGGACCTGGTCCTCTGCTGGGAGGACGTCGGAGACAGTGTTTGCAGCACTGGCACACAGGAACCTTTCTCCTCTGAACCTGCCATTTCAGCACTACATGACATGTTAGTCATGGCTGCTCTCAACAGAGGAAATGAAAAAGGGTGTAAGAGCTCCTCAGGGATTGCGAATATTTGATTTTTAACATAATGTTTGCTAGTGGGACTCTGTTTATGTAGAAGAGATAAAAGTTATCATATATTTTTCTATTTGGGATCCAGCATGACTTCTACTGGCCTCTGACAGTTTCCATTTGACAAAACACAAGAGACTTGTATCTTATTAGTGGCTTTTTTTTTCCTTCACTTTTTTCATTTGGGGATAATAATAGGAGAAAATAATTTTAAACACCTTTGGAGACTGCACCTCTTGCAAAGGCTAATGCAAGAAAACTGATTTATCAAGCTAGCTAACAAGTCAGAGTTCTATGACTTTTTTAAAAGAAAAGACCAGTTTGAAACAAAAAGCAATTCTTCATCCTACACTAAATTAGAGCATTTTGTTAAGAAAATGGAAGTGAAATAGAACAATTTCTTGTATCACAGAAGCCAAATTTTCTGTCATAGCTCTGAAATATCTCTCTTTCCAAATGTATAAGGGAAATATTTGTTGCTAGAGTTCTGTTATGTACAGGTTGTTCCTAAATAATTCAAGAAAACAGTTCATGCTGAAACCTTACAAATGTACTTTTTAATTCCCTGTCCATATTCATCCATTCAGTCCAGTAATTCACCTTCTCCCTGTTGGACTGCTATTAACAATGAAGGCAAATATTGCAGCAGTGCTACTTTCATACAGCCTTTGACTTTTTAACTCTTCAAATCCAGATGACTGACACATTTTCTTTGCCTTTACACTTTAATATATTCAATTATTTCTTTCTGAAATTTAGTGAAACAAATGCTTTTAGTATTTCTTAAGACACAATTTTCCTATGAAATTTTTCTATGAAAGAATATTCAAGAAAATTGAAACTTCTATTTTTATACACGGCTATCATTAGCTATTTCCACTGTTAGTCTAAACAAATTACAGTCTATACTCATGGCTACTGAAAATACAGGCTTCAGTCCAAGAGATCTTCAAATAAAATTCTCCAGAGTAAACTTCAGTGTCTATCTTATTTTACTTCCACATTCCTCTCCTACAAAACTGATGGTGGAGTTTGTTTTCAGAAGGTGAACCTGCAAAGCCACATGAAGTTAATTGCAGTTGCCGATGGAGAAATGTGGCCCTCTGTGTTGTGTGCTTATGCAAAGCAGCCTTTTGCTCTTTGGTATGTAGATTTTAGGAGTCTGACATCATGTTTACTGTTCCAAAATCTGAACTGGACTCTAAAATTAGATCATTAAAACTATCACCAGGAGTAAATAAAAAGGAAGAACAACAAAGGTGTGATGCACTTGGCCTTGCTGAAAACCAATAGAGGCAGAGTCAGTAAGAAAAGATTCCTCACTTTCAATGAAATAAGGCCACGTATTTAAAAAAACCCAAAAGCTGCGAAATACAAGGCCACTTTGCACACACCAGCGCTTATATGGTGGGCCTTGGGACTTAACCCTTTTCAGAAATCAAAGGTAACAGAACCAGCAGTGTCCTCTGCATTTCTCTCTTAGCTTTTTTCTCTACATTCCACTTTTCGCCATAGGGAATTCATTCAGAACCAAGAATTTCCTTCCAGACTGACTTACCCATAGGGTGAAGTAAGTCTGGAGAAACACAGAAATTTGTAAATATAAATAAATATAAAATATTAAGCAAGACAGTAATGACAAATTCCAGTCTATCAGGAGAAACTGCCTTAAAAATAGTCACATTTGCTACAAAAAGAAAAAAAAATTAATTTGGAGGCAAATGCCACAAACCCTACCCAAACCTTCCTGTGATCTCTGAATATGCCAGTTATTACCTCAGGCTGTAAGCTGCACTGTTACTCAAAGCTAGAATGAATTGTCAGCCATTGACACCATTACAGCAGCAAACATTTATAAGATCTGTACTTACACTAAGTCTGTTTTGATCACCTCCCATTAAGTGAAAGATGAGAACCTAGGACAATTTCTACATGATTTTTTTTCATTATTATTCAATTAAAAAAAAAAGCTGGAAATATTTTACAAGCTAGTGAACCAATTAGAAATTCGAAAGCACACTCTTCTCATAGTTTTACAGTCCTTTCTTTTTTCCTAAATGAAAATGAACTTATAAACTTATTAGTCCTCACAACTGTTAAAAAACCTCTACTGATACTTGTTGCACATGCTCAGAAATCTTGCCTTTATATGCAAAACACTGAAAAGCTTATATTGTATTAGGAAACCTTCAAGAATAACATCCTTCACAACTACTATCCAACTCCACCCCTTTGTGATGGCACAATTCTCAAAATAACTTATTTAGTCTTCTGCTGAGCCTCAGAGGAAGCTCAACATGGACCTGGCCCATGAAGCTGCTGGCAACCCCCTGGTGAATGTTCCCATCAGGACCTGCACCTTCAACCACCCTGGAGCCCATCTGCAGCACCATCGACCCCAACTCCCCAACACATCTGTAGCCGCCAAGACAGCACCAGAACCCTCTACTGTGCCTCCCATTCGGTGAATTCCCACAAGAAACTTCGAATTCAACCAGTTTATCTTAGTTTTGCAGATGAAGAGGTTTGCACATAGTCGTTCACTGTTAGCTGTAGTGGATGATGACTACCCAGTCATCAGCCAAGGCTTGCAGGTGGCTTAGAAACATGAAATGGGAAGACCTGTAGGATCAGGCTGACCATTCAATCAGTATAGGATTTGTCTACAACTGGGCCAGTATTATAAAATAAGAAACAAAAATCTTATAAAAGACCAGTGCGATAACCCATGTGAAAATTTTTAGAAACTGGATAACAGCCGGACGAAAAGTTTTTTTTCACTTTTCTTGTACCAAAGAGCAGCCAGCCCAAAATCATTCCAAGAACCTTTATTTCATTTATATATTTCATGGACTTGTTCACTGCCACCCAGTAAAAAAACTAAGCAGAAAGAAAAGTCATGACAAAGAGGAACTTATTAATCAGTTAGCTCATAACAACGTAACATTGGTACCCAGAAACTGAGTTTATAATTTTACAAATCACTACCAGCTATCGTTGTAACTGACAATTTTTGAATGATGCTCTGAAACAACATTCTTTAAATAATTTCCAGTGAATTTTATAAAAACTAAAATAAACTCTGTTTCTCCCTATACTATACAATAAAATCTGTTCTCAGTTTAGTACACATGAAAGAAACAGAGTGTAAAAATGCAGTGTATTTCCCTACAAGAACAGTCAAATTGGAGAGTTTTGCTAAAATATTTTTCTTTTTCCACTGGAAGGATTCTCTTGCAAAGTCCTGAGATTCCTCTGCTATCCATCTCTCCCTGCATATTTACACAAAACTTTTCTGGCTATATATTGCAAAAGGAAATGTGTCATTAAATGCTTTTCAAAGTGCCATTGCTGAGTGTGTTGGAAGTATTTTCTGTGCTCTTCATGAGCGACAGGCTGCACATCCCAGGCATCAACTGCAGTTCATTAGTGCTACAACTGCAGCAAACCAGATGACTGTTCCACAGGGCTCTTCAAAGGCAGCGATAAGCAGCCAGCTCTCACTGACGAAGGAAAAGATTATTCCTTCAGCTTTTTTTAAGGAGACAAGTTGTCAGCCTGGGAAAAGTAGAGCGAAAAATAGATTTCTAAGAAACATGGAAGCACTAACAAGAAACTTCTCTAAAGTGGAGAGTGGGGAATTGTTTGCTGAAAATTGTTCTGGAAAAAAAATCTCTATTATTTCTTGATGCTTTGATTTATAATTGGTGGGGGTTTTTAGGGAAATCTAACATGGGCTCAGAAGCACACAATGCCTGGAAAGGGTGCACAGAGACTCTTTGCTTGAAGGAAGTATACTTCAAGTTTCCTCACAGGTATTCATATTATGCACTTTAAATTTGACTGGTATGAGTGGGTTCATTATTACTAGTAGCTCAATTTCCTCTAATGGTTTCCTGCATGACTAGATTTTCATGAACAGAAATTGAAACTGTAGATTAAAGTCTTGCGTGCACCACAGTATTTTTCAGGTGTGGTTTCGGAAAGATGAGAGCAGGAGCCTCTTAGGTCTTGTTGATTTAGAACCATTCTGAAGATCAGTTGTTCTTACACTAAAGAATAGGATATTCCTCACAAAAATCAACCAACTAAACAAAACCAACAAACAACAAAGAAAAGCAAAAAAACTCAAATCAAACCAAACCAAAACCAAACCCACAAAACACAAAAAACCCAAAAAAACCCCAAACCAAAACCAACTAACCAACAACTCTGGAAAAAGACATTTTTAAAAGGAATGTTTAACAAAATGCTCTATTAGTTCTCTAAAACAAAATTGCCAAGTTTAAACCTCATGTCACAAATACTTTCAGAAAGCCTTAGAACTGGCACAGCATGTTGGAGGGGAGAGAAACTACTCCTCTGCCAAATCTCACTGCTAAGAACTACAGAATGAGATGTGAGCAGGTACCTACAGAAGTTTTAAGCATACATGACTGGTTTCTGCATACATTGCCACAGCATCCCACATCTCCTGAGAGATGTCCGACAAGCTGTCCCACAATCCAGGACACTGCAGTACAAAAGCAAATTTGCACAGCCACATGATACCATAAAACTAAATAGACATTGAAAGAACAAGAGCATGCCACTTTTGTTAGCATGCTCCGTTGAAAAAACAATTGCAATCCAAACATCACTTGATCTTTTTTATGGACCTCAAACCTGAGCATCTGGCACTCCTGCTATAAAATTCTCATGTCTTCTTTGCTTCTTCCTTTCAATTTAGAGAGGTAAGATGTCAGGAATGTTCATAACAAACTATAAACTGCAAAGCAAAAACCTTCAGGCTGGATAGACATCATCCATACTTTGTTTCTAAAGTCAGTTCAGATAAGCTTGTGACAAGAGATTGCTCAGCTGCAGGAAGGTTTGTAATTAGACACCATTAATAGACTAAAAAATTCCCAGTACATTCTTGAATGGCTATCAGAGAGTGGCACATTTGACAAGACATCAGGTAAAGAGGGATGGATGAAGAATGCAAACTCTATGCAAGAAACCAGGGATCAAATTGGGTCTAAGCCCACAACATTTATACAATTGAGTACTTTCATCTCATACACGCAAAAAAGAAAATGTTTGTCCACACTGAAAGGGTTTCCAGCTCAATGAATAACAATACACAAAAAAAGAAAGAAACCCCCCTGAGAGATGATCACAGCTTTAGGCATATCATCTGAAACATGAAAAACAAAGTTGTATTTGACGCCCTTTCCTGCTAAGGAAAAGTTAACTTCTAGCTGGACTGAAAACTGTCAAATCTCAAGCAAAATCCTATTTTGCCCTTGTCAAAAAAGACATTATTTCTTCAAGATGGAAAGAATCTTTTTGACCATCCTTACTCTTTTTACACTTTGTATCATTGCTTCACAGGAATAGGCAAACTTTTCATTTCTACACCAAGCAAAACATGCCAGGAATAGATCAAATATGGATTTGACACAATCCAAGTGAGAGATACAATACATAGGAGAGATCCTACAATATATGAAAGGAAACCTAAAACAGGAAAAAAACCCAACTTTTAAATAGGTATTTAAAATTTATGTCTGAAAAAGCACTGCCTACATTCAAATGCCAACCACGTATTGCACTTTTTTGACTTTTTCTTTAGTTGTTATCTTCTACACAGATTCCCATACAATTCACCAGAGGATTGCACAACATATTGCAACAATGCGGAGCACTCAGCTGAAAAACTTGAGACAATGTTAGACTCTCTGTTAGCAAGCAGCTATTTTGCATCTAAAAACCCTGTGTTTATTACCAAGATTTTTTAGATCTTCCAGTGTTCTGATCCTTCGCAAAAAGCAGAAGATTTAGGCATCTTTTAGTTTATTATGGCAGTTCATGCTCTTTGAGGGACTATACTGCATGCAAAGTGTATGTGTAACCAGGTTAATACTGAACATAAAGGATAAAATTTCAAGCAGATGTAGTTTTGCATTTAGTTTTAGTTTATTTGGCTTATCCTTAAACAGCCGTAGTTTTGTACACTCTGACAGAATAAAGTAACAGCTTAAATTGGTAAATAAAGTAAACAGGGACAATTACACGCATACCAACCCTTACCTAGTGTGCTTGTGGGTATATTTTCAGGGCTGGGTGATTTTTTTTATTTATGGTAAGTAGATATGTTCCAGAACAGAGGTTTTATCACTTGTATCTTCTTTTTCTCAGGTCACAGGCCTGAAAAATGGCACTCCTATGGGAGTTCAACACATTTCTTATAACATAGTGCAAACCTTTGTTACCACTAAATTAATTTAAATATTTTAAAATAAATCTCTCTACTCCCAGAGGTTTCCATTTTCTATATGTATTCCACCTTCTATGGAAAACACAGCCTTAATTATCTTTTAAGATCTCACATTAATACTGCACAAAGCACTGATTAATTGTACAGCACCAATAACAAAGAGAACTGCCAAGATAAAATCATGATCCTTCTTGTGGAAGGTATGAAACTATGATGATTATTATGGTAGGTGGTAGATTGCTCATGTGCAGCAGCCTGGAGGGGGCTGGTGCCCTCCCAAATGACAACTCTTGACCTAAAAAACACTCATAGGCATCCACTGAGGAAACAGCATTTCAGTGATTTTCTCAACAGATTTTTCCCCCATTCTCTTCCATACTGCATCATATGTAGTGTCTTCCCGGTGCTATTCCAGCCCCTGCACTACACATTTCCACATTTCTTTCAGCTGTGGACAGCACCTTGCCAGGTCCCTGGCTCTGATAGGGCAAATTGCGCTGCTCAGGACACAGGCAGAATTTCCATAGGAGATTTCCGCAGTGGAGGCTCCCTCATGCAGGAGTGATGGGCAGGGTCTGACTTCAAGCTGTCAGCAGGTGCATGGACTGTGCAGTGAGCTTGACATGTGGGCCCTTCATGAATGATCAGTGACTCAAACAGTACCCACAGTAGCAATGTTTTTGATAATCACATTGTAATTCATCTCTTAATGCCAATATAATCCACAGGTGACTTAACTTCTTAACTAAGGCCCCCAGCACCCAGCCGTAGGTAGGTGCTGTGACTGTAAATTGCTCTTTTATTTTTCAGAAGAAGTAAGTGGGTGTGAGAGGGTGAAATTTTCATTGATCTGAGCTTCGGGAAAGAGAATTTGAAGGAACTTCACACAGTGTTGTGGTTATAAAACTTACTGCTTAGACGCTTCAGGTAATATACTGTATTTGAGAAGATTAATTCAATTGTGATCAAATCCAACCCAAAGATCTTTCATTCCCCTATAATTTCCTGCCCTCCATTTTTTACCCTTCTAATAAACTACTGCTTGCTTCCCAGGCTCCAAAAAATCACCAGACAGACCCCTATCAAGGCTATAAAGACAAGAAAAATGATTACAAAGTTCTCAGAGATCCTGCAAATCTTTCCTGAAGACAATCACCTGACTCAGATCATCCCATCCACACACACGGAATTGGTCAGGAAAACAAGGCATATTCGACCACAATAATTTTAATCAGTTACAATCAAACTAATTTTGATTTTAAACAGTTCACAAGGAGGTGGCAGGCTCAAAAGTGTAATTAATTACAAGCACACAGTCTAAAATAATAGTAATTCGATAATCCCATGCTGCTGTAATCATTATCCAGTGTTTCTTGTTCATATTACACTCCCACAAAACAAGCATTTCCAAGCATCCCCTTCTAATGTACAAACATAAGGAGAGCAAAAATTACAT
The DNA here is from genome assembly GCA_013398055.1 of Ifrita kowaldi. Classification (NCBI taxonomy): domain Eukaryota; kingdom Metazoa; phylum Chordata; class Aves; order Passeriformes; family Cinclosomatidae; genus Ifrita; species Ifrita kowaldi. The sequence continues at coordinate 230,531 of VZRS01018253.1, forward strand.
GTGGGAACCTTAACTAAATGACAGTAGAAGTAATCAAGCTGAAAACCATCTGCCATTACTGGCTGTGCAGTGAAGTTTGCTCTGAAAACTACAGTGTGGGAGGCTTATTTTGTGAGCAGAGATAAAGGTATCCTGGCAAGGAGAGCCAGCAAATCCCAAACCTTCAAATGCACATCAGCCTCCTCCACCAGCAACTGCACTGTGTGGCCTGAAGCCTGCCATCCGCTATGCTTCAGCTTCTTCAGACATGAGGACACTACCTTGGACATTACCTACTATTTATATTAGCAAAGTATCCAGCACCTTTTTTGTTCAGCCAGGGCACCTGGTGCAGCCATGTGGTACAGGAAACAAGCACTTCTCAGTTAAGCAGACAATTTTTTGTCCTCTTGCTGCTGCTTTTTATTCTGCTCAGAAGTCCTGCCAGCACTAGGATCTTTGGAGCCACTGCACTTTCACCGCTGATATTTCCAGAAATTCAAGCATTTCAAGGCTTTGCTGTGACTTTTTAAAGGGAAAGAGAAAGCAGAGGAAGAGCTTCTCCTCCCATGGAAAGTAAGTCTGGACAACTCAGCTGTGCACACGCCTACAGGAAAAGGAGGAAATATTACTGATGCCAAACTGTCTTGTAAGAGGAAATCTGCCAAATATGGTCTGCTTCCAAAATTCCTCAGAGACAGTATCAGTCTCAGGCTGTGATAAGCAAGAAGCCATCTAGATGCAGAGCCTAAAAACTACACCACATTCTCTGTAGAATGGGCAGGTTACCCCCTTCTCTTTTGCTCTTGCTCATTCTTCTTTCACTGCTGCCTTTCCCTGTTCCTTCCCAATATGAAACCAGGAGGAAAGCAGATCACTGACTTGGTTTGTCCTGCACCAGGTTCTAGGCCCAGCTGGATAAGGTTTCACTTAAATAACAAAATGCTTCTTATAGAGAAGAAGTTCTCTTTGTAAAAGCATTTGCCAAAGGGGTTAAGTAACACAATGCATGTTCTCCCAATGGGTAAACTGAGGCATGGGCTAATGACACGTATGGTAACAGACCAGGAAAGGAATCTTCAATTCCCCTCAGATTTCTTCCATCCCTCTTACTAAGATAGGCTGTTTCCTCAGATCTGCTAGCAGAATTCAAAATTTGTGGTTAGATCCGCTAAGCAACTTAGATCTCAGTTTTAGCATAAGCATTGCATAGTACTCCCTAACTTTTGGACATCTTGCCTACAGATGATAAATGCTCCAATTGCCAGGCAGCATTTAAAAACTTGAAGAAAATTTTGGAGATAAGCTCTTTGTTTTCAGCTCTGCATTTTCATGGAAATAGACTGGCATCTTCAGAAGGAAATTAATATTGTTCCCTTGGATCACAGCATAGCGCATCAGTATTTATTCATAGACTCCTGTTGTGCCCCATACCAAAGAGCTATTCCACTGCAGCACTTTCGCCACCTCCAGTCAGCTCTTTAAACAGCAGATTTTAAGGTATGCATGGCACATGCATTAAGCAGGCACCCTCCCCTCTGTAAGGCCCCCAAATTGAGGCTGGGGCCAAGGGACAGGGGTACTGCAAAGACTAGGGATTGTACTCAGCTAAAAGGAAATGCTGAAGAAAAGGTGGGACTGGAAGGCAAATCTGAAATATTACAGTTCTAGGAACAGGGTATTTCATTGTGCCTGACCATTTATCTTCATTGAGACTGAAAGGGCTCAGCATTCACCTGATAGAGGCTTGTACTGCTCCTTTCTCATGAAAAAAGTGCAAATGCCAGCACTTTCTTTCCTCAGTAGTTGAATTACTACAGGAACAGTTTTCTAATATTTTCTCTGCTCCCCTGAGGGAAATATGCTGTACTGGGGTGAGATGGTGTGGTCACTGTGAGCCCCGGCTGGGGAAGGGCTGGCCAGACCTCATAAAAAGAAGGAACTGGTGGCTGAATCAGCACTTAGTGACTGTGAGCTCATTCCAATCCCTTTTTGGGGGCATCCACAGCCCTTCCTTTCCCCCATTCTCTTCATATCTGCTACCTTTTACCTGTTTGCAGTCAGGAGGTAACAGCAGAGTCCTTACTGACTTGAATGGAATCAGGATTTCATCTTTTTCAGGTACTCCTAAGTAGACTGCTGCTTTTTGTGCTAGCATCATTGATGTTATAGGCAAAATCCAAGCCAGAAATTTCTATTCTGTCTGCTCTACTCTAAGGAACGTTTCTAAAATATTTACTTCTAGGATGTCAGAGAACAATACAGTGAGAAGCTTACTGTTCAGCTATTTTCACTAAAGGTTTTATCATCTGTTCTTAGCCATATCCCCAAGTTCCAATTAGGAAATTGCTTTGACACAGAGCTTTAAAAACTGAATCGTCAAAGCAGCATAGTTGGTGTTTTTCCCATTCTCGTTTGTGACTAAACATTTTCAATAGCTTTTTCAATCTCTTTTTTCATATTGATCCTGAAATCTCCCAACAGCTTAGCAGCAAAGCAAGGCTGCATCATTAAAGGCAGTTGACTTACAAACACTATAATCTCTGGAGAGAGGGGGAAAAAAAAAGATAAGATTTGAACCTAACACAGAGCACATGAAAGCAAATATAAGTTTTGCTGTGTGGTGCCAAGTCCATAGTGGGACTTCTTTTCCCCAGAAGGGTTAAATAGATGAACTGAGAGCTGGTGTCCTGCTACCTGTCCACCACACATCAGAGATAACTTGTGGGGACAGCATGGGATTCACAACAGCCAGCATGATGGCTTGCGAACTCATAAAACCAGCCCCAAGTATTGAAGCCTAAGAGAGCAAAAGATGGGTGTCATTCACGTCCACAAATTCTCCCAACATGGAATCTAGATTTCTTATCTGTCACAAGGGAACTTTCATTGAATACCTTTGGCTTCCTGGTTTTGTGAGAGCACTTGCACCAGTATCTTGTGTTGTTTGCAATAGCTTCATTCACCTTCTCCAAGGCCTAATCCAGCAGGAGTGTTTTGAGATTTCAGGACAAACTGAACCAGGAAACAGCTGCTCCATGATCCTTTGTTGGGACTTGGGTGACAATTAAGTTAACATTAAACCCCAAAGCAAGCAGGTGGGAATTTGAGGTAGCACTTGAGAAGCTATGGACATACAGTATCTACTTGAGATACCTCAAGAGGCAACTGGACACTTGAACATCATTGTGGACCTTTGCCTATATGATCTACCAATTTTTAAATCTCAAGTTAGTATCACATCATTATCACCGCCTTCTCCACAAAAAAAGGAAAAAAAAAAATCAAAAATGTGATACACTTTTGTGCTCAAAGGAAAAATAGTCTGCTTTATTTTTTAAACCAAATTTCTGAAAGCAACATAAGGTCCTGGAGTTGCATGTCATAATCAAAAAGATTTAGTAAGAATTAAACAAAACCTACAATCCTGGTTCCTCGATGTGGAGAAGTCACTTAGTGCAGGTACTTAGAATTCTGACGATCCTGTAACAACCTTTGTACACCATATTCACACAACCCCTACTTTGGGGAGTAGAAAAGAAGAGCCATGGAATGAAGCAGTAGAGGTTTTTGTAAGGAGACAGCTCATTACCCATTTCCCAAACCTCACATGTTCAGTGGCACTTTGTACTATTTGGGCTAACAAGCCTCATAACATTTGTGCCCGTGCAAATTCCCACTCTGGCCTTTGAACATTCAGTATCCACGTCCTTCCTCTGCTATAACAATTGTTTAGAAACGTGCTGGCTTTATTGATTTTTCAAGAAAAATTGAAACTGCATCTGAGCAAGATTGTTGCCAATGCTCATCTCGACACTGGCATCATTAGCAAAACTGATAACAAGCTGCGGAAACAGTATGATAGATCTGGTTTATGCCTTAAATATGACACTTGCTTTTTTGGCCACCATTTCATATTTTGCCCAGTTTTCAGAAAGTAAGTAAACAACTGTCAGAGACTATAAACTCTTACGGCAGAAAAGCTGCCAGTTTGCTGGATAGTGAGGTTGGTTGTTGCTGCAAATGCTGACGCTAGGGCTGGGATCTGTTTGTGGCATAGCTTGAGTATCTGGAAGGGACACAACAGTCTTGCTGGGGCCCTGGGCAGCAGAGCAGCAAGCACGGTTCTGAGGCACTTTCCTTCAGATTACACCTCTTCCTTTGAGAAATGTCCTGCAGGGGCCAGGCTATAGTGCCACAAGCTTCAGAACATATAACCTGTATTTGTTTCACAACTCTGGCCTCCCAGCCTTTGCCTCTGCTCCAAGCAGGAAATGAGCACCAGCATTGTGCAGCAGGAACTGCAGCTACTGCATTACACACCTGTAAGTCATGCACAGGCACAGAGTGTATCAGCCACGGCAGCTTTCTGCTCAGGCGTGCTTTCCTCACCTGCCCCGATGTCCAGTTCTCAACACATGGTCTGAAATAAGCATTAGGATAAAGTGCAAAATAACTTTGACAACTGAAGGCATCAAATGCCCAATTACACAGCTAGTCAAACCCTTACTGACCCTTTTACAGTGCAGTACCTTGAATGGTTATGAATGAAAGGCTTTACCCACATCACCACTTCTGGAAAGGCCTCAGATCGCATTAAAGCACAACCCAGAAGAAAAGCTCTTATACTATACACCTAACACAGGAATTTCAGAAATTTATTTGGAAAAGATCATAAAGACTCTTCTGAGACTGACTCTACATTTTACAAATATGTGTTTGTATCTAAGCAAGTGACTCAAAGAAATATTTCACTGTAAAAACATCAGCGTAGATTTTTTTGTCTTTCCTAACAGTTGCCAGCACCCTGCCTTTGTTCCCGAAAGGCAATGCTGCCCTCTTCTGGTGCCATTGATTACACACAGCGTTTTAGATAAATTCTTCAGCAAGGTAAAACCATTTTTTAAGGATGTACTACTTTTGACTCCGTAGAAAATAAACGCGTCAAGTTTTGAGAAAAACAAGCTAAAACAAGTTAAGTGCCACAAATAACAAACTCAGTTTAGTAGGCTGTTGATCTTAAAAGGGCACTACTGTTAACAGATTATGGAAAGTCAGACTAAGAGAATTTGTTAGATGTGGAGCAGAGTACAAAAGCAGTGCTTTAAAGGGTTGCTTTTACTGACTACAGCACAAAATCAAACTGTGCCATTTGGTAAAGGGAAAACTGAAGGCCAAGACACACAACAAGGTTATAAAGATTTAAACCAGGTATTTAAAGCTGTTAAAACATGGAGCAAAATCTCCTTTCAAGCTAACACATACAAAGACTTTGGATTGTACAGACCTGGTAAACGACAGAAATGAATGATTTTTGAAGAGGAATCAAAACTTGCAGCTAATTTTATGATATAAACTGATCTGTCACTACCATTTATTTACCAGTAACTTCCGCCATACAAATTATCCATGTCTCCTTCTTTATCCCTGCTCCTGTTCCAGCCCCGAAAAAAATGCTTTTTGATTACCGAGTTGAGATAGGAAAGCTTGTTTTCATGCTTGTGTAGCTCTGTCTCGTATGTACAGCACTGACATTGCCCATGGCAGGACAAACACTTCAGTCACCCTGGTTGACCTGTTGTCTATAGGTAACTTTCCACTCTTCTACACTTGTGTGGCACAAGCTTAGCTCCATATAAGTAAGAGTAGCATGTCAGTATTGTTTTAAGAATAAGCTATTTATCACTCTCACACAATGCTGGAGTGCAGAAAACATAGCCCTGGTCTGAGAGCAGAGAAGTGGAGACAGGAAGCAGCAAAGGGATGCAGGTGTGGGCAACCCTTGTTATTGGAGATCCCAGAGTTACGCACAGCTCTAGAATAGTCAGTTTTAAAAATACGCAGACCCAAAACTTGACAAAACTGGTCTCAGAGACAACAAAATACAGTACCTAACATATGCAGATTATCATACACAGGTAACTTTAATACAAGCTGGAGATGCAGAACAACGAATGAAGATACAAAAAAGCACATTATCCAACATACAAATGACTCCCAAGGTGGATCCCAGGAGGGTAAGATGGAACCATCAGCATGAACAAAATATTCCGCCCACAAAAGATGGCAGAGGCAGAGAACTCTGCGTTACCCTCTCAAGCAGTTGCAAGCTGTGGATTTAAAACTCAAGGAAAACAAAGGGAGACCGAGCATAACTCCAAGAAGAAGATTAGAAATGAAGAGCATGTGCTACAATTTTAATTGTATTACTGTATTAAAGAACTGCAATTTAACTCTTCATGTCTATTTGCCTGCAAGGAACATTTTCCAGTTTATTGAGATCATCCACTGAATGCAGTGAAGTAAGCAGTAGAGCAGTTAGAAACCCTAATGAATTATTTTTCAGCCAGGATAAAAAAGCTACCAAAATGGAAAGGAAATGCTTATAAAAAAACCCAAAAAACCAGCAGCATTTAGCCTGTACTGATGCCTAGTTTTGCTCTCTGTTCTCGCTTTATCCTAAAATCATGGCTAGTCATGAATGCATGAAGAAAAAGTGAGAGAAAACAATGAAGTGCTTTTGCTTCTCTCCAGCACGGAAGTATTCTGCAAAATATCCTGGCAAGGTATTACATAGACTCCTTGCTCACAGTAGAAGAGGACAGAGCTTTAACAGGGATGTGCAAGTTCCCCTTTGCTCCCCTGACAATTCCCTTTAAAGCATCGCAGAATACAAAGCATGACAATCAGAAAACTCTAGAAAGAAAATGTTACCATCCTGCTGAAAAGCATTGATAAATTAGCATTAGATTCTTGCTCCATACTGACCATAAACATGGTGCAAGTCTTGTGGCTAAACAAGCCAGCTTTACTTGAACAGAGTAACTCAACAAGTTGACATGTACACTGTGAAGCTACAGAAGCAAGAGAGGCATGGACCAAGCCAGTCATCTAGATTTTGCTGAAGTTGTTTGACTAAAGCAGCTCAAGAAACACACACCTTTAAAGCCTTACTGTTCCAGTTACACTCCAATGACCTTCTCAGAACAAGTTCATGGAAAACACCTCATACATGATTCAAGCGTTGTCAAAATAAGTAGCAGCTCATTAAAGTGAAGTTCAGTATATACGCCTCTATGAAAAACACAGAACACCACTCCTTCATCTTTTATAATTGATTAGTAAATCACACAAAGCCTTCAGTTTTACTCAATTACATGAATGATGGGAGCAGACACTCTTGAGGACATATGGATAAATATTTAATGAGTTAAAACAGCTTTAATCAGAACACAGCACATTTTTTATTACATTCCCTATTTGTTTTCAAATTGACAGGCAAAGATGCATTTCTAAAAGTACTTTAGAGAAAGAAAAAACACAGGATTAAAAAACAGACTTAAGTTCCCAGCACCTGAACAAGCAACAGAGTGCTCAACCAAGCACAGCTGTTCAGGCTCATTGCAATGAAAACTGCTCTTCTTTCAAGTTTTTGGGAGGCAGCTGCTCAGTTTGTCCTGAATGACACGGGATTAAAAATCCAGGTCTTTCGAAAAGACTGCACTGGTCTTGGGCCCTCCTCCAGATCAAAGACGAGAAACCCTCGTGAAGTTCCAATTCACCACATCCTTCCTTATAACACTGCTCGTCAGCTTATCCAACCCACCTTGCATCATTCCTCTAACTGGCAATAAAATAAAGCTGCATCCAGAAGGAGTTGCAGTAGGAAGTGTGACTCACTGGTTGCTCACCACCCTTGCGGCTCTTACCTTCAAGTTTTTCTTATTTATTTTGACCCAGATAACTGCTCAGTTGAGGATTAAAAAAAAAAAACAAAAACGAAAACAAAACCCCCCTCAATATTTAGAAAAAAAACACACCATGGAAATGTTCTTCAGTATATAGCTCAAGTTTAGCTTCTGGGCTCTCCAGAGGAAACTCTCCACATGAGTACTTCAAAAGTAGTGCTGGGACCAAAAATAGCTTTCCCTGTGTCATAAATAACATCTCATCTTTCAACCTTTGCAAAAATTCAAAATTTAGCGAGTATACTTCTGAAATTCAAGAACAGCCTTTATTAAGAGATTACTGACCTAATTATGAAACAACTGCTACCTGAATTTCCAAATAACTGAAAATACTTCCACAGAAACACAGAAATTCAAGCAAGCAGAAACCACAAAAAACCATTTTATTGCAACAGTGTCCCCATCATCAAGTGAGATGGCAAAAATTAAATTTTAATTAATTTTGCGTTTCTACCTTTTTATTTATGTAAATATAAATTCAAGAGTGTAAAATAAATCCACATATAAAACACAGAGGAAACATTCTCTTCAAGTGACTCCAAAAAAAAACTTACATACTGAAGATTCATGACAAGTCATCCACTGTCCATTTTTCCAAGTATACAGGCATGAAAGAATGCAGAAATTTATTCTCAAAAAGCATCCTGTATAAAGTCCTTGAAGTACTTAAGTAATATTTAGTAATCTCATTCTTGAGCTTATGGATGTAGATTCCAAGAAAAGAAGAGACAAACATTTCAAACTTCAGATTATTTAACCTCCATCTAAAATAACCCATTTAAAACAAGATTATGTTCAATTCTTATAGCTGAAGCATCACAATTACTTTATTAGTATCATTATTTTGGAAAACTATTTCTTATAAGGTTTTCTTATAAGGCTTTTAAAATAAAGTCAGAATATTTATTTCAAATACTTTTGCTTACTTATACGGTAAATATATTGCGGAAATTAACTCCACATGCTGGTACAACAGGCCTTCATGAAGTTCCATTTAAACATTACCATGATGTACCTTAAAAACAGGGACTACAGCATGAAATGCACCAAAAAGAGTCAGTGTCATGGGATTGTGCCTGATCTTCCTTCTCAGATGCAACAAAATGCTAATGTATTTTGAAGTTAATATTGGACTGCTAGACCATATGAATACTGGTTGGTTATAAATATTTGGAATCGGAACATTTACTGCTTTAGAAATATGCAATTATTTTGTTCATTGTTTTACACAAAAAGAAACATCACCAGTATTATAAAATGTATCATGGGGGATATTTCACTAGGAATGTTTTTCACTGGGTCTAACAGGCATATGTTTCCAATGATTGTGGTTTTTAATACATATCATGCCAAGTTCTTAATAAACTGTTTACCCTCATGGTTATGTTACAACAGAATGAAGAAATTAAGATGGTAAATGCAATGTTAAAAATCAGAACTGCAAGTAACTTCACAACTAGAAGAGGAAAAATCATTGACGGATTTAAATCAGCACTATTGTGGGTCCCCACAGTTGCACTGCTACTCTTAGGTTTCCAAAAGATGCATATGATTTTATAAATATTTTTGTGCTAAGAGCCATGCTCAGAAACAAAATATAGGCTGGCACAAGTCTACCTTCTTGGAGATGCATGTTAAGTATAAAATTCACTTACTAAAGTGCATTTGCCGAACAAATTCTAACTTCTACTATTATAGCTATCCCAATAAGCAATACAAACTAAACTTTGTTGAAATTCTACCTCTACTTAAAAGCAGTAAATATAGATGACTGAAATCTAAATTACAATCTTGCATTATCAAACTTTTTGACTCAATGCTGTGAGCTCTACAAATAAACAAAATGTACTGCCCTATACTTCCCACAAACGAGGAATTGCCTCTAGTTAGAAATACTGCCAGTGTAGAATGGAGTTAAGAAAAAGCAGAGCTGAAGTAAGCATTGCTTTGCTTCTTATTCAATATGGTATTTCTTTAAGGCTCTGAGAAAAGCTGTTAGTTGTTTCAAGATCTTTTGGCAAAAGATAAATGCAGAAGTAGCAGGGTCATCTGACATTTCAGAATTTGAATTTTCATATTTCACTAAAGCCAGCTCATTCAGTGTCTGTATACATTTATTGCACTTGTGTCGTTGGAATACATCTATACCAACATAGTAATAATGATTGCAACAAAGCCATAGTAAAATAAACTTTTAAAGGGTCTGATTTGGACATTAGAGGATAAGTGTCTGCATGTTTAAAATGTTTCCCTAATAGTAATAAATACAGACAAATTGCTCATCAAGTCAGATGCACATGTTTAACCAATTATTTAGCATATATAAAATTTCACTCATCCTTTTATCAATACAAATCTGTTAGGGATCAAAAAAGACTTACCATGCAAAATATTGATTAGTGCTGCATAATGGAATATATATTTCTATCAGAGTTAAAACAGCATTTTCAAAATTTAAAGAAAAATAGATTTTTAAAAAGGGATTCTACTGTCGAATGCAAGTCTTCCTTGTAGCAAAGACAAGATAGAGACAAGTTACCATTTATCGCTGTACTTCAGTCTTGATGAAAGACTAATAATAATTTGTCCACCTACTTCTTAATAAATGCTACATTTTCAAGAATAAAGGAACTATCAGTAGGCATTATCTCTACTTAAAACAAGTTATTTTTCTCTGTAATAGGTCAAGTATGCTTTTAAAGATTCAGGTAATGGTAGACTCATAATTTTCTCTCTCAACAGATTTCGAGGAGGCTCTTCTGGCTTCAAGGCCTCACTGTGATCTTTATCCTCCTCCTCTTTGCTATCCTCTTCCATTCTTTCATCTTCTTCACTATCTAGAGGCTGAGGAATGAGCTGATTACCAACAAACACATAGGTGTTAATCCTGCGTCTACGACATCTCCTGCGTTTGCGTTTCGGAGGAGCCTTCTGAGTAATACCCTTGGCTTTCATCTCCTCGTTTATGAAGTTTCTAAGAGTGCGTCTGATATATATTCGAGCTAGGTCCTGGAGGTTCCTAACAGCACATGGAGCTAGAACGAAAGAAAAGTAAGTTATACTGAGTGAAATTTCTCTCTAGCAAAAAACCCCAAACTAGCTGCAAGGCGGTGAGACTAATGTTCAAAAACAATTCGATTGAAATTTTAGAGAATGATACAATATGCAAATGAAACAAGGTTAGATAGTATCACCTTGACAAACCCTGTGGCACAGTCCAGGAAACAGAAGTCTTTAGACACATGTGCAAGAGAAGTAGAAAGCACGTACAGATCACTAAAACAAACCTAAGAAATCATACAAGTACTGTCACTTTTTAGCATCTGGCACATCTTGGCACCTACTGATACCACTGTTAAGATCCTGTTGTGGGAAAACAATTTCTACTCCTGTGCCACATTTGTTTAGGCAAGTGCCTTTCTCCTGCCTCCTTCTGCTCACCATGCTTTTCCTCACTTCCTACTGAATCTCACTGATGAAGGAGGGACATATCTAATTCACAGGTGACCAGTCATCAGATAAGCCACCTATATCTTTGCAGAAGAGCAATCAAAATTACTCAAGTCCTAAGGGGAAAAAACCCAAACCAACAAGTAAGAAAAAAGCCAAAACTTTATGTTTTCCAATGACAGGCAGGTGATGACAAAATACTGCTTGGCTACTGGACACCTGCCCTAGACGAGCTACGGATGGCTAATTCAAAGGAAAACAAAACCAAAAAAAGGACACCAACCACAGTTGAAGCTTGTATAACTTTCTTACTTGTCACTTTCCTTCCTGTACAGAATACCGTACAATTAATGGGGACTACAGCAAGGAAGAACTTAGGGAAGAAATAATTTCAACACTTACACTTCCAGAAAATCCATTCAGCTAAAAAAGCTCCCAATGTAGTTGAAACAAGATCTGTTGTTACATATAATGATTCCAGTTGCAGACTAATTAATTTATCTGAGACAGAAAGGATGTTAAGACTGACAATACTATTTTCATAGTATAAAATCAGCTCAAAATTTCAACATTCAACAACAAAACCCTATCTGACCATCCAGAACAGGTTTATAAGTTCACATGAAACAAACCAGGATTGCAGATTGTATGCCAATTATGACAAATGCAAGTATTTTTTAATAAGAGGAACAGGATGCAAAATTTTGTATATTTAATGTCCATGTATTTCTGATTGTCTACTATCAGTGAACAGCATCCTAACAAATTACATTGATAAAATGTACCTTTTAACAACACCTCTGTAGTTTTCTACAAGAAAAAGACTACTCTGAGCATGGCTGACATATTTTACATATGAGAGTTATTTCAGTCGTATATAAACACTACATATGTGTCAGAAAGCATTCAAGGGCTGTCCAAACGATGGCATAGACTCCATGTTTACTTAGTAATGACGTCAGCAACCTCTGGCTAAAGTTTACAGAAGGAGCATGTTCACTAGATTACTTTGAACTTTTAAGGTAAATTATAGGCCTGTGGATTTGAAACAAATAGACAATGTTACTATAAAAGAGAAATTGACTAAAAATTTTATTTCTTGAGCTTTTTACACCCCCGACCCCTTCCACATACACCCAGCACACCCACACAAACGTTTTTTCTTTATTTTCAAGTTTCAAAATAAAACCCAATCAGCCTGAGCAGTGGAAAGAAGCCTATCTCACTGATCTCATTTTACAGTGCAACTTCAAGTCTCTAACTTTTTTCTTTTAAATAGTGTGAACAGTACCACATTTGCTTATTTTCTCCTCTTCTCACTAAAAAGTAATTTTGAAATTGTAACACGGGAAACACCTTTCTTGCACTACCATTCAGCTCTGAACATCTACGGTCCGCACTCCTCATTCTGAAAACTTAGGAATGTTGATAGAAAATCCTCTTTTGTTCTAGGGCATTAGACTGTATAAAATCATCGTAAAGTTTGACTAGCCACCTCCGTATTTCATTGTTAGATACGTTACAACCTATCTATTACGGATGGAATGGAGGGAAAAATCTTGTATTAGTACGTTAATTTCAGGAAATGACTTCTGAGGGCTCAAAACAAGTGTTCAACCAAACAAAGTTAATTACTTCTGCAAAAGAACAGATTACATAAAGGAAATGATCTTCTATACTTTGTATAGAAAATGTAAAGGTAAGTATCATAACAAGCTCACACACACTCAAAAGCCAGATGAGCAGTTACAGGCAATGCAAGCTGATAGGACATCCTGGACTCCAGAAGGGCTTATACCATTTTCACAGTTGTAACATTTGCACAGGAGGGAAGAAACATGCAAAGGGGACAGTTCTCTTTAGTCACTTGTTAACAGATCAAAAGAAGAGAGAAGAGATGTTATCTTTTAGGCTCTTTGTTGGGTTTATTTCATTTCCCATGTGCTACCAAAGCTCTGTATTATTCTACTCCCAGCCCTGACCACTCTGACAGAAAATTTCAACTCTATGCTTTTGTCTATCAGCTTTTTCTCCTTCCCTGTTACCATCCTATCTTACCATCCTGGCAACAGGTGTACTTCCAAAGACTTTCTAAATACCTTTACTACCTCTGCTCAAAGCATTGCAGCTCCAAAGCCAATCCTGATGACTAATAACAAACAGCTAGGTATGACTATATCCATTGCAGACAGACATAAAAGCACACTCGGGCTTATTACTATTCTATCATATCACAGCCCCAGTTTAGACTCTTCCTTCCATTTCAGGGGCAAGAGAAAAAAAATTTTCTCTGGTAGAGCATGGGAAAGTTAGCACTATGAGGGACCTAATATTAGCAGCCTATTTTATCTATACTGCTGTAATAGAGAAGCTGAACCTAAAAGGAAAAGGTGGCTGGAAAAACAAGGTGGAAACATTCTATCACCTAAATTCAGAATATTAACTGTGAAGTAACACAAACCATGCACCAGGAGCACAAAAATGTATCAGTGAGCTACTGCTTTGCTAAATGGAATGTCTCCACACCACAGCCTCTCAACTTCCTCTCCAACATCATACACTGCAATATCCCTTCAAGCCAAAAGAGGGAACACGAACTTACGCAGTCCTACGGTGTCATGTTTGCCGTTGTCATTCCTATTTGGTTGCACTAGTGGAGCAAATGAAACAGCAAGGATATTCTTACTTTCCCATGTGTTCTGTCCTGTTCTCAAGATCTGTGTTAGCTGCAAAACAAAACCAAAATAAATCAGTGGTTACAATTCTGTCATACTCAATACTATTCAGATTGGTGTTCAAACACACTGCTACTTTGTTTTGCTTCAAAATTAATACATTAAGGCTGCTTTATCAACAGAAAGGACTTTGATAATCCTTGCTATCACTTGGTCACTAGAGTACTGAATAAGGCTTTCTGGTAATGGGAAGAGATGCAGCTGGAAAACTAAGGCCCTAAGGTAAAAACTAAGGTAAGTTTTGCTTTTTCTCATTTTTCCAAAAGATCAAAGAACACTTTAGATCAGAAGCAACCTCTGGAGTCCTACCTCCTCCTTAAACAAGGCGAACTTCAAAGTTAAATCAGAAGGTTTTCTGATTTAGTGAAAAAAGATCTAGGACTGAGATTCCCCACCTGTCTAGGCAACCTGCTGTAGTGTTCAACCATTCTTACTATGAAAAACTGTTTTCCTTATTTGCAGGCAGAAAGCTCCCTTACTGCCGATTTGTAACACTCTTTCAGTATGTTGAGTCTGTGAGGAGAACTGGACTCTCATCTATCAGGCAAATTCTCCACCCCTTCAAGAAGACAACAGGAATTAAACACTTCCTCGTCGTTTTTCTGCAAGCTAGATTAGCTCAGATCTTGTAGCTGCTCCTCATACTTTACATGCTCTAAGCCTCTATCCATTTTTATGTAAGGTAAAAACAGTCACAGTTTTAATTTCTCTCTTAAATTGTGACTACTTTTAAGTTGGATTCCATCAATTTCAACTGACAGTATCTTAGCTCAATAAATAATGAAATTATTTATGGAACTGAATCATGCAGACTATGCTTAAATCCCTTTGGTATTTTAAGAAAGCAGATAGGTAACGTGAGAATTCTTTTTTGAAAATAAAGTAACTAAGATGCTTATCAACAAGCACTTTAGTAATTATCTGTATGTAGGAGGACATCAACTTAAGTCACATGATGTACCTTTCTCAATTTCCCTATAAGTAAAACAGGGAGAATACTACTTACCATTGAGAAGCCTTTTGAGGTCTAAGGATGAAAAGTGATAAAAGTGCGAAGTATTATTAAAATAATATGCCCCTATCTGAAAAGCATTAAATGTAACATGGAAAAGCAACACTGAAAACTGCTGGGAATAAAATAGCATTTTCCCTTCATTTTTTTCCTCCCCTTACAATGTCCCACTAATCATAGTTATTTTGTATTCTTTGAAATCAATTCTCCTGGTTTGGAGAAATACTGACTGAAAATGTCTGTGTGGCAGGGAGA
Organism: Ifrita kowaldi; assembly: GCA_013398055.1. Classification (NCBI taxonomy): domain Eukaryota; kingdom Metazoa; phylum Chordata; class Aves; order Passeriformes; family Cinclosomatidae; genus Ifrita; species Ifrita kowaldi. Next base: position 245,710 of record VZRS01018253.1, read on the forward strand.
TTTCAAAGCAGTTCTGGGGCTGGTATAACACACGGGAGATAGTATGAAACAGACTGTTAAAAGCAGGATATTGATGCCTTCCTACAAATTTAAGGGAAAAAGGTTCAAGACTTCATTAAAAAGATCAGTATCTGCTTAACTGCAACAATACAACAGATCAAGGCATCGTTAGTTGAACATTAACGTAGTCAAATATATATTCAAAAGCATTCCTTAAATTATATATTTCTCATACTAGAAGATAAAAAGGGGAAATTGTCACTAAGTCACCTGATCTTCTATAGGCATTACTAAAATGCCTCCAACTTTCAATAAAATTTTCATGTAGTTTTCATGGTCTTTCTGGACTCCAGCTCCACAGTAAATCCGGTCATATTGATGACTGTCTGAGGCTATTTCCAAACAATTACCGACCACAAAGGCAGGTTCACAGAACTCAAATCTAAGAGGAAGAAGAAAAACAGAAAGAGGGGACACATTTCAAATCAGGGTTTTCAAGAAAAGCCAGTCCAGACAAAGACAGAAAAATATATTTCATATCTTCCCTTATATCACGAAGAAAGATTAACATACACTATTTAGAAGTCTGTTTTAAGACATTACTTTGAAAGTAATCTGGTTTTTTTCTGCCACATCAGGGACCACTGAAGAAAAACTCTTCAGAAGTTATAATTACGTGTTATGCAAAACAGAGAAAGCTTTGAAACATCACCTTGCTCACTACAAGCAAGTAGATTCATTCAAAGAAATCTTAAACCATATGGTACAAGTGCCACTAAAACAGTATGTTTATCAACAATGAGTGATATCCAGGCTGTGGAATAAACACCGAAAAGTTTCGTTTCCTAGTAGCGCCCCTACATTTTCTATAAGTCAGGGTTTTCTTAAAGACTCATTTTTCTCTACCTCCCAATTTTCCATCTTGAGCCCAATCCACTTTCCCCCAAAAAAGAATTCAATGGAAAAGTCTGACATTTTTTGACCACACTCAAAGCAAAAAAAAAAGATTAATTATCTCAGAAACATCTCATTTTCATCAGCAAATGGAAGTTATACAACTGCATTTCAGTGGACCTAAGTTTATAACACAAGTTGCAAGGACTGTAAGTGTTCTCTGTCACTGCATGGAATACCAAACAAAAAATGTACAGGGCAGTACTTTCTCCATAACACTGTTATTTCCTGGCATCTTTATATCTCTGAAGCATGTTACTGCTTCAGCTGTTAACACCGTAATAAAACTTACCATTTTGTAAAAAAATTCCTTGCATGAATAACTGTACATCTTCCCCAAGGACTTTACATTTAAGAAGAGAGAGGTTACAAAGTAGCTCATAGAAAGGATTTATGGTTTTCTTTGAAAAAAATATTACATAAAACCTAACACCCTTGTCGTTGCATGAAAAAGTTCATAAACTTAATCTGTCAGTATTGAAGTTCAGTGCATCTCAAACATCATCCAGAAGGAATGAATTTTTCTAAAAACTTCAAATACATGTAGCCATTTTATGAACTTTATGACTGACTGTCAATGGAAAGTAATTTTTCTTTTTGCTTGGCTAGCATTAGCAAATCCCAGTACAACACCTGACAACATTCAAATCAATATTTTTTCAGTTACAGTGAAGTTGGCAGCTTTCACTGCTTAGGGATGAAGCCTGTAAAGGGTTGGCTGACTTTCTGATCCAGAGCGCTGCCATTAACAAATCAGGAAACTGAAGTTTTTTCTGGAAGTATATTTTTTCCTCCAAGATGGGATGCTTGATCTTGAAAATACTCCAATGCTTCTTTCTTTGACTAGTCCAGATAAACCCCAGAATCTTTTAACAACTACTGCATGGCTCTCTCTCATGCACTTCTTATGGTCAACAGTCCATGTTTTCTCTTCCAAACCCAGATGGGGGGGAAAAAAAAAAAAAGAGAACTACAAACAACATGGTCAATTAGAGAGAAAAAAGGGAGATGGAAGGGGAGTAGGGATAAACTACCCTGGTTCCACACAACTGGGAAGGTGACGCTAGACCGGCCTGAACTGTGGTTGAAATAATTCCAGACTAACACGGAAAGATCTAGAAATACATTAGACAAAGTTAAATGCTGGGAAAAAAAAATTAAATCCAAGGCACTGATCAATCTGCTGAAGATGCAAATCTCATTTCGTAAGCACCTGGATCATGTTCTTGCCTACATTTTCTACATTCCACATACAGGTCAATCAGGCAGTTTATCCTATAGTTTTCATTTCAGGATGCCTATGATTTAAATTAAGCATTACCACATCAATTAAATTTATGAGTTTGAGCAAAGTACTTTTGCGGGCTTAAAAAGTAAAGGAGGAAGGGGAAGGGGGCAGGGAGAGAACGAATATGGTACTTTTCCAAAATGCAGTTTTAAATCTTGACACAATCCCTGGTTAGTTTTAGAAAAATGAAGACAGCCTCCCTGCCTGCCTGCCCCCACAGCTTTCACAACTTCTTCTTCTCAGAATGCTCCTCTAAAATCTACCAAATTTATTACCAGATAATCCTGTTTCCTCTACTAGAAACCACCTTAAAAGCTCAAGAACACACTGATCACAGTCTCTTAAAACAACGAGGAATACCAAACTGTCCAAGAAATACAAGACACAACAAAACCCCACAAAACATTCCCCAGACACAAAATACTCTATACATGAGCTGAGGACAAAAACCCACAGTAGTCTTTACTAATATAGTAAAAACTGAAGATACTTTGTCATTTAGCTCCACAGCTTGCAACCAGAAGGGCACAAAGCGCAAGTAAAGACACAGAAGCAACTTCCTACTACGCTCGTAAGAATAAGATCGGTTAAGCACTAGAGACCAACTCTGTCTATAGGCACTTTAAATTAGCTGGACTGCGCTCCCTCCATGCTATTAGCAGAGCTCTGTGAAGACACAAAGCTCATGACCAAAACAGCTGTTCATTTATTACTCCATTTACTTCAAAAAATACAGTCTTCCTCCATATACTTTTTCAGCTAGTTTCAACTCAGTCTGTCAACAGCTGGTCCTCCTGACAGACTCATTTCCCACAGCAAAACTAAACACTTTATGGACTAGGTTACATGTAATTTATGAAGACACCTCTTTAATTCATGTCAGATAAAAAACGAAGTCTAATCAGCTCACCTGGCCATGCAATGCTCAACCCCAGTTGGCCTGAATTGGTGTGCTAGTTGCTGGTTCAGGAACTGCCACATGTAGTTCCCTGTTACCCAGAAAGGTAAAAGTAGGTAGAAAAAATGGGAGGAAAAGGTGATAAACTGTCTCTGGTAACAGCAATATGCCTGTCCAAATGCCAATCCCTCTTCATTCGTGCTTCTTATGAAATTATTCAGAAATAACTGCTTCATGTGTCAGGGTTTGAGCAGTGACTCATACCAGATACACCAGAAATACAAGAAAAGCATACTGCATTCCTACTTAGTGGAGCAACATGGACTTTTCATGGACTAGTTAAGTTGTAGAACAGTCAATCTTGTTCCTCCACACTCCCATGTAACATAGATCTCACTAGTGATACAGCAAGACTCTTTCCCAGATCCCTGAATCTTAAGATTATTTCGATTTCACAATTATACACACACCTCTGAATCAGAAAGAGCTGATAAATGCATGTACCATTTTCTTGTATTTATCCAATCCAGTAATTTGAGATGACCATCAAACACAGACTGAAATCTAATTCTGAAAATTGTTTCTATTAACTTGCCTAAGTAATTTTCAAAAGAAGTGAAGTTTAGATTGGTTTTACTCAAGTATATGAGACCCCATCAATTGATCAGGAAATTATTTAAAACTTAAATACAAAGGTTCTACAAATACAAGGAAGTATTCAATATTAAGAATACCTACCAAGAGCACCACAAGCATGCTAGTCTTACAGTAGGAAAGTAGTATCAACCATACTAGGTCAAGTTCCATTTTAAAACAATCAAACCCAAATTCTTTTCGTACTAATTGTCACTACATCCAGAAAGTTTCTTTAATTCCTACTGCATCTGGGGTATCAAAACAGACCAGGTATTACACTTCATTCTGTGTTACACGGAGCTATCTCTTATTAATATTGATGAAAATAAAACTGTTTATTGCTTTAACATGTAGTATTGAAAAACACTTAAGATAACTATCAAGAAGAGTTAATATTTCACTTTAATACTTTGTTTATTTCCAAGCTGAAATGGAACTAAGAAATGCCACATGTTCTTTAATGTTTGTTCACGTCTACCACGCGGCCAGGGTGACTTTACAGAGCATTATATTGCTAACATGAAAAAAACCTCTTATTTCACACATCAGATAACAAAAAGAAGGGAAAAAAGTGCTGGAACTATCTGGAAAAGTTTAGTCACTTTAGGTCCTTCGGTTGAACCTACTATCTTGATTACAAGAGAACAGCCAAGAACACAGAAATCAAGAGTTCCCATTACAGATAACATAGCAACAGAAAATCTCTGATTAAACAAACACTTGCCACAGAATAAACTTAAGCACACACAGATCACATGTAGCAATGGCCCAAAATAACCAAGCAGTTTCAAGCATGTAAGACTTTTGCATGGGATGGGCATTTCAAGTTTGCACTCAACATAGACAAGGTACTTTTTTTCTAGCTAAATTTAAAGAAACACCTGTAAAATTTAAAGTGAGTTTTTGCCTTTGTTGAAGAAACTTAAAAAATGATCACATAATAGATTTTAACTGCCCATTTTTTAAAGTAAGATTCCCTGTAGATATCAACACAACAAAGTATTACTACTGTAATAAAATAAACAATCATTTAAAACATTTACAGCAAAGAACTAAGGTTAAGTTTGTTGCTCTTGTATCCATATCCACCAATCTAGTGTATGTGTCATAGCAAAATATCAATTAAAAAAGCAAGAGAGTATAGCACTAATCTACTAACAGCAGGGATTTTTTACAAGGGGATTCACTGGTTGGTCCTAATATGATACCCACCCATGAACCCTACCTTTAATTACTTCCACCTCTGAATACGTACAGGACACTTTTTGGGCTAAGCTCTTCTACCTATACAATCTCCATGAATCCAGGATGTTATGCTGATGTCTCGTGAAGATGAAACTAGGTGCAAGGAGGTATGGATCACCTTCCTTTTTGTTGTTTTAAATGGTAAACGCACTTGATTTAAAAAAAAAAAACCAACAAGTTCAATGAAACTGGAGAGAAAAATAACAAGTTATTCGAAGGAAAAAAACCTGTCAACACCCACAGATTTGTATCTGAAGGAAACAGTAAAACATGTTATGAGATGCTTAAAAAAAGCAATATTGGGGAACCACTTAAAACTGTTTTTGCTAAGAGAAGAATTATTTAGTTCTTAAAACCAGCACCACTCCAGCTACATTTTGTACCTCTCAACTACTACATTCACATCAAAATATTATCTGACAGTACACTTCTGCCTATGCTCGTATTTACTAACACACTCATATCTCTCAGCTTACCGTTCACATCCTTTACAGAAAGAAAATCCACGTCAGCATGAATTTAGTATGCTGTTTTCCCATCCACACTCATTTCCTTTAGTTGGTCAACTCAAACCCTAAAAAGCCTGAATTCACATTCAGTACCACCAAACTGCTTTAAGTAATTCCCTTCTAATGGGAAATTTATTTAAATTTATTTAAATTTAGGGCACAAAGGACTACTGTTCAATTTTAATAATGTATAAGAAAAGGTTGGCAAGTTGTTAACATTTGTCATTTGAACTACAGTGACACTACATTAGTAGAAAGAATTTCACTCAAGTCTTTGTGGGGAAAAAAAACCCCAAAACATAACATATCTTAATAAATATTTCAAAACAGAATAGTAAATCCAGCCTAAGAACTCATGGAATTAGCTTTTTATCAAACTACCCTTAAACCAAATACATCAATAACCAGACATTGAAATGAATCTGCAAATTGTGTAGAGTCTGAAAATATGTGATAAAACATTAAACAATTTTCCTCACTGTGATGAGGAAGTAACACTTAATTTTGTCCTATACTAATGCACTTTTGTCCTAGTTCAAATATACTGTTGGCCATACTTTCAAAAAATGGACTCCTCAGGCTGGTGGAAGAACAGAGGAAAGCAGGAAATAAAACCCCCACCAGTTCTGGCACATTTGTTGGTGAAGAGAAACAAAACCAAAAACTGGTGTATAAAGCTACAGCAGTTGCAAAATGAGTTCCCGTGCTGATTTAAAGACACAGACTGAAAAGCTACACATCATTTAACCTAGAAAGGTGTGGCTTCTTTGTCCAGTTGCATTAAGAACAGAATCTCATGCTTTTCCTATATCAAACAAGAATTTCCTAAACCAGTAATCTTACTCCAAGCATTCCTAGAACCTAGTGTTTAAACACTAGTGTATTCACTGAAAGAAGCTTTGAAGAAGTTTTTGAATCATTTAGTCAATTTTTCAGGTTTTAAAACTTTTTTTATTTGAAAACATCAGATGAAGGTTAATATTCACACAGCTTTATGTGATATAACATGCCACAAGAACACGCAACAGATTAATGAAATACCTTTTGATTTCTATGACTCATCAGTCTCTTTCATTTTACTTGACTGCAAAAATGCTTTAGAGCTGTAACACCAGTCAGATACAAAGGTAAACAATTTTTAAAGACTGTTAATTCTTTTCCTATGAGGTGGGAAAATATTGGGGCAAGATGGCAAGCTCTTTCATCTATTCCTCTATCACATTTTCTCTATTTCTTTCTCCATTGTTCATTCCATCGCATTTAGGTATTTGTCCAAGCTCTTTGAACCAGTCTTTGGTTCCTGTATAATGCGTATTTATGTAATTCTAGCATGTTTCGCTGAAAAGTCACACATTTTTCACCTACTAGCATTGTTGATACCTTTTGCGTGTATACTAGAAATACCAGAAAACAAACAAATTAAAACATTACATCTTTGAAAAGCCCTCATTGTAGACTTCGTTTTAAGTCCCTTGCATCCAATTATAACAGTAATAGCCAAAAGAGATGCTGCCAAAATTTCTATTCAGTAATTTTGTCTTGAACATTTTTTCAGCTTCCAGGCAATGCTGTAGGGATAGTGAGAAATCTCTCTCTCTACCTCACTTGTATTTGCCATTTTCCACATCTGAATAAAACTGTCTTGCTCCTTAGCTATCTTGTTCATAATTTCTGATATTCTCATCAGTTTCATTGAGTGGTTCAAAGCACATTATTCAATCATTCCTGAAGAAAAAGTTGAATACTGGTTCTTAAAAATACTTACAACTAATGATACTCTTCCTTCAACACGGATTTACAAAATTTAACCTTAATAACATAGCTACATTATATTATATCTAAACTTTGGTAGTAAAATGAAAATAATACTGAAGGAATATTTTTTATCAATTCCACAGAGAAGAAAACTGAACGGGCATAGGGAAGCAACAAAAAATTTCTGTCAGTTCAGTTTATTATCAAGGCCCTAATATACCCATGGAAAAAGTCTAGAGAAAGATTTGTCTGTTAACAAAAACTAGAAAAGTATTTTCTTTCCACTTTTACTGAAGCAGAAAATTATTTTATAGGTTGAAAAAGTCGTATTTTCTACTGTGGATTTTTGTGAAACAACAGCTTTTACAGGAGCCACACAGCAAGTATTGTCATCACTTGTTTTAATGTAAGAAAAATTTTAAGTACTATCAAAACTTGTAGGCCTAAAAGATTTCCAAAGAAAGGCAGTGTCCACCATGGGAGTTATTTCTAAAAGGTATTTTATTTGTTGTTCTACGGGCAAGAATATATATTTCTGTTACTATCAAATACTTGGAAAATGCAGGTTTAGTTCCTCCCCAGGTAAGTGGAGACTCAATTGTCTTTGGAGCCTTCTGGTTTACAAGGTAAAAGAATGAGAAGTAGTATTTCCCTCGTATCTCAAAATAAAAAAAATAGCTATGTTCCAAACCCCTATTTTCCTTCCCTTTTTGTTTAACATAACCTCTGGCATCAAAGAACCCCACTGCCTGTGTTGCTCTGATTAGATTAAATCTCAACAAGAACTCACTCACCACTAAAAAAGCATTATTTACACTATCTGAAATTAAGTTATCAGTAAGATTTGAACTGAGAAAGCCATCAGTAAGTTTTGGAGACAGTTTGCTGTTCCTGGTTATATTTTTACTGCAATCACTAGCCAGCTAACCAACAAGAAGGAGCTTTATTTTCCTTTGTGAGCACACTAGGGACTTGCCTTTCAAAACTACTTTAATTTAAAAAGGTGAGCCTTTAGAGTCCATTTCAATGAAGAAAAATACTCTGATGGAAGATGTTCTTCACTATTCTTTAATGCCAACACAATCTACTACAGGACTTCAGGAAGAAGTTTCACCCGTAACAGTTATCCCAGAATTAGTACTAGGGTTCTTGTCACTTACCATTGAAGTGGTTTCTTTTGATCCTGAGAAGGGTTGGTGATTTTCTTTCACAGCAGGGACTTCACCAGCTTACCCAGGTTTGGGTTTTGATAGGGTGCTAGAAGATGGGCAACCTAGCCTTGCCCTGTGGCTCTCTCTCCGAGCTGGATATTCTAGGTCTAGAAGTTGAATGGGAGCAGAAAAGACAACACATTCCCCTTCAATAAACAGGTGAAGCGGGGCCTGGTACTTGAACATACGTGTTTTAGATAGAGCCTTCTCAAGGAATGATTCTTTTCCCCTTAATTGGCATGCATTCTCTGAAGGTTTCAAGAATGAAAGAGAGCCTTACATACATTTCAGACTAACAGAATTTTCTTTAGTCTATACCTAAAATCTTTGTACCTCAACCATCATGACACTTTCAGATATTTTAAAGAAAAAACTTCTCCTTTGCTTTTACTGGCAAACATATATCACCAAGTAAATCAAGGCAGCACTTCATCTTTCAGAATGCACAACTCCACCTCCATTTAGAGGAACACTGTTTTTATAGATTGGTGGGATATGGATACAGATACAAGTAACTACTGGAATCATTTGCCTTTCTAAAACAGGTATCTGAGAAGTCTTCTTCCAATGAACAGTTCCAGAGGCCAAAATTGAGATAAGACCAGCTACCACAGACAGACAGCCCTCCCTTTAGGCTGAGAGAGAGTCTCAAATCCTTCTGGACATGCTAATTTTATATAGTGTCAGGTCTCTGGTGAAGTACCTTACGTGAATCATAGAAAAGCAAATCTTCAATTGTACTTCAACAACATTAGTACCAGGAATCAAAAAAGCAAGTCATAGTGTATCACACAGCACTGGAACATTCCCCCATACAAATGGCATCAAAGCAATATTCTATCTTGTTTTATTAGGCAAGAACCCACCTAAATCATCATGACCCAGCTCCACGCAAAAGTCAGATGCAAAACCAATGGCCTATTACTCCAACCAAAGGAACAAAGTTACAAAGTGTTTATTTACACTTTATCCATGCCGAAGCTCTCCAAGTACCTACCCAGAAGTTTAAAGTCGTGGTTTTTGTTTCAAAAGCAGAATGCTTAGAACAGTCAGATCAGACTGTAGAACTTAATACACTAAAGACAGAATGCAGGAAGTGGCAAAGCAAAGCTTTACTGAATTTTCCATTTGCGTAACTCCATTACTGCCAGGAACACACATCGTGGTCTCTGTGCTCCTTACGTCCTCTGGGTGCCTTGTTAGAGGCTTCTGGTCAAGTGAAAGTTATTTTTCACACACACATTCACTGAGACAATGACTTCATTCATACCAGTCTGCCATATAATCTATTTTCAAACAGTGAGGACTCCTGCTTGGTATACACCAGTGGTCAGCAGCAGACAGACACCGCACACCTCTTCCCTGGGTGGGCTTTCAGCCAAATACTAAGCTGACCAAAGCAGTAGTTAAGTTCAGATGCCGCAGTCCTATAACTTTGGGTAAAAATCTTTCACTTATAAATGAAGATGCAGGAAAAAGTTACTGAAACAAGAATCAAAACCATACTTACTGAGAACATTATTTTGAGAGTCTGCTTAAAATTCAATATATTATATTAATACTTACTGTAAAAACAAAATACAAAAGAACACTACCACAAAAAAAAAACCACACATCATCTTCATTAACTACAGTAAAATACAGAATATTTACAAAGAAAGCAGTCAGCCAGAATCAGCTATGCAGACAACTTGGAAATTCCCCCCAAAACACAAAAACCAACCAGGCAACCATTATCGTATCAGCTGTGCTGCAGCTATTACAGGCAGATTTCTGTCAAAAGGCACTTTCATAAAAGTATAATTTTTGTTATGCTGGTGAGGAGAGTTGTATTTCTTTGAAACACTATATACATACAACATTAAGATCTGCTTATATTGTTTAACAGTTTTGTTTTGCTTGTCTCAAGTTCTTGCATGTTTTAAAGTGTAACCAACTCCCCCAGTGTTCTGCTCTTCATTTACTAAACTGGCCTAATCAAATTTTGCTTCAACAATGACAAAACATTGCTACTCCAATCTCCTTTAATTTCTGTATATAAACCTATCACCTGATTGGAAAAACATTCCAATCAAAACCAGCTTTTTTGCCTGTCTTGTACAGACACCTACAGTAACACACAGGTACAGGTGTGTGCAGGAATTCACTAGCTAGCAGATACATCAGAGCCATTAATGCAGTATTAGTAGTGATCACAAATGACTGTATTTCACACACATTTTTTTAAGACACATAAATTGCATCACAAAGCTGCTCATTGAATTCATTTTTATTTGCTCTAGCTTGTTATAGATTAACCTCAGACAACATAAATGCTTGTATTAAGACAACAGTAATTGAAACACACGCGTTTTCTCCTACATGATTTGATTTATCTTACTGGGCTAACACAGTACTAATCTAGCCAGTATCAGAATTCCAAAACTGACTTCAGACACAGGTAACACTAGGATGATACTTTTCTGTTACTTAGGAGCATGAAGAGAAAGCCTTGTGGTCAGACATGAGCTCCTGAAGTTTGAGGTATGGAAAAAAGTGGATTGAGCTCCAGCCAACATAATCAAGAATGTGGCAGTTATAAAGCAAATTACACAGGTAAAAGGATAGCAAGATTTTTCTTTGCTGCCCACTAGGGAAGAAAGAGGCATAGAATGTGCAATTTTTTAGGCTACTCCTACAAATCAAAAGCTTTTCTATGTTTCCGGACGCTACCTTATAATCACTGTTGGAAAGTTTATTGCCTGCAAGAAAATTAGTCTTTACAAAGAACAGCCCTAGCCAGAACCTTGCTTTCCCTTCCACAGAGGCAGAGATGCCCAACACTCTTACAGGCCAACTAAAAATAATAAAAAATTCTTGAGTAGATGGAAGCAATCAGGTTCAAAGTCCTGTAACCCAGAGTTATACCCAGAAGTAAAAATGAGTAGTGTTACAAGCACAGATGACTACTCTTAAGGCCATCTCTTCAGGAAGTAAACACAAAGGCAATCAGAAAAACTTGCTCATGTCCAGATCAACAGGGGTAGATTAGAAAAAAAGTTAATACTGTACAGAGAGATGATGCACATTTACATAATAAAAACTGACTTCATGGATAAAAATTGCTCTATACATGCAAAGACACCCACATATCATGCCACTCTCCTAAACGCATATATGCACGTGCATGCACATACATACATGTACCCATGTATGTACACACATCGCCAAAATACAGGGAAATCCATTTTATTAAGCACTGCACAGCAGAAATACTCCCATACTTCCAAAGAGTGCTTTCTTAAGCCTCAACTTACCTCATGAAGCAGAGCCACAAACTGGAAGTATTAGGTTTTGGTTGTGTGATACCATTCTTCTCCCCTCCCTAAGCTCATAAGCAATGACACACTGAGTTTAAAACCAAAAATGCTACTGCAACGCAAGCTAGACAAATTAGATACTTACTTATCAAAGCTATCACTGTATTTTATGAAGCTCTCCAACTTTTCCTTGGCATATTCTACCACATCTGAATGAAGCTCTATTCCATGATTTATCCCAAAAGGTCCTGTAAATAAAAATAGCATGGTGTCTTTTTGTGGTGTTTCTTTTCTAAGCACAGCAAAACTGCATGAAACAGCACTATACAGTGAAAACATTAAAAACATGTAAAACCAAAGTCTCCAAACACTTCTAGACAAAGTTACTTTTTTGCATCTGCATTACTGGTGCTTAAGAGGAAGGTAAAAGGCCAAAGGTTCAATAAAAGAACATGGACAGAACTACAGCAAAACAATTATAGAATTAATTTTCTTTGTAAGTATGCAGAAAATGTGGACTACACTGAAGTCAGTTCGAGCAAACTCTTTTTTGACACATTATTTACTTGGAATACAACAAATAAAAATTATAATTTAGTCTGTATTTTGTATTTAAATTCTGAAGCTTTCTTATGGCAAACTTTTAATCTTTTGACAATTTAGAGATTGGGGATTATATACCTTAGCCCTATATGCTCTTCTATTTTGCAGGTGGCAAAATCAGAAATTTGTTCCTGATTTACTTATACATAATAATTAATTTCCATCTAGAACAGTGAAATTGCCCACACATTATGTTCACAATCACAATCCCATCACAATTGCACTCCTTTCCTACGATCAAATCCAAGTATAATTCCAACTCATACTGTGTGCCAAAAGTTAATGCTGTATTTCACGAACAAGAAGAAATCATGAGACAGTATTATGAGGATTATCCACATCAGGAAGGAATCTGAATCAGACAGCCACATTTGCTGCTGTGAGGATTCTAAATTTAACATGCACTCATAGCCCAGGGTCTTTAGTCATTGGAGCACAGAATTGGAAAAGGGAGAGGAAAGGAGAAGAGGAAAAGTAAACATCAATAAGATTAGACAAAACTTATATTTATATCCTCTACTGCATTCTAAATCTTTCCTAAATATTTAGCTCCATGTTGTTACTCCAGTGAAACAGAATTTAATTTGTCTTTTCTAGGACACAGATTAACAAAACAGACTAGGGCTAATAAGAGAGATTTTGTTTTACTGCAAGAAAAATATAGCATATAGCTATATACTATTAAGCTGATCAATAATTGCAACTCTTAACATAGCTTAGAACATTTTCTACTGGGTGAAATAAAACCAATCCACTAGGTTACTGCCGGCAGTGCTCGTAAGACCTCACTGATCGCAGACAAGAGGTAGCTATCATCCAAGAGAGGTTCTTAGAACTTGTGGAAACAGGTACCCCCTGCTGACATTTTTACTGTAAATTCATTTTATTATTGGTCACTTTAAGAAAAGCATTGGCACAGGCAATCCCTTCTAGCTCTTTGTTTAATATTCTCTTGTACCATAATAGGCTATGACGTTTCTAACAGCTCTACAGCATACAGCAGCATTCAAAGTATGTTTTCTTTACTTAAAAATTAATCAAAATTCCTCTAACCTCATAATTTAAAGTAAATTAAAAATGCATAAACATCACCTGTCCAAAAATACACACGTACATTCCTTCAAGTGCTTAACTTTAAAAACAACTAAAGCATCCTGCAAATGTCAGTTGCTCCAACAGTTTGAAATTAAAACTATGAATGGAAAACACTACCACATCATTATACACCACAGTATCCATAATTTAAATGGAAAGATGAGAAATGTGTGCTCTTCTTTCACTGGGAATGTCACAGCTGGACGTGTAAGCAGAGTCAGCTATTATAAAAATGTGAAACCAACTTCTCCACCAGCCTCTTTCAGCACAATGAGCTAACATTTCCACCACCTAGTCGGAACCTTGTTTACATTTTAACAGTATCAGCAACAGTTAATTTAATCTCTGCGGATTGGTGATGGGTCTTAAAAGCATGTTGCTATGCTTAGAAATGATCACTGGTTTCAGATTATTTGATAATTTAACCAATGTGGCAGAAACATCACTAACTACATTGTCAAACTGAAAGATACCCAACTACTGTCAAAATCCACATGGTTCTGCTCCTCACTGTAGCATATGTTGAAATTTGTTTGAAGAAAAAGGGAACTTTTAAAAATGAATATGGTTTATTTGTCAGAAAATTGCATCTGTTTATTTTTCTTTGTTAAAGCAACTATTCACTGATTTAAAACAAACACTAAAGTAAAATTATTATATGTAACTAATTTTATCAGAAGGAGTATAGTAAGAAAATAAAGGCACATAAATTGCATTTATACCTTCCATGCCTCAGGCTAGAACTTAAAACACATTACAGCACTAAGACTTTGGTGACAGCATACAGCACTCCAAAAACATGGGAAATCTACTTCTGTAAGTAGCTGGGCAGCTGCTACTCCAGGCTGCACAAACCCTGCTAGTGACTATCAGCACCTGAGCTGCCTTTTTGGGAACATCTGCAGGGTAACTGTGCTCCTCAGGGGCTGTCAGCTAACCTCACCCCCTGTAGAAGACGAGTCTTTTCCTGTTTAATTTCCTCAACTCCGCATATATTATTCTCAAGGATAGGAATTCTGCTTGATATGGATAGGTCAAACCCAGGAGCATTCAACAGCCACTTGAAATTGGTTAAATACAGAGATACACGTGCAATATAGACAATTAAGTGCAATAAACAAAAATTTCTTTTTTTAACACAGTAGTTAAGAAAGAATAATGACGTAACAATGCTTTCCACAAAACAGAAATAAACAAGTACCATTAACCACTACCCTGAAAAAACATTTTCGAGAAAAAAATGCTGCAATATTTACTAATTGTTTTAATACTGAACTTAAAATATTACAATCTAAATTAAAATATCTACTCTCAATTAGAAACACTCCCAAACAGGGAAAAGCAACATTCTCTTAAGAGAGTAGATAGCTTTCTTATTTTTACCTGTGAATAAACATAATTCCTGTTTCCACAAAACACTGGAATCTCTTGTATTTATTAGCATTAACTAGAACAAAAGATGTGCAGATCCCAACAAATGATGTTTGTTATGCACTATTAGCCATAATTTTTTCTTTCCAATAAATAAGAACTGATGACAAAAAATCACTAAATTAATTGAAAAATAAAAAAAACCAACTCTTGACACCTTAGTTTTGCATTTAAATAAATATGAGCAAAATCTGTATATTACCTGTCAGCAAGGTTTCTGCAACCAAAGAAAAATTGCACGTAATATGGTCAAAAAAACTGTATCTACGAAAACTACATTACATAAAACAGCTGTGGTTATTTTAATGTGAAATTAATTTGTAAAAAAATTAGTTGTTGGTGTATGTGCCCTGTAATCTAAATGCTGGGCATGAGGAAATTTAATGCATTTTTCTCTCCAGGTTTTAAAATTTAATTTAGGCAACAATATTTAGTTCCATCTTTTTTCATATAGGAAATGTATTTGAAAACAAGAAAAAATAGTGCTAGTGTGTTCAACTCTTTTGAAAACCCACAGACCCGATTAAAAAGTCTCATCAGTCTACATCCCAAAATTTTCACACTAAAAAAAATTATTCTATGTATTTTAAAATAACTGTTTGCATACTGATACAGATTTATTTTTCATTTAAGTTTTTCAAGAGAAATTAGCTTTTACAATGTAGATTTTCCTTTCCATAAACTGAAGATCAAATCAGTAACCTACAGTAAAGGCACAAATGGAGTGCAAATACAGACGAAAATTTTAGTCTTCAAAAATTGTTCCACTCTACCTTTCCCTTTTAAACAAAAATAAGGATTGTTTTCTTTCAAATGAGAATTTTAGACTACAGAATGCAGGAAGAATTGCCTCTTCCAAAACACCCCATGAAATGTCACCAAACTACAGCACCAGTGAACTGCTTGCAGGTTACAAACAATATTTGAACAACACATCTCAAAGAACCAGCCTTAAGTATGGTAGTGTGATTGTTAAAGAAGTAAAAGTAAGGTTTTACAGGGCTTGCATAATCTTCTAAAATATGCAAACCCACTGTATTTGAATTAAAATGTTCAGGTTACCTAATGTTAATAATTACCTAATATTAATCCCACCATTGTACTTAAGTATCCGGTTCCACTACCCAGATTTAGAAAAGACAATCCAGGCTGAAGTTTCAGTGCTTCCATGACTTCAGAATAAATGCAAGGTGCTGACAAGTGTATATTTCCATGCTTCCAGGCCAAGTCTTTATAAGCATTGTCCCTGTATCCTTCCAGATAATAATCACCACGATCAATCGCTCTGAAGGCTTGCTCCACACTCTCGGTGCGAATATACTGAGCTTCTTTCAAGTTATCAATTAAGTCATCGTTGTCTTCTCCAGCACTCACAGCTCCTCCCATGCTGAACTTCTACGGTAATTCAATTAGTTTGCAAAATACATTAGGAGAAGTGTTTTCCCAAAAGTATACGTATGTAATGGAGTCTCAGTTGTTTTTTCAGAAGGACATCACAAGTGAATCCTGCAAAACAGATATATTTACATACCTTGAGTTTCAAAAGGCAAAGAAATTAACAACTTTTAGCAGGTGATGAAATATTGTTAGTACTGGATGAACTTTATGAAGCAGATCTAAGAATCAGGACAGCTAGTATTTAATCAAAATTCTGCCCCTCAGATTTTACCCCAAAGCTGAGAAACATCAGCTTAACATATCAACATGGGCTGTCTACATTCTGCAAACCCTTCTACTTGCTAGACACTGCAAACACTGCAGGGCTAAGAACCCATCACCCACGTTACATATTTGAGGGGGCATGGATGGGACAGCAACTGCCTTTGGGCGAGCTCTAGTCCGATCCTGAGAACTAGATGTCCAACAGCAGTTGGAGCATGTACCAACTTAGCTGATTTTGAAAGAATTTGGGTTTCTATGCTCTAAGATCACCCCATGGGGGAAACAAAGCCCAGTAAGGGGTGATGGAGATGCTTTTCAGATGTTCACTTTTGAGCTGAAACAGAACACTAGTGCAGATACAATGGCACATTGCTCTGTTCTGGAATCAAAACAGGAAAGCCCTCCAAGTAACTGAAAGCCTCCTAATGCCTGACATATTCACTAGAGGAATAAAAATTCCTTAAGTACCTGGAAGTTCTCAAAAGCTTGACAACTCATAAGTGTAATTCTACACAGCACACTGAAATAAGTCACATTAACTTCAAAATAATTCCTTCGGATCCGTATTTTATCTGCAGTTACTTCATTATTAATTACTAAACTCAAAATCCAGACGTTAACATTTTTTTATGTTGCATGAATTACCAGTAAAATAGCAACAGAAGACTAAGACACAGGAAAACAGGAAGTTTAATGCACCACTTCTAGGTGAATAGAGTACACAGTGAGTATCAGAATAATGTTGATAACACATTGAAGTTTTAGTTGTTGCTCAGCAGTGTTTACCCTAAGCCAAGGATTTTTCCATTTACCACACTCTGCCAATGAGCAAAGGTGCACAAGGAGCCAGGAGAGAGCACAGCCAGAACAGCTGACCTGAACTGTCCAAAGGGATATTCTATCCCATAGGGTGTCATACAAATTGGGGGGAGTTTACTGGGGAGCGGGTGGAATGTTCAGGGCTGCAAAAGCCCTGGTAAATCAGAGGTGAAATGATGACTGTTCACCATTCAGCTGTGTGTTTCCCTCTGAAGCAAAACCAATTCCCGCTGAGATTCATGAATGGAAAGAGGTAAAACATTGCCAGGTGCAATTATCCAGCAACAAAATCTTTGATTGAAGTTAAAAAATCAGACTTCTGAACACCCTAGTGTTCCACAGCAGAATAAGTAGGCCTGCGTGTGTTCAACTGCACAGGAATATTTCTTTCTGCTTATGAAAAAACTACAGGACAACTTAGACAGAAAATATGAAGCCTGAGAGAGACTTTTTCTAAGTATAGTTTATAAAAATATTCCAGCCCTACTCGTTTGTCTGCACTTTCACCACACCTCCAGTGACTAAAGCAATAGTCATCTTTCATACTAAAAAGTTCATGACTATCTTGAGATATGTTTGGCAGTAACTTTAACTAAAAACACAAAGGTAAGAACTGAGTTTCTTGAAGACTAAATTCAGCTGCTACATTCGAGAAATAGGAATGCCGCTTCCAGCCCTTCCACCTCGCACCAGCAGATGGAGAACTCGGCTCGCCATCAGCACTGAGCCAGCAAACGTGCAGAGCCCGCAGATGGGAAAACGTAAAGCTTTAGCATTTCCATCAAGAAGTGTCTTCACTACTTTCACGTAACATTTACTTCCTGTAAATAACATTTTTCTAATTTTCAATACTCACAACGCTGAAACAGAATTTTTTAGGTATTTGGTAATTTTGTATTCTTGGCGTAACTTGATGGCTCAAGTTATTGCAGTATCACGAGACTTTCTACTGATGACACCCACCAAGTGTCTCAACTTCAGTAACAGCTATCACACAAAATCTCAAAGGCAAGAACAGAAAAGGCGTGGTTGACACCGTGACATTGTGGGAAGTAGGGGAGAAAAGAAATGGAGAGTCTCTCCTCTCAAGAATGAGATACAGCAGAACAGTGTGGCTATCTGGCAGCGCAGTCGAAGGTTACATCTCATCCTGTGTACACTGCCCCTGTCTGACGAAGGTGATATTAAGTAGATGACACTGATGGTGTTTGCTTTTTAGGTATCTTGTTTAGGTTTGCTTTCATTAATCAACTACAGTGCTCTACTCTGGTCTCTATAGCTACAGGTAGGCAAAAATGCTATTCAGATGGGAAGTATTTTGTTCAAAAACAAAAATGCCCTAGGAAGTGAAAGAAATAGATCTTTTCATGAAAGGGGCCTCTTGTGCTGCAGAGAAATACTTTTTGATAGTTCACTTTCCTCCAATGCTTTTATATTCGTAAACTGTAGCTTATGAAAGTAAAACTACTACTAATAGAGATGATAGATATTTTAAACACACAAAAAAAACCATCTCAGACGCCATTTTAGCACAGCTGGAGAAAAAGGGAAAGTTAGTCAAATCTACCTCATGACAGCTGACCCAGGACCAAGATAAAAACAGCAGAGCATACTATGATAAAACTTTCTACACAGCTGAATGCTCACCAGAAACATCCTGTGAAGCTCCCTGATATTAAAACTGAAAAACATGCAGTTCACCAAGAGCACAAGCAGCAGCATTCTGATGCCTATTAGAGGTACAGCAATTTCACAAGACAGAGGAAGGTTTGACAAGATAACAAAATGCAGCTACTGCTTTTAGCCTCAGGAATCTTTGGAATACAGAAGCCAACAGAAATTACAGTTTAGGAGTTAATATTTCAATATAGCCCTGATAAAGTTCATTCACTTAGTAAAACCAACTACAATTAAAACAATCTTCATGTCTCATTCCACATTACTCACTAATTTATTTTCAGAAGTTGGAACCGTATCTTGAAGTTTCTTATATTTACAATAAAAATGAGATGGAAACACACTTTCCAATTTCCAGAACAATCCACACAACTGTGTAACACCACCTCTGACCTGTTTCTGGCCTAACTAGTAACCAATTTCAGTGAAATACTTTAAATAATTTCTGGGTGTTCTTTTGATGGTTTTCCTTTTTTTTTTTTTTTTTTAATCATTGTCACATTAATTGAACACATTCTTTGGCTATGTGGCTAAGAAGTGACAACAATTTGAGTGCATTTTAGTTCTTCACTATTTTATAACATATGCAAAACTCTTAGCTGAGAAGTTAGTAACAAGGTAGAAGGTTTACCAATACTTCTTTGCCAGCTTTTAAAGGGACACAAGTTTTGCATGTTTCAGAATTTCTACAAATATATTTGCACTTCAGGTTAATTCCCTGGGCCACTAAGGACTCGCACACTCTCTTAAATACAGTTTAAATACCGTGCTAGCAAGGTATCCAGTTAATTTGCCAGACAAAACCTCATTGACATTGCTAAATCCATATGATGCCAAGTATCTTAAAAATTTGGTATCTTGTAATACTGACACAACCTGACTCCATATAGATACAACCTAACTGAGCTGACTAACTTGATCCTCACTTTGTTTCAAAGGATGGAAAATAGAAAAATAAAATAATAAATGGAAATCAGCCATATCTGAAGTCTCCTCACGACTATTTTCACTAACACATCAGCTTGGAGAAACATGACACTGAATCAGGAGTGTGATTTACACATCAGGAGTATTACTTTATACTCATAGATAGAATACAGTCTTGCTTGATGAATGTTCCCTCTTACCTGTGAGAGGGGGAGAAGAGTAATAAGTTACTGAGCTGCACATTAATACTATGATTCAGCTGTTCAGTTTCCCCAGAAAGGAATATTCTGCGACTGGCAATAGAAGGGAATTAGCCATGAATGCACACAACGGCCTGAAACACTTCAGTCAATTTAACAGCTTCAGTTACTCATGGCAAAAATCAGCAACATTGCTCTGATCAGCAGAGATTTAAAGTTCCCCAGGCCACCAATCAAGTATCAGACTTACTTCTTTCTGCCCAGACTCAATTAATGACACCCCTGCAGCTGTTATGAACTCAAGATCATGTTGCACCTGTCCTCATCCCATGCAATGACTCCTATAATCACAGGACTCCATTTTCAGTTTAGTTTCCCTTTTTCTCCCAAGTATTGTAACAGCAACTCACACAAGGAAATTCAACCTCAAACTGCAGAGCTGAGCTTAAGATTTCAACAGAAGCTTTAAAGCAAACAGTATGATTGATTATGATCTGAAAGGGAAAGAATAACCTCAAACTGCAGAGCTGAGCTTAAGATTTCAACAGAAGCTTTAAAGCAAACAGTATGATTGATTATGATCTGAAAGGGAAAGAATAATTCTAGTATTACCTTCACCCAGCAAAGACTGGAGAAAACCAAAGTATGAAGTATGTGCTGGCAGTAACTGTAGTAGGTGACCAGAAAAATAAGAATAAAATGTGGAACACAGAGGTATTTTCAAATGAAGTCTTCACAAACAATTTAAAAAATTATTTATACCTACACCTTGCTGCTAAACTGATACTAAAGACAGCAAAAAGTCTAAGTGATTTGGAAAACCAACTACTAGAACTGCCTTCTCATCCACAGCTATTTGTTTTGTCACTCCAAACAGCTACGAAAGAAGAAAACCTGCTGTTTTTAGGATATATGATCCTAGTTGGTGCATTAAGGAAAACTCTATGGAGAACACTGCACGTTTTTGAGGTCTATAGTCTAGACTAATCTTACTTAAAAGCATTCACTCCTAACCTACTGTTAAGTGGGTCACTTCAAGACGCCCTTCCAGTTAAACAGAAACAAGTACAAAACCAAGTAGAGTCAGCTCTCCAATGCAGTGCACTCCACAAAGCATACCGAGAGGTTCTCTGCAATATAGCAATGGAACAAAAAACAGACCACAAGATTAGCGTTAAGTCAAATGAATGTAAACAGCTACAACTACTGACTTAGCCTGAATTACACTGACCTACTTGGGCAGAAAATGTTTGTCAAGTCTGATGTAAGCTTAAGCCCTGATCTTCCTGTTTGAGCTTTCAACAGCTGTTTATACAAGATTCCAGGTATGTGCCTGCTCTCACTCCACCTCCAGTCACCTGAACACATTGAACAACAGACATGGTACCGCAGTTCTCTCAGAAAAGGTACTGAAACTTACGGAACTCCATAAATGTATGAGCAGTGACAAGCATATAAGCACATGATCAAATGAATTTAACCTTGGTAGCTACCCAAAGGCATAATTTTGGACTAACTTGCTGAGTAGCTACTGAACTTTTTTTTTTTTTATTTGAGACAGTTCACAGGAACCTGAGTAAAAAAATAATAATACAACATATAATTTTGTTAGTTGCTTTTGTGCTCGTTTGACTGTTTGTTTGTTTTTCTCTCTTCTCTGAACTAGGATACATTCCTTTCTTGGTCTGTGCTTTCTCTAGTACTTAATTTGTTTTTCTCATCTGAAATTCTACCTACCCCCTTCACACAGATACCAAGGACTGAATGCTGAATGAACATTTTTCTATACATCAGTTCTGTATGCCAGACCTGTTCTCAGATATGTTGACAAAGACTTGAAAATTCATTACGTCTTATTACGAAGCAAAACAAACAATCCTACATACTTCCTGGACTGAAACTTTAATGTGCAGCTAACCCCACATCCTGACTGAGCTCTCCTTATTGCTTAAAATCTGGGCAACCAAAAACTTTTTGCAAAGCTGAGCCTCTCAAGCTTCAGGAACAGTTTCTTCCTCAAACATAGACTCATTAATTGCTATAGGCAATTGGTGATTACATCTCAACAGGTTGTATGTATACCTTTATGACCAAATGAACACTAGCTCTGCCCTGATTCGGTGTCCATATAGTGTACCATCAATTGCAGACTTCAAAATAATTAATATTGCTTCTCTACCCACACCAGTTCAAAACATTTCCTGTTGCTTAGTTGTAAGACAATGCATAAAATACTCTCATCTCTGTGGAGCCTAAGACAATTTAGTGACCCTTCAAAGTTCCATTAAAGATCTCCTAAGCAAAGGATATCAGTTTAACCCAACGTCTAACACGCAAAAGATCCCCTACCCTTCCTCTGATAGCAGTGTCCATGCAGAAGCTGGCAGTCCTCTTCCAGTACGTTTCGTAAAGGTCTCAGCTCCTGAGAGGTGTGCCTACAGCTCTGTTCATTCCCAGGCCACAACTATTTTTAGTTTGCCCAGCATAAACTAGCCAAAGAGCTTTATAACAGACTGGTTGGGAGAAAGGGGAAAGATGAAAAGCTTCTCTCGAGGGCCTAACAGTCCCACAGCAACAGAAGGTACCAGGTAATAGCAGTTTGTTCACTGCCTAAAACATCAGGACTTCACAAGGGATATGAATCAATGATGTTTAATACATACAGATGTCTGATATTCACTGAGTCTCACACACCTGTTTTGCGGATCTGAAACTGCTGTCTGCGCACATATTTCACAAATTAGTGGGCTACAGAGTGACCAGGCTGCAAAACTCATTGCCACAATGCACAGCTTTGTAGAAGAATATTTAACAGAGAGTATTCATTTCAAGCAGGTTCATATAAGCCATAACAGGCAAATGTTAAGTATTAGAAGAGCTGTACAGTGATGTGTAAAATGAACTAATTCTGGTATATCTAATTCTGTTTAGCCTGAAAAGACAAAAAGCATAAAAGTGACACAAACATTTCTGAAAAATTTAATATTATTGTGATCACTTTCCATTTAAGACACCTTGAGATATATATATACACATAAAGAACAAGTGAAATACTCAACATTTTTAAAACAAAACTTGTTTCTCTTCATGAAAGAGATGGTTAATAATTTAGTTTGGGTGACCAGAACATAACAAACCAAAGTAAAATGATGCTCCTTTGCGTATCACCTTCTGAGAGTAATCACTAACAACTGGGGGATGGGGAGGGAGAATCCTCTTTTATAATTAAATACAAAGTAGGTTTTGTACAAGAACTGAAACATATTTTTCTAACCTTTTACCATAAAAGTTACAGTTCTCAAGCAGATCAAGTCACACTTCATATAACTCTGACTAGGCAAAATGTGGCCCATGACAAAATTTTCACTATTTCAGCCAGTACTAAAGTTCAAAAACTTATTGCACATAAACATTTCAAGCTATTTAAAACACTCACTTCCAGCAGCAACAGAACAACATACGTCTGTTGCCTTTAGCAAAAGAAAATAGAAATGAGGTCAAGTGTAAAAATAGAAGATAGTTACATTCCTGACACTTGAAACCTCATCTTGGAGCTATGCATTTACTTCAGTCTCTACAAAAAAAAAAATCCAGGCCCAATTAAAAAACAAAAATATCAATCAACTTTACCAAGCTCAAAGTACACTAAAACTTTTTGGTTTCTAATCTTTGGAAATATATCTAAAAGCATCAAAATAGCATGCAATAATCACAAATAACTTAAATACTGTATTATCACGATGTTTACTTTCACAGCCTGAGAATCTCAACTTTTATTTATTATGCATCCTCTTCTTACGAGATACTAAATAAATACAGTTTAAAGAAAGAATAAATCCTGATCCTTCTTTGCTTGATTCTTAAAACTGTACAGTGCAATACAACAATACGTTTTGAGAAGTTATTACTTAATCCTGTAATTCTCAAGAGGGAAGAATGAGTAAAGTCTACTCCTGTTTCCTGCTTCTCTTCAGAACCATGACACAAAATTCTTTCACAGATGCAATCTTCCAGAAGCATCACACTGGAGTTACTGGTTTTTTAAAATGTAACTTGTTCACTAACACTTGCACACTGAGTTACTTTTGTCTTGTCAAAGAAAGCAATGGATATCTACCCCACTTTCTTCTTTTTAATCCCCAAATCCTGCATATCCAAAATAAGGATTCATGTAATAATTTGTCTCAGTCTCCGCACATACCATAAATCCACGAATAGCACAACCTAAAATGATGTGACTTTGTCCATAAATCTCTCTTACTTAAGATTTTCAATGCTCACTTGATATAAAAAAGAGATCAACTCTCCTTTGAGAGAGTGATGATTTATCAAAATTTATCAAAACATACAAATCAAGTACAAACTAAATCTATAATAAAATTCTAACAAAAAGTCTCTAGTCATCCAGGAAAAAATAAATCAACACTTTAGTTTACAATGTAAAAGGCTACAGCATTAATACTGTTATCAAAGTCTGTTTCACAAAGCTTCATGCAAATATTTTATTATTCTCCCTACTTTTAGGTAATGTTTCAAAGTATTGCTGTTGTAACAGTATCACTTTAATTTACACCTCTGTGGCCAGTCAGTACCTTCTACCTTAAATTTTCCACAGGGTTTGCAAATGATTAAACAGACTATTTGACTGCACATATCAAAGTTAACCTTGTTGGGTTATGTGATAGAAAGCTGTTCTGCACACAAAGTAGCAGGGGTGCACTTACTAAAGTGGGGGAAACACATGTGAATACACTAACCCGGGCTACAATCAGCTCTCTCCACACTCCCACCACCACCGTGCCTCTTTCAGGGCTACTAAAGTTACCACGGAGTTCGGGGGAAAGGGACTTAGGGGTGGCACAAGTCCTGTGAGGGGATGCTTAAGGGAGGAACCAAAGGTGAGGAAAGGGAAAAATCACAGTGTCTTGGGGAGAAACAAATGTGGGAAAACCAGGGCTATGGTGACAAGAGGGATAGGTCACCTGTGAGCAAGCTGTAGGTGAGTACGTGTGTCCAGCTGTGCTCTGCCTATCCTGTCAGACTGTTCATCTCCTTTTGCAACTCTTTCTTGGGCCTCTGTTTGGTGCCCAAGTGTATCTACAGGACATGGAGTCAGACCACAGGTCACAGGGGCCAGTGGGTCTGTGGTGCCAGCAAAGCAGGGCATGAGCTTCAGCAGGTCACATGGAGTACCAAGCTGGACTGGCCAGCAAACCGGCAGAGTGGCCTTGGAACTGGGATGGGACACACTGGCCGAGAGAGGCAGCTGAAGCACTTGGCTGTTGGAGGAACAAAGAGGGGTCCAAGGTGAGCTGCTGGAGAATCTGTGGTGTCTGGGACTGGCAGCTGAGCATGTGCATGTGTGTAAGAGGCGATGGGGCACAAATGGACGGAAGAGCTCCAGGGTAAAATGAGTGCCTAAACTGGAAAAATTTGTAATACATACACACACGTGTATACACACACGTGTTTGCAGACATTTAGCTTGGCCACCCAGAAAAGGTAACCGGATGAGGCCATTGGTGCTGTTTGTGCTTGCATTAGTGCCATCTCCTGTGCTGGTGTGGTAGCAAATTATGTACGTACACGCTGAATACATGTGTTTGTTTGCTACTGAGAATACGTGCTTAGCCTCACAACTCAATGGACCTGAGGCCATGGACACCTAAACTAAAAACTAGAAATACTTGAACAAAACCCCTTATAGGCCTTCTTTAAAAGCACAAACCAAAATACATAAGCACATTTTTAACTTGAAAATGTTTCTGAATTACTGTTTTTCTTTGTCTTCAGGTATGAATTAAGTATTACTGTAAATGTGACTCCAAAGTTATAATTTACTTACAGTACCAACAACAGCAGATGTCATCTGGAAAGGATTTGGAACATTTGTGGAAGATCCAGCAACCATTTCAAAATATTCATGCAAATACTTTAGCAAGAAATGGAAGTTGAGAACCTTTTATCATTGCCTATATAGCAGCTGTGCACTTGCACAGCTCAAGTTAATCATCATTCCCACAATTTTACTGTATCAGTTTTTTTGCAGTCATACAAAGCACATGGTTTTCACCTGGTAGAACTGTAGTTTACAGATATAACACAAGAGGCTGCTACACTCACACATCCTGATGTAGTTATATCATGGACAACTCCAGTTTATCCAGAGCATGCCAGAATGAAGAAGTCAAATTTTACACTGACTTTTTCTGACAACTGAATTACTTCAGAAAACATCACAGAATCTCAGGAAACTTGGCAGTAATGAGTCTTAGTCATGATGAATGCATAATTAACTGAAGCAAATAATGAGAGACTAAGGCCTATGAGATTTTATAATACTGCAGATGTCAGCTCAGCAGAAGTCAAAAACTCAGTAGCTCGACTTTTCTCTGTCCTTCCAGTTTCACTGACCTTCTGACCGCAATAATGCCAAATTTAGAGTTTCTTGAAGGAAGAACACAGCAAAGCTTAACAAACTGGACTACACTGAATGGAAAGAAAACCACAGTTCATTCTCAAAATGGTAAAGGGGACAGTTTTGCAAATAACAAGCAGGATCACATGCCCCAGCAGAAGAATAGCCAGCAAAACCCCATCCACCAGAAACCAACAAGAACTTCCAAGAGTAAACAAGAACTTCATGAGTCTCAGGCAAAGATTTTCAAATGAAAATTAAATCCTGTAATGGCAAACTGATGTCCCAGTAGAAATACAGCATTCCTGATTACCTGAAGTTATTAGTACTACAGAAATATTAACCATTTGTCAAAATTAAGCCTCTCCTTTAGAGAACTTCAGAGATCATTCTTTCAGCAAAGCGAACTTGCATTCATTTCAGTCATACCTATCAAGCAAAAACAACTGTTCTGCAAATATGATTATGAGGATAGTGGTTCCCACAATCATCTCTTTTTTTAAGTTTGATATACAGACCATGATACAGCACAGTCATCCTGACTGGGTTGAGTAGTATTACCTGGCATTTTCTTTTATATGTCAAGAAAACCACATGGTAATTCCCAAATATCTGCTAAAAACATTCGCTATAGAAATAACAAAATCTCAAAATAGTAATCACTTCTCATTTTCTGCCAACCACATGGTCCTAATTCCTCTTTCAATGTTAAAACAACCATTTATAGAAATCAAGCCTTTCATTTGGGACAGGGATGCCACGGGCATATCAATTACTGACTGTGAATCACTAGCAGACTATTACTATAAACAATTCCAATTACTATCGCTTCACTTAAAAAAGCCACACATTGAAGAAATCTCCTTTTGGAGAAGAAGATTTGTCTTTTTAAAATATGAACAAATAATTAAGATGTGTCACCCCTGAGATGATCTCTTTAAAAATCTAGCTCCCTTTCACTCCTGAAGACAACTCATAACAAATTCTATGTGTTTTGCTTGAAGGATGGTACCAATACATGCTTTTAATAGTTACATTCCTTTTGTGTCTACAATATTACTGCGTACTTCCTTTCACTACATCTTAAACTAGTATTTTAGAACAACTCTGATTTGACTCTAACTCTTACCACTAAATCTAAGAAGACATTTGTAGACATCAGCTGGAAAAAAAAATCTTCCCAGTGACAGATGCCTCCTGGAGGAACATTATCCAGTATTACAAAGTTGTCACTATTCATCCTGAAAATAGTTTCCAAGATTGCTTAATTTGCTATTAGAAATATGCACCTATCACTTAAGACTTTAACAAGCCAATTGTTAAAAAAAAGGAAGAAATAATTATGATTACTGACAGCTTTAATAAGACTTATCTATTTAGAAATCATGCAAAGAAAAGGTTTTGTAAAAAAAACAGCAAGCTTCTGGTACTTGCGATGTGACTCAAGTGCTCAAACACAGACCTCTAGTGCTATTTTAGCTGCTCATGCTAACTATTGGCTACTTGGCCAGTGCTACAGTAATAATTAGTGCTAAAAAACAAAACAGAAAACTCTTCTGCCCACATCCTGTCTGTTTCTCGGCAAGTAAGTCAGAGGAGCAGCTCTGTGTGCTTTAAGACTGCTTTGAAATGAACCTAACAGCTGGGACTGGAAAAGCAACCAGATAAAAGGCATCATTGGCCAAAAGAGAACAGAAGAGCAAACCTGGAGACAGTGACTTGTAACCAGACTGTCATCACCAGGTTCTAAAAACATTCAGAACAGAGATCCTGTTTACAGTCTTCACACTGCCACAGAATTGGTTGGTTGTCCACGTGTTCTTTGTGCATGTGTGTCTCTAAACACACACCATCTCCAATAAAGCATACATGCCAGCATCCAAGACAAGGGCTCTCTTCCCTAACTGCTCAGCTACATCTGCTTCAGATTTATCCTGTCTGACAACTGGTTTTGTTTCTCTTTTTATACTTCAAATAATGTAGACCTTCAGTAAATACTCTCATATCTAACAGCATGCTGACAACTCAGATGCCCTACAGCACCTTCATATAAATGTCTTTCATTCAGGATTCAAAACATCGCATGTTGCTATCAAACCACTTGATCTAAGCCTGTCACCTTTTAAACCTGATTTAAGGTTTTGTTGTCAAATTCTGAATTGTTTCCTCAAACAAGTTTTTCAACATTAATTCCAATAGCAGATCCAACTTTGTTTTGCAACTGTATGCTGAGCAAATACTACTGTGAGAAAATCAAGTGAAATGCAGTACTTGAGAGGCATTCCAAACTTCCCCTGTTATGTCACCTTAACAACACTCCCAGTATCTCAAACCTCCAATTGCATGCAACTCATAGAGCTCAATACTCTGCACTTGGAAGATCTTTACATCCTTTCTTCACTAAACATTACACAAAACAAAGCCAGAACTCCAAATTAGCCTTCATTAAATGCATTTTCAAAGCAGCAGGCTCCAAGTATTTTTCTGCCACAAGACAGCCCCTCTAAGAAGAGGAGTTTCACAGTCATTCCCCACTCTAGAACTCCACCACATGAGAATACACTAGAATCTGTAGCCTGTGAGTTCCCATGGTGACTCCTGATGTCACGCCTATACTCTTTTAGGGCTGTGGAGTTTGAGGTTTTGTATTTTTTCATTGTTTAAGTGCTCTGTAATGACCTCTAAACCAGTGTCTTTTCCTCACAATAAAGGACAATTTATATTTTTGTACTTCAATTTAAAGGACTGATAAAATTCATTGAGAAATACGTCACGTACCAACGTACCCTGCAGTTGTTCTCAAGATCAGTATCCAATTCTACAGTTTCCAATCCTTTTTCCCTTCCAAAAATAAGTTTCTTTGGACTAACTGCCATTTTTAAAGATATCTTTGCTTATAATTTACTTTTACTTCTTATTTTCAACACTTCCAATAAGCTTCTGATCAGAAGTAGATTCAGCAAGAATGCACACACACACATTCCGTCAGTATTCCAAGCTCCTTGAGATTAGTTAACATCACTGTCAACTTTGCAACACTATTCTGAAACATGAAGTAGGCACAACATACCAAGACAAAAAGGACAGAGGACCAACACCACTCTTCTAAATGCCAGCCAGCTATCTTTCAGTTCTGCAAAAAAATGTATTCCGCATCCTAAGCTGCTATAAATTCTATCCTTTCTTCAATGACCAGAAGTCCAAGTTTCTTAACCCAGCAGTAGAAACTGCTTTAAGAGCTTGTATGAAGGAAGCCTGAAGGCTTTCATTATCATCAAGTGCACACAAATAGGTCCCAAAGGAATTGGAGCACAGTAGTTATTTCCTGATGCTCTCATGTAATTATACTCATAATATTTAATATAAACTACCAGACTTTAGTCCCTATAACTCCATAAATGATGAAGCAGAACAGTGTGATCACCCTTCTGCAAAGCAGATACATTAAAAGAATTCTCCATCCAAAAAACCCACACTTGTTGGTTGGAGAGGATGAAGCATGCAGATCAACTTCTGACCCTACCGGAAGATTCCTGGAGTGCCTTAGGCCAGTCACATAACTGATTATTCATTTGCAAAACATGATTGCACATACATTCTACCCACTTTTGCTTTGAGGAATTTACATTCTAAGTAGCTAAAATAAATGAGATTATATTAAACCATGTCTGCATTCAAGAGTACCAAGTGCTGTAGACTTCAAGGCACTTTTCTTACACAGAGAGCTAATTAATCATCAGCTACAGAACATCACTTTCAGTTCAGCAGGGTAGAATAGCAGATCTCTGTGACACTCCTGCTGAAAATGGGAACAAAGCAGGAAATGACAAGAACAGGTACATGTAAAGACACCTCTCATCCAGAAAAAAATGACTGTATTCTCAGGTGTTTCTCTCCATGCACCTAAGACTGGCATGAGCATTCCCATAATGTTACTATTTCAGAATTGCTTTTAATGTATTTGTTCTGGGGAACTTTTGAAACACCTGACATAAACCTTTCTGAGACACAGCAGGGGGAAATTTTATTGCCTGGTTCTGGGGGGAAAAAACAAGAACCATGCTCTACTATGTCTTGCAGTAGGAATTTTGTGCAAATATCTTTTAGCATTAAAAGACATTTGTCCTAATGTCTTTTAAGTTTGCCTAAAACAAAAAAAAATCATAGGCAACATGTTCTTTTAAGACTTCCACCTGCACTTGTACCATGCCTAAGCCTACCTTTAGCTTCAGAATACACACTTGCCACCCCAAAGTGCTTCAAGTTTATAGAAACACAGCCAAGTGACTGCTCTGGTATGGTCCAGCACAGGCATGGAAAACTACAATACATGCCTGACACTGAGGTCCTATTCTTAGATCTCCTATTAGGCAGAAGCCTCTTCAAAAGGAGCTGCAGCTTGGGCAGTCACTGACAGGCAAACAGAAGACTAGGCAATAAAAATCACCAAACTGCCAAGGTTATGACCATAAAAATGGCAAGGCTTCATAATATATAAATAGAATACTACAAAATTGAAACTGGCCAGTCACGTATCTAAAGCAAGTCATCACACAGATTAGACGAAGAAAATCCAGAGAGAAGGCCCATTAGAGAGGCAAGAAGATTTTTATGAGAATTCCGGAAGGAAGATCAACGATTATGCTGGGAAGAAAACTAACTCTGCACAGACAGTGATAAAATTTGGCCATCCAGGACCGTTCAGCACTACATACTTTTTTCTGTTTCTGCGATTCCTTTATATTCTCCTCACTGCAGACCTCCCAACAACATCCAATTGTATTTTCTAGCATTTCTGAGGGACACTGACTGTTGTAAAGAACATCTGGCTAAGTGTCCATCCCCAAAGCCCTCATTGTGGCTCTCTGACCTCACTCACATACTTTTCACATTCCTATCATTATATTTATCCACCCAAAGTCAGTTAAAATGCCAATAGATCTTTCACACATTTTTCCACCTACACATCCAAAATACTTTTCAAACTTTCTCAACAAATCAGGCAGGAGTTCTGTAGAAGACAGCTCCATTTATCCAAGCCTGATTCCTTCCAGACATTGTCTGCCCAGAGTACAGTAATGGTCCTGTTGAGGGAAAAAAATGTATCACACGTTATGATTAATTTGCAAGCATAATGGATTAAGGTTACATAGACATTCTCACCACGTATCATTGTAATTTACTAACTCTAAGCACTGGATTTTTGTGTCTTGCATCTTAAAAAGCATTCTCTGTAACACAGAGGTCATATGGTCCAGAGGAATTGGGTATCTTCATTAATTTGCCGAAGTGCTGACTAGCTTTATTCTGGGTATTTTTTGTGTGTGTCTCAAAGTTTGCTGCTCTTTATGAGAAGAAATCTTACTTTCTTACTAAAGTCTGCAGTTCAACTGTGCTTGACTTTTACTTGACAGGAGTAAAAAAAATACCCCCCAGGAGAACACTAACTACGTTGGCACTGGCAAGTACTGCAAGGACACAAGCATTTTCCACACACTGCAGCAGTTTAGTACTTTCATAAAGACCCTGTCTTCAAACAGACATCCCCTCACCCTTCCACCTCAGGTGTTTGTTTCCTCCCNCTCCCTTTTTTTTTTTTTTTTTAACGACAGAGCTGCTGCACAAAGCAGGCCCAGGCTGCTGACCGAGTATCAAATAAATGCCAAGATTCCTTCCCCCTCCGCCCTCCCTTTCCCTTCCTGCAACTTCAGTGCAAGTCGCTGACAACTGCCGAGGCAGGGGGGAGGAGGGCGGACGGAGGGCAGACGAGACCCGCACATGCACTGCAGAAGGCGGCCCAAGGTTTCGGGCCCCAGAGGAATCCTATTAACACCGCAGACCGCAGCTCAGCTACAGACGTGACCCCAGGACGCCTCCTCGAGCAGATAACAACAAAGACAACAGAGGGGAGGAGGTGGCAGCCCCGGAGCCAGTTCCTGCTCCTCCCCTTACGCTTCTCCCAGCCAAAACAGAGACCACAATATAAACAGAGAAAAATGTGCGTTTATGGCAAAGCGGGGGGCAGAGGCAGCCTTCTCCTTTTCCCCCGGCGCTGCCGTCAGGAATGCTCACCGACCGACTCACCCTGGCTCGCGGGCGAAAAGCGAAGTTATAGCGCATTTCACACACTTTGTTTATGTAAACAAAGTATCTTCCCCTCGCTGCAGCCGCACCACCTCCTCCACTCCCAAAAACAGAAATACCCTTCGTTAGCCCACGGGTTTTTTTGAAGCAAAACAAAATGTTGTCTCACGCACCACTCAGTGATGCCTCGGCCTGGAAGACGCAGCCCCCACAAGCCCCTGAGGTTGTAAAGACTCGACAGCGAAAAAAACAACCCAACAAACCAAACAAAAACCCCAAAACGCAAGCTCCCCTTCTCACTGCATTGCCTCAAAGGCAAAAAGCAAACCCACAGCCGTCATGGGGGAGAGGCAGGGCGCTGAGCCGCAGCGGGGGACGTGTGCTGCCCTCACCTTGCCTGTACCACCACCCCCCCGCCTGGATCTCGAGGCTGGAACCTTCTCTCTTGTCCCCGTCCTCTCACAGCTGCCCAGGCCCGCAGCAGCTACACCAACCACCTCTCCTCCTCCCAACCCTTTTTGGGCCACAGATTATTTATTACGCAGACGGCGCGTGGGGTGGCGAGGGTCGGGCAAAGGAGGAGGAAAAAGAAGGGGTTGCCGAGGGCGTAGACACAGAGCCCGTCCTGTCCCTCCCCAAGGCGAGCCCTCGCCCTGTCCCGGCTGCACGAAAACAACCGCCCCCCCTCACCCCCCTTCCCCCGCGCCTGCGTGCGGGGCCCGCGGACAATGGGGATCGGAGGGCCCGGGGAGCCAGCGGAGGGCAGGGGCCAGCGCGCTGCGCTCCCCCCCTCCCCCGCCGCAACCCACCGTCCCGGCCATCCGACGGGGCCTCCGCGCCGCACAGCGCGGCCGGAGCGCAGCTCTGCCCACCCCCCTACAGTGCGGAACACTCACCCGTTCCGCAACGGGCCCCGGACCCCGCGCTGGGTGCCAGCGGCGAGACCGCCTGGGGGGCCGAGAATTGCAGGCAGGAGAGCGCTCCGGCCGGCCGCGGGCGAACGGCCGAGCGAGAGGAGGGCGGCGCTGGGCGGCCACGGGCCGGGGTTCGCGGGTCGGTTCAGCGGCCGGTGCCGGTGCGAGGGACGGGACGGGACGGGACGGGGGAGGCGGGGCCCGACAGCTGAGAGGATGTAAACAGAGCGTCACGTGACCCCGCCCCCCGCCGGGCGAGGCGAGGGCGAGCGCTGCGCTGCTCCGAGCCCGGCCCTGATTGGCCGCTCGGCGCCCGCGCGACAGCCAATGGGCGGCCGGCGCTCGCGGCGCTCGTCACCAGTCGCCCTGGGGTCGCCGGGGGGCCCGCGCGCTGACTCCCCCCTCTCTCTCCCTCCCCTTCCCTCTCCCCGCCGGCGGGGAAGCCTTGGAAATCCCGTGTCCTCGGCCCTTTTATCTCCCGTGGGCCGCCGAGCATGGAGAACGGCACCGCGTTCTCGTGCGGAAGGGCCGAGCCGCGGGGGGAGGAGCGGCAGCGGCGGCGGCACCGCGTGTGGGCGGCGGGGGACACGCAGCCGCGCCGGAGGCCCGGATTTAAAAACATGCGCAAGGTGCCCCCGTGCCCGTCCGAAATAGCTCCGCTTTCCCCGGGCTTCCGCGCTGTGTGGCATTGTCGCCCTTCTCGGGGGACGCGGCGGGTCTGTAGGACCCTTCCGTAGGGCCTCTCGCAAGGGCGGTCAGAAAGTTCCCCCCATGCCCCGAGAGAAGGGCCCTTGGGCTTTGTTGTCAAAGCTCCGAAAGATAGTTTGAAAAACTACAGGAAGGAAGATCACGGGGAAAACTCAGAGAAATCATTAGAAATGTCAGAAATCGTCTAAAGGAGGGCTATAAAGATGGTAAAAGGTTTAGAAGGGGTGCCACATGAACCGCTGAGGTCACTTGGCTTGTTCAGCTTGGAGAAAAGACTGGGGGCAGACCTCACAGCACTCTGCAGCTTCCATGGGAAGTGGAGGGGCGGGCACTCGATTTCTTCTTTCCAGTGACGAGTGAAGGGCCTGTGGAAATGGCATGAAGATGTCTTGGAGGTTTAGGTTGGATATTAGGAAAAGATTCTTCACCCTGAGGGTTGTTGAGAACTGGAACGGGCTCCCCGGGGAAGTGGTTAGGGCACTGAGCCTGACATAAGTGTTTGGACAACGCTCTCAAAGCCCATGGTGTGATTCTTGGAGTGGTCCTTTGCAGAGCTGGCTGGGACTTGTCCTTCAGTGATCCTTGTGGGTCCCTTTCAACTCAGGATATTATATGGTTGTGTGAACTTGGGAAAGGAAGAAGTCCTCTAGAAGGAAACAGACACGAATGAGTGGAAGTCAAGGAAGCTCGGGACCCCAGTGCAGACTTGAAGCCCAAGGTGATGAGGAGTGTTGGGTCATTCTGAGCCCTGGTCTCATGTGAGGTTTCTAAGGCATTGTCTCACGTTTGGTTTGGCCGAGAGCAGTGATGTGAGGTTTGGAGAGTCAGTGGGGAAAGTAGGCTTGGCTGGTGTTTGGGAGAATTAAGAGTTACACAGGTGTCAGGACTTGTAGCAACTTGGCTAATCTGTTTTCATTGTGGAAAGGAACGAGAAATGCCTGAGGTCAGTATCCGAAAAGGGATGACATTCACATTTCAGGAACAGTAAGTTCATATTCACCAAATGATCAGGCAAAAGACGTAGTATTTAAGGATTTCAGGCTAATGGATATGAAAACCTTAAGATCTAGAGTGGATGTTAAAATAAAACTAATTAGATAACTTGTAGGCATTTACAATGATAATTTAATCCGGAGTGTTGTAAACACTGAGTGTTTTGTGAAACGCAGCTGAGAGGCATAAAGTTTTGAGCTTTAGCCAAAGTTTGAGTAGTGGTGGAACAGGATTTCTAAGTAAAGGCCTTGAGAATTGAAGAACACAGAAGTGTAGCTGGTAGGAGGCCAGGAGTGAGTATTGCTCTCTTTGGGGGGCAGGATTGGTTAATACCTGGAGCATACAATGGCTGTAGATGGCAACAACTGTGGTGAAGATAACTGGCAACATAAGGAAGAGAGTTTCTGTTAGGCCAGGACTCAGAAATAAGTCTCCTGCCAGCTGGACTGAGTGATTCAAATAGTGCTACTAATTGCCACCCTATTAGTGGTGTAACTGATGGCTACTTGAATGAGAGAAATGGAAGGGAGAATAAACACATACATTCAGTTTTTACGTTGAAATATGCCTTGCATCAGTAAACAAATAATTTTTGCTGGCTTTGAGTATTGAAAGTTTGTTTCTATTAAGAATTTTTAGTGAGATGTAATAAGTGTGTATAATTCCGTGTCTTTTGTATGCATGAGGGTTTCCTGGTTTTGATTCCTTCTCTTTACATCACATCCTAGATATTCTTGTGCCTGACCAACACATAGGCAAGGTGCACTTAATCAGTATTCAGTCAGGACAGGAGTTATGGCCATGTTTTGCTCATTCAGTTTTAAGAGAATTTTTCAGATAGCTTTTTTTCCTCTGTAAATTACCATGCTTGAACGGACGCTATTTCTTTTTTTTCCAATTGCAGTGAACATGGACATACAATTAGGAAGGCCATTCTGCCATCTTTTTTCAGATCTGAAAAGAAGCTTCAGCATTCAGGTCTAGCAGAAAATTCTACTCGAGCATGTGTAGTTTCTCCAAATCTGTTTTAACTCCTGTCCATCCATTGTCAAAAAAGAAGTAAGGTATGTATTTTCTGATGCAGTATGTAACTTTTGCATCTTGATGTGAAAGATATTTATTGTCCCATTATTTTAAATTCAAGATGTGCATCATTTGGGCAACCTTTGTTTTCATCTGAATGTAAGTTAATATTCTCAAAAAAAGCTAAAGTATTANGAAGTGGAGGGGCGGGCACTCGATTTCTTCTTTCCAGTGACGAGTGAAGGGCCTGTGGAAATGGCATGAAGATGTCTTGGAGGTTTAGGTTGGATATTAGGAAAAGATTCTTCACCCTGAGGGTTGTTGAGAACTGGAACGGGCTCCCCGGGGAAGTGGTTGGGGCACTGAGCCTGACATAAGTGTTTGGACAACGCTCTCAAAGCCCATGGTGTGATTCTTGGAGTGGTCCTTTGCAGAGCTGGCTGGGACTTGTCCTTCAGTGATCCTTGTGGGTCCCTTTCAACTCAGGATATTATATGGTTGTGTGAACTTGGGAAAGGAAGAAGTCCTCTAGAAGGAAACAGACACGAATGAGTGGAAGTCAAGGAAGCTCGGGACCCCAGTGCAGACTTGAAGCCCAAGGTGATGAGGAGTGTTGGGTCATTCTGAGCCCTGGTCTCATGTGAGGTTTCTAAGGCATTGTCTCACGTTTGGTTTGGCCGAGAGCAGTGATGTGAGGTTTGGAGAGTCAGTGGGGAAAGTAGGCTTGGCTGGTGTTTGGGAGAATTAAGAGTTACACAGGTGTCAGGACTTGTAGCAACTTGGCTAATCTGTTTTCATTGTGGAAAGGAACGAGAAATGCCTGAGGTCAGTATCCGAAAAGGGATGACATTCACATTTCAGGAACAGTAAGTTCATATTCACCAAATGATCAGGCAAAAGACGTAGTATTTAAGGATTTCAGGCTAATGGATATGAAAACCTTAAGATCTAGAGTGGATGTTAAAATAAAACTAATTAGATAACTTGTAGGCATTTACAATGATAATTTAATCCGGAGTGTTGTAAACACTGAGTGTTTTGTGAAACGCAGCTGAGAGGCATAAAGTTTTGAGCTTTAGCCAAAGTTTGAGTAGTGGTGGAACAGGATTTCTAAGTAAAGGCCTTGAGAATTGAAGAACACAGAAGTGTAGCTGGTAGGAGGCCAGGAGTGAGTATTGCTCTCTTTGGGGGGCAGGATTGGTTAATACCTGGAGCATACAATGGCTGTAGATGGCAACAACTGTGGTGAAGATAACTGGCAACATAAGGAAGAGAGTTTCTGTTAGGCCAGGACTCAGAAATAAGTCTCCTGCCAGCTGGACTGAGTGATTCAAATAGTGCTACTAATTGCCACCCTATTAGTGGTGTAACTGATGGCTACTTGAATGAGAGAAATGGAAGGGAGAATAAACACATACATTCAGTTTTTACGTTGAAATATGCCTTGCATCAGTAAACAAATAATTTTTGCTGGCTTTGAGTATTGAAAGTTTGTTTCTATTAAGAATTTTTAGTGAGATGTAATAAGTGTGTATAATTCCGTGTCTTTTGTATGCATGAGGGTTTCCTGGTTTTGATTCCTTCTCTTTACATCACATCCTAGATATTCTTGTGCCTGACCAACACATAGGCAAGGTGCACTTAATCAGTATTCAGTCAGGACAGGAGTTATGGCCATGTTTTGCTCATTCAGTTTTAAGAGAATTTTTCAGATAGCTTTTTTTCCTCTGTAAATTACCATGCTTGAACGGACGCTATTTCTTTTTTTTCCAATTGCAGTGAACATGGACATACAATTAGGAAGGCCATTCTGCCATCTTTTTTCAGATCTGAAAAGAAGCTTCAGCATTCAGGTCTAGCAGAAAATTCTACTCAAGCATGTGTAGTTTCTCCAAATCTGTTTTAACTCCTGTCCATCCATTGTCAAAAAAGAAGTAAGGTATGTATTTTCTGATGCAGTATGTAACTTTTGCATCTTGATGTGAAAGATATTTATTGTCCCATTATTTTAAATTCAAGATGTGCATCATTTGGGCAACCTTTGTTTTCATCTGAATGTAAGTTAATATTCTCAAAAAAAGCTAAAGTATTATGTGACAGGCCCATCAAAGCTCTGTATAAGCTTGCTGAGTTCAAAACCCATGTTTCCCACTATTTAGCTGAATGAAATTGAAATAATGAAACCCACTTCTTAACTGAAGCACAGTGAGCATCCTTTCACCCTCATAAAACAATGGGTTAGGCTAAAGTTCCCCCAAAACTTTATTATTCTGTCCAAGTTTGGAGTTGTTTTATTTTATCTGCAGATTTAAGCATAATTTACTTTTTCAGTATTTTGTCCTGCTGCTTTGTCACATTTTCATAATCATGCAGATAAAGTCTGAGCAATGTGGAAGATTCCAGTGAAACTTCTTTCTGTTCTTCTCGTGAAGGTTATAACATTCAGAT
This sequence comes from Ifrita kowaldi, assembly GCA_013398055.1. Taxonomy (NCBI): domain Eukaryota; kingdom Metazoa; phylum Chordata; class Aves; order Passeriformes; family Cinclosomatidae; genus Ifrita; species Ifrita kowaldi. The sequence goes on from VZRS01018253.1 coordinate 284,507, forward strand.
ACCTAATAGAAAAGTGCTCAAGACTGCCATTTTTTAGATAAATTTGAAATTTGCTACCAGGGGTCATTAAGGTTAAGTATTTAGACTTAACTGTTACTATAATGAACAGAAAATTGGATATGCACAGTATTATAATTAAAACTGTTTCTGATAAAGATCATCTCATAAATACTGAATAGGCATATTATTAGACATATTTAATTTCTTATTTATATAGAAAGAAGTTGTCCTTTAGACTAAAGCGGCATACTGGCCCTCCTAACAATTGCAATAGCTTAAGACTAGAGTGGTGCAAATTACATTCCCTGAATGCAATCCTGTTGGCATAAAGCTAACAAATAGTGCATCATTTGCACATCTCTAATTAATGAAAACCATTTGTATATCATTGCATTTAAGGTACCTTGATTTGAGTCACTTTCAACTTTATGTTCTCTGTTGTTGAATAAGCATTTTTAAATATTTTCAAATGCTACAGAAAACATACAAAACAAGTATTAAAGTATTTTTCTTTAGCATTCATTTTTAGACATATGCCATTTCTTAATCTAATAAAGCTTAAATTTGTAAAATTTTTGGTGGTTCTTAAGATGATACTGTTTAAAATATTTTTAATAGTCTGCAATGCAGTCTAATTTTAATAAAGTTGTGATAGTATAATGTTTTGTAGGATTTCTTAAGGTTTGGATTATTCATACCAAGTAATGAGCTTCTTTGCTTGGTTGTTTAGCTCTGGAAATTCAGTGCAAGGATAAGGATATTAGAGACTTACCTTATCTCTATTTCTGATTAGTTATTTCACACTTTGGTGCATACATTTGTATGTTGACGCAGCTTTTTAAAAAATATTCATAATTCACTCTCATTTTGAAGCAGTGATCATTTTCTGATTCTGATTTTTTTTTCTGATTCATTTTGCATGTAACTAATTTTTTTCTCTAGTTTCCACAATCATTAGATTTCCTTTCCCCAGACAAATCTCATTCTGTACTTCTGTTTCATCTTTAATTATCAAGCATTTTAAAATTATAGTTGATTTACTATAGTTGATATAGTATCAACTATAGATCAACTATCAACTATAATCAACTATAGATATAGTTGATCTATTTTATATATTCCCTCATATTGATAACTTCCTGACACTTACCGTTCATGCACTGAGCTCTTTCTTTGTCTTTTTAATTTTTCTTTTCATTGCCTTCTTTCTGTTCCTTTCTTTTTGATAGATTTTCTTTCCTGACAGGCTTTGATTGATTGTTTTACAGGTGTAGAACAAAAAAGATGTGCTACAGAAGTAGCAGTTACAGTTTTCAGATGTTGTCCTCTGCTCTCTACAACAGATACCACTTCTGGCAATTGGATACAGTGAGCACGTACTTCACGCCGTGTCACACATTCCATTGGCATAGCTTGTTTCAGGAAGAGGGCCTGAAATGGAGAAGTGATGCAGTGGCTTCCCCTGTCTTTCAGGCTTGGTCTTCCTGCATTAATGTATTATCCCAGAGAGTAAAAGTACTGTACTACTCAAAACATCACAGGTAATGCAAAAGGAAAAATAACTAAATAACTTTTGGAAAGCAGTTTAATTTGTCCTTAATTTTTGGCCTACTTTTCATATTTTTAAAAAGCTTTATTTTTGCATTCTTTGCTCCCAGATGTTTGAATGTACCTTCTGCAGCTCTCATCTGTATCCCAGCAGTCATCATGCCAATTCCAAAGATTTGTGGTAAGTAGTGGTCAAGTTCCCAGGAAGGGAACTGGATCACCCCCCAGAGAGTGCCAAGCCCAAGCCAAGTCCCTTCAGGTTGCATGTACAGGATGAACGCACCTGTAGCTAAGATGTAATGGACTGGTCAGAGTGTAACCTGCAGTCCCAATGAGTGGCCAAACACCAGCCTGGTGAAACATCATCCAGAGGCTGTTGATGTGGGCCTCTGGAACCAGCAGCTGTGCAGCTGCGCTGCTTTCAGGTGTGGCCTGGCTCTGAGAGCAGTTTAGTCACATTCATACAGTGTTGCTTTGACAGGTCAGACTTAAAGATTACACCTGTAAAACTGGTGAGAGCTACATACACAGTCTGTAACATCTCTGACCTTGTTAATCTGCAGTTTGGATAAACAAACCCAGCATTACTGTCTTAGATAAAAGTGGTTGTATGCTAATTGAGCTTTAGATTAGAACAACGTTTCCTAAAGCTCCAGAGCTAAGTGGCTGAAAAGAGTGCCTTTAAAAGGAGTAAATCAACATTTACTACAGGCCTTGTCTGTGTGCCAGTTTACTTCATTGAGCATTCCTACTTTTTCTTTGAGATCTGCACACCCTTTCCCCTCTTTAGCCCCCTTCAGAGAGGCAGTTCATTACTGTAACCTTGCTAAGGCATTTGGAGTTTTTAGGGCTAGAGATTTTCATTGCTGTAAATTTTTAAATGTGCTTTTCTCAAACATGGATTTCATTAAGCAATTGAACCGTGTTTTTAATGCTGTGCATCACAATCATACTCCTCTGAAGCACACCAAATAAAATGCATTGGGGTTTGAGTTACATATATTTATTTGGGATGCCTGTAATCTATCTGTGCATCCCACCTCTCACATACCATTTAAGGGGTCACAACTTTTATCAACTTTATTACAAGAAATGTGATCCAATGGTGGGAAAAACATCTTTTTTTGATGCCTGCGTAGGCAGGAATAGCAGTGATAATCTTCAAAAGTGATATGCCTGCATACAACTGGTTAGGAGAGTGCATGAGGCTTTTTTCCCTTGCCATGAAATCCTCTGCTAGGGTGGGATTAGCACTCTCAGCCCCTTGGGTGCAGTTTTTGGGAGAGCTTCTGGCAGTGGGCAAAGCATGTTGCAAAGCTAGAAGTATTTTAGTTGTCAGAACATAAGCTGAGCTCGGTTCAGATTTTAAGACCTTGAAAGCACATACTAGATAAAGAAAAGCACCAAAACAACAAAATGGAATTTTAGCTTAAAGATGCAAATGAGTGAATGAAATGAAGAAAAATTAAATGGAATTTGTGGCCGTAGATACTGGCCTTAAAGATGGGTCTTTCATGATCAGCTGTTCAGCCTTCTTCAGATTACTCTTCCAATTTCCTGTGTGTGCCTTCCTTTTTTTTTCCTCTGTTAAGAACAAGCTTGGGGTTGTAGCAACAGAAGGGTTCCAGTGGCCTGTCATCACTGCTACGTGCCTAACCAAATGTTGCTCGTAAATACAACAAACTGAGCACATCTGGACAACGATCGACATAATACAAAATCTAGTCAGACAATCAAATATTAAAAAATCTTTTAGAATTTGGTACTAAGGCAAGTGTTAGTTATTTAGATTTCATGTATATTAGTTTTTATTTTTTCCATGACCTGTGATGGAAAAAGAAATGCCTTCCTTCAGTATTTTCTGCTTTAAACCATTTGTAACTTGTCTCAGAGGTATATTAGGATACAAAATGAACATGTAAGCAGAAAGTGTCATATATTATCACTTCTGTCCTCCTTATTGATTGTAAACTGCAAGCACGAGACATTCTCCATGGAAATATGTTGATTTGTCTCTAGATGTAGCTGACAGTGAGTCAACAACATACTCTTTATGTCATCCTTTTCTTAAATCAATAGGGTGTTTTTCTAAATTTATAATGTTCTTTTTTTAGAAGGAACACAGTCCTTCAAACCAAGAAAATTATATACCACCATGGTTAATACTTTAAAGACAGTCTCTGAGCTTCCCTTGAATGAGTCATTGTCACAGTCATATTTAAGGGAAGTTGCTGTATTTATAGCAAATAAACAGCAGAAATATTATTCTGAAAATAATAAATGTTTTCACTTTATTTTTGCCTGATTTGGTTGATCAAATATGGAACAATATGTAATTTAATTTATATGAATTAATATTTAACTTGTGGAGCCTCTCATCTGTATTTGGCCTGATAACACACTGTAGTATATTAGTGTATACAGTGTACACTAGTCCTGTTACTGATAGTCAGCTGGCCTATGAGCCATAATTTTGGAGGCTTTTAAGATCAACTGATTACTAGATATCTAATAGACTCCAAGTACTCTTATTTCTTACATGCAACTTTTATCTTTAAGTAGGAAAGATGAGGAAAGCTATCTGCATGTTGTAAATGTGTCAAAAAATGCTTCTAGTTTCACTTCTAACACACTTAATATTTTGGCAAAGTTAGAAGGTTATGTTTATGGTTTTTTTTCCCCTCAGAGAATTTAAATCTCTTAATCAGTAGGATTGAGTTGTTACAGACATAAACTTAGTCTTTTTTTTATTATATAAAAGCATCCTTTATCAACAGACTACCAAAAAGATGAAGAGACAATTTATTTTATAGATACTAAAAATAAATTAATATTAAGTTCATATTACATAATATTCTCCAGTTTAAGTAATTTTTGTGAGATGTGGACAAATATGTTATATCTAACAGGCTTAGCAAAAGATTTGTGCTTAAGATGCAGCATGCAGATTGCTCTTGGAAAGTCTTCTAACAGAACATAATCTTCTCTTTTCACCTCATCCAAACTCCTGATGCTTTCAAAAAAAAATACAATTGCTATTTTTCTCCAAATTGGCAGAGGTTTAGCACCATTTTTTTTTTTTGCTTGTTTTTGCCTTTTTGGATGATGCAGTTGGCTATTATTAGGTCTTTGATATATGTGGAGATGGCAAGGGCACTAGAAGTGAAGCTTCATAACTGTGTCTGAGGAGCACATTATTTAGTAAGTTAGATGAAACTTCATTGGTAGGAGAGCTGCAAAGTATCTCTAGAGCGGATCTATTCTCTACCAATTAATTAGAGTGCTTTCTTAGAGTCCCTCATCTGCAGTTGTACACCACAGGCTTAGGTATATAGTAAAAGGAATTGAATGGCCTGAGTATTCTCCCATTTTATCCCCCAGCTCTTGGAGCAGTTCTGAGAAAGGTAAAATGTTTGAGATGTTAGCTAGGTAAGATACCATCACTGAAATCAGTTAATTGACAATGGCTATGGGGAACAATATGTATTTCTCTTTTTGGCTACATGAGTCTCCCTTTGGCCATTTCTCCAGCTGTTTCCCCTAGCACTAAGGGCAAGATCTTCTCTGCCTTCAGCTGTTCTCATACAAAGCCATATAGATTGAAGCACAGCTAGACCCTTTGTTGTGGGCAGTGGTAGCTTCATACAAAGTTTATTAAAGAAGCCCTCCTGCTGAGTCACAGGGTTCTGAGAGTGCAGAAAGGACCCCTCTGCTCTCTAAACTCCTTCTTAGAGAGGAGCCTGTGTGTGGTTGGATCCAATCTTAGCCCCAGACTTGGTCAACAGTTTATGTCTAAAGGATTATATATGTGTAATTGAACTTTGTCCTGCAAGATTAAGGATGGAAGAACAGATATATTTATATAAATATATATGATTTATTATGATCATGATTAGACAAAAAGATCTTAATCAGATTTACTACGCAGTATAGGAGTTATAGCAACTATTATAATACAGTGCATTATAAAACAATGTTGAAGCAATTACATTAAAGGAGTTGTATGAAAGCTAGCAAAAAACAATTATTAAGTAGTTATTGTTGTTCTCACCCATACCAATGACTCTGGGCAAATCTCTTCTGCTCGGCCTGGAGGAGTAACCTTGAGGGACCTCTCCATTCACCAGAGGAATCTCCACACATACACTCCAAGAAGGGATATGTTAGAAGACCCTGCCGTTAAAATTTGGGACTGGGCTTTTATAGTATAGAGTGTCTGACTGTCAGTCTCCAGGCCAGCCATGTCAGTTCAGCAGCTTTAGATAAGTTGTTGGTAGTATCACTTGTTTATTCCTTTATCTGGGTACTTTACCAGTCCTACCACATCTTCATCTCAGTATCAGGGTGCTTAATTTTGGGATTGATGAGTCAGACTGCTTTCATCTTTATTGAACACCAAAAGCAGTATGATGCCCCCTTCTTCATTTACCACTGGTAGCTTTGTGAATGGGGCATTGTTCAAGTTGTTTTACCCCATTCCAGGCAAAGCATCCTGCAAGTGCGTGTGCATGTTGGGGGAAGAGTTGCTAGCACATTTTGGAAAGGTTCTTAAAAGCAAGAGTGGCTGAAGAAGGAGTGGCAAAAGAATGCAAGATACTGAAGGTAAATCCTGTAACTGAGTATGCTCACAGTGAGTGGTAGATTTGAGCTGCTCCATGCACAGCTGTTTGCATGATATGCTAATGCTTTCAGGGGCCTCACTTCTAAGAGAGATTCCCTTTTGACAGGAATAGTGGTCGCTGAGTATCAGCCAGCAGCAAGAGAAGAACTCCAAGGCTAAAGGTGAACTGAAAGCTGAGAGCAGCCACAGCAGAGGATGAGTAGTGCTCTCATTGCCAGGGCACAGTCTGATCACACCTGAGCTGGAGAAGGAAAGGAAAGTGGTAATAGCAATGGAGTTCATGGAGAGATCATAGAGCAAAAGCAAGGCAACAAGCCAGAACAACCGTGTGGGGATGGGGATGGTAGGTAACACCTATAGCATAGAGCAGCCTGAGGCTAAATGAATCTCCTCAGGCCCAGGCCATGGGCAGGGCTTGTGAGTGTACTCTCATCAGGACCATTACAGCCTCTTGGTGCACTAGACCATGATGTTGAGCTTTTCAACAAATCAAGCCCAAATGGAGCTCTTAAATGACATAACTTGGCAGGCCAAAATTTGCAGTGAATACATAATTACAGGGTGTAATAACCAGATTAAGATTGTACTGATTTGTCATGTTTAAGGTATGCCAAGTTAAAAAGCTTCTGGTAGCTTCAGCAGCCTTAGATAGGCATTTGGTCTCTTGTAAAAATTATTTCTTACTGTTGTGATAAGAAATGGGTTTGTGATCTCCCTCATTTTTTTAATTTGGCCTAATACATCTTCATATGCAAGACAAAGATGAGTAAGTTTGTGCTAAACCTTGAGCAAATGCTGAAGGTCAATGTTTCCCTCTTACTGCATACTGGTAATAGTGGAAGTTCTTGTTAAAGCCAACTCGTTCTTGCATGCAACTACAGGACTGAACATTCTGTACTCCAGAAGATCTGCATGAGTGCCTAAATCTCCACCCTTTAAATCATGTGAAAGATTGTATCATGGTGAGATACTGGAAGAAGTTGCCCAGAGAAGCTGTGGATGCCCCAAACTGTTCAGGCCCATGGTGGATGGGGCACTGAGTAACCTGGTCTAGTGGGAAGTGTGCTTGCCCATGTCAGGGAAGTTGGACTAAATGATCTCTAAGTTCCCTTCCAACCCAAACCATTATATGGTTCTATGTTTGTTTCATCTTGATTCTTGGCAATTCTAAATTTTCTACTAACCTAAAGAAATAAAAAAGCTAAATAATTAACTATTTGGCAGTAAAAAACTATAAATCTTCATAGGGGTTATATGCCTTTAACTGTATTACCCAATCTCTATTTTTTCATACAATTACATGAAAAGAAAATAAAAAAGCATTGAAAAAACACATGAGATGGTGTAAAAATTACTCTGCTAAAGTCTGTGTCTTCTGGTGTGAAATAACAGCCTGAAATCAATGGGGCAACACGCAAGTGTGAGGGTATACCTTACATAGCCTTCCATCTTGTGTGTGTGTTGAGCCTCTCAGCTGCAAGAAAATCTTCAGGGGACCCCATGTGAGAAAAGTATAAATGTTTTCTGCTAATAGGATACTATATATTGTAATAGTGGCAGAATCTGGTCCTGGAACAATTAAAATCTCAGTATATTAAAGAAAAAGAACACAACTTTTTGTTCTACAAGCTAAGTTTGCCTCTGAATGACTTGATAGCCTGCTACTGAAGGAGTTAAAAAGATAGTGATAATGCAAACCTCATTTTCCTCCCCCAAGGTATGAACTGTATCTAACTGATGTGCTTTTTTGCATTTTCTAGTGTATAATTAATTGGAATCTGCACACATGAAAATGTTTTACAGTGTGTAGGTAGCAACGTGTTATTGTTAGAGAATGCTCACTATCTATCTCTATCGGACTTCCTGTTTTTAAAGTCTGTACCTAGGTAATTTTTGGGTGCTTCAGTGCTTCACATAACCATTTCCTATTGAAAAGTAGAACTCAAAGCATACTCTAGATCACAGGTAAATGTAGCAGTGGCAGGTAAACGTGCATATTTAGATTGGGCCAGTATCAACTTAGGTCAATGAAGAAAGTTTATACTCATGTCTCACTGTGGCTTCTAAGTAGTTGTAATTGCAGAACTTTGCTGATTTGACACTTCTGTTCTCTGAAAAGAAGGTTGATGGTGTAGAATAGAAAATGAATCTCAAGAACTTTTCTTTCAGTGAAAAAGTGTAGAAAGGAGCAGGCTGCCCAGGGAGGTTGTGGAGTCTCCTTCTCTGGAGATACTCAAAAGCTGTCTGGACACAAGCCTAAGTAGCATGCTCTAGAGGGCCCTGCTTGAGCAGGGAGGTTGGACTAAATGACCTCCAGTGGTCCCTTCCAACCTTACACATTTGGTGAAAATAAATGGTGCTTTTTCTCGTTGTGTTTTGTCTCACCTGAATAAAACTACTTGTATTTTTGGCATATAATAGAGAACTGAACACATAATGTACACAAAGTTATTAATTAAGACCTATGAATAGAATTACATCCAAATTATTTAAGTCTCTAGAGCAGTAGACGTCATTAGGCACTACCCAGCGTGTAAATAACCACATAGGTCAGACTTGTGTGACAAATGAAGTTATTTGGTATCCAACTGGGTTCATGGGGATTCTTAAAATATATCTGTATTAAGAGTAAGATTCCATAGATACATTAAAAAAATAGGTATACAATGCATACAATGGCAAAACAAAAACATCCCACAGAACTTGGGCTAAATCTTCCTCCATTTTGTTCATACATATCTTTTAACATAAAAAAAATTAGATGAAGGCTATTGCATAACTCTTCATATTTTTTATGATAGTATTCTGCCTTCCAAAAGTTGTCAGAATCTTTAGATGAAGTTTTAGAATATACAAGAAAAAGAAATAACAGTAGTTTCCTGAGCCTCAGCTGTGACAAGGAAAGAGTAGAAGCATCTTATTTTCTGGAATAATTCACAAGAAACAGATTTTAGAAAGCCACAATGGAAAATGCATCCTAGATACCTAAGAGTTTTTCTGAATAATTTTACAAATGTCACACTTCCTTGGATTCTAGTTTAGGATTTTTTCTTCTCTGTTATGCCACAGAAGCAGCTTTTGACTGCTTAGTCCTACTTTTCCCCAGATACTTAAAAATTTCTGTGAAATTTTCCACTTGGAATTCTTGGGTGCTTTAGACCTTGACTGTCAGAGTAGCTTCAGTTTCTCATGTAATGTGGGTATGCTGCTGTTACAAGTTCGTTTAGCCAAGTGACCCTGAGGCTTTTTTCATTGCCTTTCATTTGGTACCATCTGCACTATCACTGACATTAATAAAGTCAATGTACTACCTTTCTTTATTCCAATTTTTCACTTGCAGCCAAGAAGGATCATTTCAGACAATAACAGTAACATCTTTATTCTGGTGCTTAAATGTAAGAGAAGTCTTACAGACCCCTCATTTAATTCATTCACTGACCTCCTTCAAACATTAGAATTTATTTTGTCACATGTTAATTAGTTTTCCACAAAAAAGACAAACTAAGTATATGGTTGTAGTGTTTGTGTGGCTATTTAAAACTAATTTAGCTGTTGCAGAAGAGTGACACCATTCATTGACATCAGAACTGGGGAATCAAAACACAATCGGATACCAAGAGTCCAGACTGTAATAAATGCTTGTTTTGTGACTCAGAGCTGCAGACAACTGTAATGTCTGAAGACTTTTATAGTTAGAGGGTGAAATACACTCTTCATTTCACAGGAAAAAAAAACCACATGGAAACACATAAAGGTAAAGACCCAGCATTTGAATAATGTTGCCTTCTCAGTGAGTCATGATGTAAACCTTTCAGCATGCTAAGATATAAATCTGACCTGCTATAACCAGCTTCAAAAATTTCAGACCAACATACTCAATACCTACATTTTATCCAAAGCCATAAAAACTTTAAACATCAAATAAAAAATATAAAATTAACTCTGATAAATTTCTTTCTTGATGGTTACTATTCAAACAACTCTAAATATTCTCAGGGTTATTCTAGCACACCTTTTTTTTCCCCCAATAGTCACGGAGTCAGTAGCACCCAAAGATGGTGTTATTGCAAAGTACAATAACATCCGAAATAGCTTCACAATTTCTCTGCCTAAAACAGAGTGTAAATTCTTTGGGAACAGGGGTTGTCTTTACATGGGTTTATTACTGCATCTCACCTGTATAGCTCAGCTATCAGAATGTTCCCTTTTAATAGATCATTTACCTTCTGACCTCACTGTTGTAGTCACCTTTCTGCTGACAACTCTTCTGACTTTGCAAGAGTTCTTTTCAGAAATCTAGTCATTGGTTAGCGCAAAGGAAGGGGGAATTTATGTGGCATTAATAATTGTTACTTATTTTCAGTGAGTGAGCCCTGTCATAAAATAAGATTTCTATTTGACAGGAAATTCTCTGAAATACCTTATTAAAGTCAGCACCATATTGAGGAAATTTTATTAAAATTCTATATAGAGATTTGTGCTTAGTCAGCTTCCTGCTGTTGTTCTCTTCCCATCTGGGACATTAACACCAGAGAGCTTGATTTCTTTAGATAATATTTAGATTTTTTTTTTTTTTGTGGTGTAATTACTAGAGCAGCAATGTAATGTTCACAGAAACCAAAAGATCCCAGACCTGAAACACTACCAAATGACTGTGAAGAACCTGAACTAAACTGGTGATACAAGTTCGATAAGGGGTTCTTCCTCCTTTAGACGGAAGATGGGCTCTGTTTCTCAAAAAAGACTTGGCTTTGCCAATTGGTTCATATAAATACCTTTACCCGTAGAGAAAATTCAGGACTATGGTATTCATTACTTCTGCTCTCTCTTGTAATATTAAATACCGAAGACTTTAATGGACTTGAAGGATAATTTTTAATACAATTAAATAACAGTGAAGTAATGATACTTTTCATTCCCATAGCTTTGAAATGTAAAGATAATTATTTTCCCAGTTCTCTGTAGAATAGGCATGTATCATTAGCCTTTGAGTACAGTGAAGTACAACAAGGTTAAACAAATTTTTCAGAACTAGAAAAAAATAAGGAAAACCAAGAATAGCACTCTAATTTCTTGTCATCTTGCTCTGTTCTGTTTTCACAGGATCAGCCTTTATTAAGCTGTCATCTGAAGCACCTTTAACAGGTTATATCCATGAAGAATTTAAATTAGAGGCTTCTAAAGTTTATTTAGGAAATTAACTACCAAGACAGGGGATATAAAAAGCATTGCACTGATGATGAGTTTTGTCAGGTATACACAATTTTAAGTCCCTGTCATGCTGCTTGCTTGGATGCAAATTTCTTGTGGATTTTCTTCACATGGCTTGAGTGCTTACCAAAACAAAACCCAAAATGTCATTATATAGGAGAAATACCTAGGTTGTGGTTCTTAAGCAGAACAAGTTTCCTGCTGTTGTAGGGAACCCGAAATACTGGTAGTGTCCTCTGGTAGCTTTTGCAGTACAAGCCTTACATTTTTCACAAGGCAAAGCAGAATGATCTCTGATTCATGGCATGCAGGGACAGAGCTCTTGGCTTTTCTTTGGGCCCACTTTTGCTTGCTTGTGTCTGATTATTGGGAGTTGGGCAAAACAGGGATACCCAGCATTTATGGTTTTTTTATTCTTCGATAGATCTTACCAGATTTTTTAGACTTCAAGGTGAAATTGCTAGAAGCGAAACAGTCTCCTGGCAAAATTGTATGATGGATATCCAGTCTAGGCAGCTTTACAAGAAAAATAAGTCTTACAGTCGTGTTTTGGTTTTTTTTTCCTGTGGGGAAAAAAACCCAACCAAACAAAAAGCAGCCTTAATATTAAGCTGTATAGCCAGTATACCAAATGGGGCTCCTGAAATGAGTAAAAAATTACAGTCCTGACATTTCTACTTACATTTTTCTTTAGGGAGATCATATTTGGATGAGTTCAAAAGCTGTTTTCATGAGTTTTTTCAATTTTCTTCTACAGCAAAATTTAGCTGTTTTCACCAGGCATCACTGCAAGTTGCCAGGAAAGTGTCAGAATTCTTCTCAGTAAATCAGTTTCTACAAATTTGTCCCAGGTAGAAAAAACATTTGCAAAGAAAATGAGTCTTATGACCAAAGGGAAAAACAGTAACAAATCTAGTGATGGGGAAAGAAAAACAGTGGTCTTGCTAAAGGCTATTTAATTTTATCTTTGTAAATTTTTAAGACTATTATTTATATCCTTGTAGGAAGATCTACTGTTTACTGATCTAATCATTGGTAAGAAAAAATGCTTTACGACCTTCAAAATATTTCTGTGGTAGATAAGGATAAAAGGTTGCTACACTCTATGAAAGATAATTTCTTCTATAATAAAATGGTTTTTTCCCATATTCTTACTGCATATTTTTCATCTCGTAGGTTAGTGAGCTCTGCAGTCCATGCTTAAATAAGTCTGTCCAGTTGCACCTTGAACCCTGAAAACAGTTGTGCAAAATCAGTTCTTCCCTCAAGCCCCAAATGCCACTAGTGAGGCACACTGCCAGTGTGGACCCCAGCCTCCCATGGTGTGACAGATCAGAGCTGCCTTCCTACAAAGATTCATTCCTACACTTGCTCCCCAAAGCGGCAGCACTAAGGAATATTCTGATTAAATACTAGAGCAATTTCTGGTAGGACTTGAAAATAAAATTTCTTTTTAATTTATTTTTTCATGAGACACTGTGTCATGGTAGTTCAATTTTAGGACTGTAAACAAGTAGTGCTCTTCTGGCACTGGCTCCAGATACATTACAGTTTTGTTAGCATCTTGCTTGCTGGAGTCCTAAAACTCTACTATTAAAATGCTTGGCACTGTAAGGAGAGGAATGCCTTGTACTTCACTAAACATGTAGACCATGCTTGAAATACTTCCAAGATCTAGTCTGAGGTTCAAAGCAAATGCTGCATTCTTAATCAATAAAGGAATTGTGATATTGCATTTGCATCTATCTCTTTGTTGAATAAAGCACTCTTGGGAGGATTCTTATTTTGGGAAAGGAATGTTTTAAGAGATTTAGGAGAAATCTTGGTACAAAGAAGGAAAGAATTAAAAGCTTAGACATTGCTTGGAAAGCGTGCATTCTATAAGAACACAATTTAATAAAGGAAAAAATGGCACTTTTTATTGGGACTTGTTATATCTACATCTAACGTAACAGATGTGAGTCCAGAGTGTGTTGCAAAACCTCTGCTGCTGGACTGTCTTCTATCGGAATTGATGTGGGGGTTTTCTGCAAACTTACGCAGTAATCTTTCCATTTTCCATGCGAGCACAAGCCCACACTCAGAACTTGCAGTTCTGGAGCTAGTCAGGCTTCTTGTCCAGGGGCTTAGTGAAGGTCACTCAGGATCTGTGTCTATAAGGCACACTAAAACGTGTCACAGATGAGAAGAAGAAATATGTAGACATTTCTGTTCATTTATAAGAGGATTGTGTCTGCAAGCATAATGCCATTAGTTTTCTTTCTGAGATGTTTTCTAAGTAGAGAAATGTCAAAAGGCAAAACCCTGAGGGAACCATTGTGGTATGATTTCTTTTATATTTAAAGATAGTGTTCAGGAGAGGCAGTACACTTGTTAAAAGGGTAGGTGTTTTAATCTGAAGTGAAAAATGGAAGGCATTCTGTAAAAGACTTGAAAACAAATTCATCACTTCACACATTAGGCTATCTAGAGATGAAATTTTGGCACAGTGTTTGAGAATAAATGGCATGTCTTTTTGATCAAAGTTTTTGGAGATTAGCTGAATATTAAATATGTAAATATACTTGCCTCTAACAGGTATGTAATTGGCAAGAATGATCAAAGTACCCTTTCAAATCTCTAGACAGATACTAAGTATGTATTTTCCCATGTTCTGAATTTTACTTTTTTTTTTTTCTTGTTACAAGAGCCTCTTCATCTGCTCGTCTTTGGGAAAAAAATCACACTGACAAAGAAGACTTCTTTTGAAGAGCTTAAAGAGGAACATTTGCCGTGATATATTGATCCTTTGGAAGCAGCTGATAGTGGCAAAGCCCACTCCATCACTTAGGAGTCTGACAACCCTGGAAACAGGCTGGCCAAACTGCATGAATCTGATTTTTGCATTGCTTACATCCCTGTGCTAGCAGCTGTTATCATAGTATTAGCCTTCTGTAGTCCTCATGTAACCTCTTGAAACTTATATGGGCTTCATGCTCTGAGATTACCTGCCAAATATTTAAAAAAAGAATCATCATCACCTCTCTCTTTCTTTTCATTTTCCACCTGGGGAGAAAATAGCTTGATTAGTTTGGGTGATGGTAGGAAGCTGGAGGAAATCCAATCATGATTTTTCAATCTGAAGGGTTTATTTCCTTTCATTTCATTCATTTCCATTCAGTTGAAGGTAATGAGGTTATGCAGGTCTGATTTCAAAGGGCACAATTTTGAAATGATGGGTTTTTCTTAGGTACATTATAGCTTTAAATTGGTGATTTTGATGAAGTTGCATAAACTAGAGTATAATGCAGTTTCTTCCCCTCCCCCCCCTCCCCGAAATATGGTGGCTCAGCAGTGAAGACATGCAGTGGTATTTTTTGTTTTTTTTTTTTTACTCTCTCCCCACTAAAGCATACAAGAACAGATCTGCTGAGTAGGAAGTGCTATTTTTACATAATCACTTTTCAAACCAGAGCCTCACTGTAGACATTTTGAAGACACCAAACTAAGCATTCTAACAGTCACTTCTCCTCCAGCTGCAAAACTGCATGTACAAAGCTCTAGTGTAGGTCATTTATTAATTTAATTGTCTCCTCTTCATCTATTCTGCTGTCAACTAGCTGAAGTATTTCCCAATAAGTGTTCTTCACATTTCTAGGGTTAACCATCCAGATATTCCTTGCTTACATTCAAACAGCTTATTATTTCAAAAAAGAAATTTTTGAAATTAGGGTATCTAAAAAATAATGTAAATATGGTTATTTTGTTTTGAAAATTCTTTTTAATTTACTGGGATGCATTACTATAACATCTGAGCATCTGATTTATTTTCATAATCAGCCCTTTGAGGCAGAGAAATGTTATTGTTATCCTCATCATTCAAATGAGAAGTGTTTTGCTTAAAGCTGTCCAAGGCCTGCATAAAAGAGAAGGGAGATAAAACCATCTTTCATATTTCAATCTGAATTGTTCAAATGCTAATGAAATAGCAAACATGATTAAAGTGCTTGTTTACAAGTTGATGCAGAGGCGTCTCTTCCTTGACCATGCAAGTGACTTCCATTTGTCTCACTCTTTTTTTGACTCCCTTCAGCTGCTGCCATTGACTTGCACTTTTTGTTATTTGCACCAGTGTTAGGGGCAACATATTTTTCCCCAAGTCATTGAAGCTAAATTTTTCTTTTTTCCAGGCTCTTCTATAATCGGGGATGACTCTTAGCAAGTCCTTTCTATCTATTTTTATCAAAAAGAAAGAAAAAGTGTTAAATGAAAGACAAGCAAAGCCACCCCAAACACATTCATAAATCATAGATCCAATAAGCGTGTAGTAACCATAACCATTCAAAACATTTGTTGAAAGCCAACCTTTTGGCTAGAGAGCATATCTTTTCAGTAAGTTAATTACTGCTTAAGATATGGATGCATACATAATCCTTCTTTATAATTTCTGCAGAAGTTTTTACATAAGAATGTCTGGCTCACATGAGGCAAATTAACTTCTTTGCATGCCAGCTGGGTTACACTGTGTTTGTGATATACAGCTGACATTAAAAAAACAGTGTCAGCAAAAGTAGTAAGAAATATAAGGTATTTTGAAAGATTTCTGCCACCCATTCCTTCCAACATGAAGTAGAAGAGGGTTTTTTTTAATGCCTGAGAGCAGTCTCCTTGACTTTGATAGCTCAAATTTCAGAGCACCTGCATAAATTTTTATGGCACCATAGCAAGGGACTGCAGGGCCCATATCCAGAAATGGGCTTAGAGCCAAGTTCTAGTTCAGTGACTTACGGGCTTTGTGGGTAGAAATCACAGTGTACTTAAAACACTTTTTATTTGTGTTAAGAGACTTACATGTCTCAAATATTGTCCTTTTATTAACCTTAGAGTTTGAATTAATATTGCCCCATAGTTTCCAATTAATATATATTCTGCCTATCAGAACATCTGCTTTCAGACAAATTAGCCTTTGCTTCCTAGCACAGTCCTTCCTGTTCGCAGAGCAGCCTAGGTGATGCCAACAGTTGAGATCATTTCAGGCTTAGCTGGACAAGGACTTCTCTCATCTGTGACCAACAAAGTGTCTTGCTGAGTTCTGAAACAACCAGAAGGAAAACATACAGAAAGTGTCAGTGAGTCATTTGTGTACATGCCTCTGGACATTTATCCTTCTCTTGGAAAGGCATTTTCGCTCTGATCCACTGAAGCAGAATGAAATAATATTTTTATTTTAGGACTGGACTTATATGTAAACATTGTACTTTCAAATTTTAGAATTCTGATATAGACATCGTTATAAGCCAGTAATTGGCTATGCCAGTATTCCAGTAAGGAAGCGAACTCACACTGGATGAACAGGCAAATGAGTGCATCCTACTCTGTAATGATATTCTGAAAATCACCTTGAAAATGATCCAATGGGCCTCTGCTATCCAAGGAATAGTTATAAGTCACTGCACATCCCTGCCTTGTAAACACACAAATAATTACCACGTTTACATTCTGACATTTAAAGTTAGGTACTCATCTACAAACCTGAAAAGCTGGATGCTTTGCATAATATGAAGATCATTAGCTGCTATATTCTTTACATCCTTGTGTAAAAATAAGTGTTCTGCTGAAGAAAATACTTCCCGTTCTTACTATTTGATGACTTACCCACATTTTAGATTTTATCTTTTCTTACATAACAAAGTTTAATCAGTGACCTCAATGATAATTCAGTATTTTTGTAAAAAGAAATGTATTATTTTACATAGTTTATTCAATAATCTTTTGTTTTATTGCATTTCAGAAATACAGATGATTCCAAACTTTGTCTGATAGGTTGAATTTAAAAAAAAAGATTGTTTACTCACATTTCTTTCTTTTTTTTTTAAGAGCAGTCTAGAAAATTGCTAGTATGCTACACTGAAGACGTGGCTATTAGAGTATCTGATAACATATAAAACATATAATTATGCATTGCTACATTAATATGTGAAGTCTCCTGTTGTATTGCTTTCCCTGAAGACCCTACTTCTACCTGAAGAACAGAAATGCAATAATGTTATGAAGTAGCAAGTCATTACTTGGTAAAAAAGAGTTTGTGAGATAACTTAGTTTTGAATCTCGAGATGGACAATAAAGTTGTTTTCATGTGTGAAGCTAAGGGATCATTACAAGTGCTGCTAAAATTATCACACTTTGAAAAAAAAATGCAAACATTAAGGCAATTGCAATTCAAAGCTGCACAGAAGTATAAGAAATGCTGTTTTCATTGTCTTTTCCATGGTAATTTTCTTTCAGTTTTAGTGACAGTATTCATTTTGCTTGGTTTATAGAAAATCAGAATTTATAGGTATCAATTTAGAGACTGACTGCATGTTAAGCTCTTTGAGGTGGAAAAAAATGTTCAGAATCCTTGTACAAGATTGCAGACTTGTAAAATGAAAGCATATTTTTCTAATAAAAATTTTAAAGGACAAATGTACTTCCAGCTATGCCATATTTCTATAACTAATGATATGCAAAAGGCTGGGCTCCTCAGCTGATGAAATTCAGTATTACTTGCTGCTAGTAAAGCAAAATCCACATAAACACATGGCTCACTAAGTAGAAAAAAATCTGCAGTGTGTTAGCTAAGCACTCGGAGAAATGAACCTAAAACTATGCAATTAATAGGTGAAAAATCAAAGTTCTCTTAACTTTTTCCTCATATTCATCTGTTTTGAAGGGAAAATATGTCTTCAGTTCTAATCGTTTATTTTCCCTGTTTGTTTACAAGTGAGAACTAATTAATTTACTGGTTTTCCCAGTAAAGGAACTACTGGAATGAAAGAGCAGTTGAGAAATACCTGATAGATGCTGCGCTTGGGATAGTTCAGTTTGCAGTAAGCTTTTGATTAGTAATATGAAATGTCCAATATCCTAAGAAGACTAGAGGACTAACTCCCCCTCCCTTTCGAATTGTTTACCGATCTGCATTTTATTGAGGCATGTAATGCCCTCTGGTGCGCACAGGCTTTATGGCAAGTCAAAGTACTGGAAAAATGGGAATTATCAGTTGGATGTGCAGCCTCTCTTCCGCTCTGATTAGTAGCTCAGAGACAGAGCTTTTCCAGCGACCTACAGTTGTGACAACTTTCGGCAAGTGGCTGAGATTAGTGGGGAGGCTTGGTTCAGAGCTGCTTCAAAGAGCTACAAAGCTCCTGCAGCCCTGCCGTGAGTGAGCGGTACTGCCCTTGGAAGAGGTAAGAATCCTGCTAGTGCTGAAGCAGAGTTAAAGTCAGATTGTACTCTGAATTGTTCTACCATAGGACTAGAAATAAAACACGTATTTGGTCTTATTCAGAATTTGGTCCTGTGTATCTTTATTGCACACAGAGGACTATATAGCAAAGAAAGAATTTATCCTGGTAGTAAGCACAGGGGCCTGTCTTTAGCATTTTTTCAAAGTTCATCTCAGCCTGGAGCATAGAAGTTGAACAATTCTGTTGCTGCCAGAGATAAGAATTTATAAAATTATTTTTAAAATAATTTTTAAATTACTTTCTTAATCTTACTAATGTTTTACATATCCTAATACATTTTCTTAAAATCACTGTTGCGAATATCCTTCAGTCTTTTTTTAGCACAGTTATTAGAACCAGGTGGTGTAAATATTTTTTTTACCCAAACAGGTAAACACATAGGAAAAAGAGTAATCTACCTTGTGTTCTGAGAAGATCTTAACTTTTTTTAGGAGATGAAAAGATGATTGAAAAGATGATGAATAGAGAATGGATATAGGCAATCTCTTTCCCTATCTTCCCCCCCACACTCCCCTCCAATCCTATGTACCTGACACTGTCTCTCTTTGAAAAACTGTAACTAGAAATAGTAATGGAAAAAGTAAAGGAAAATATATGAAGTGGAAATGGACTTCCAAAAGACAGTAGATTTTTTGCTCTATTTATCAAAATGATAACACAGACATACTTCTTAGATAAATGGATAATTTTTTTTGACCCGAGTTGTTAAATATGGAATTTATATATAGCGTTATAAATCTACTGGCTTTCTAATGTTCCTATGGCAAAGACCAGCAGCTTCAAAAGTTTTCAACCTTTACACCCAAAGCAAAGCACCAAGTATTAGCAACACATAGAAAGAGGAGGAAAAGAGCCCCCAGCATTTATAACTTACACAATTCCAGCAGGAAGGAAAGAAGCATGGATGCATGAGGCTTTTTAAAAATTCAGACATTCTGTTTTGTTCCACTCCAGCTGTATTTAAATACTACTGCTGCTGAAAGGTGTTGAGATTATTCAACATAAACTGATCTAGACATTAAAGAAATTTTTGCCTTTGGTTAAATTGTTAGTGACAGTGTTGTGGGTTGCAAAGGGCTGATTGTGAAATCAGGCGAACAACAATAATTCAGAAAGTTCTTTTTAACATGACAGAGCTGACTGGAGGCTCATTATAAATACCAGTTCCTTATAAAGAAAGGCAGAAGGGAATTGACTTCAGTGTTTTTATTCCTGGAGGTGACAGACACACACACAAAGTGAAAATAAACAATAAATAAGAGCAACCCTTGCTTTGTAGAAGGTCAAGCTTGTTTCACTCAAAATTTTAATTTAAAATTGTTTAAAAATGTCACAAAATTCTGGGTACTTCAACTTTTACATCCCTTTGACTGAATACCATTCCATATATTCAGAGAACAATCTTATTTCAGATCATGACTGTTCTGTTACTGTGAGTACCCTGCTCATGTCTTTTGAGATCTCTCAAATTCCTGTGAAGGCCCTATTTTAGCATTGAACCTCAGATATGTCAACTGGCTAAGAAAACTACTGTCCATTTTTAAGTGCCTGACTTTACTTCAATTTTTAAAGTCTTAAGGTAGCTCTCTGCCACAGGAGTAAGTGTAGATTGCTCCTTACAGCACATCTTAGGTATTTTAGGGGAGGCACCAGTTCAGTCTGACTTCTCTGAACTGAGTAAAAACTGCATAGCCCATAAGATGAAGACAAGACAGACAGGATACCATTTCAGAGCCAACACAAGCATGTTCTCACCACTGCATGTTCACTACACGTGGCAGCTGAATAGTTATTCAATGCTGGCACAGTAACACTGAATGATGCGTTCTTCCTCCTGAAAGCATTCAGTGGTTTTGTAAATGCATAAACATCAAGTAAAAAATGTACTGTACTGAATGATCCATCTAGCACATTCCCAAGCCATTAACTCTGGTTATTTGTGGGGATGAAGACAGGAGGATCTAGAACTTCCCACCTGGAAAGTGTAAAACTTGCCAAGAGATGTATTTGAAGGCGTTCAGTATTACCTATGGCAGGCATGAGGCCCCAGAGATCAAAGGCATGTCTTCCAGAGTTATGTGGATGCCATTTGGCATGGCAATTTGAGCAGAATCTGAAAACTCAGGAAGCTACTGGGATAGCAGAACAGTGACAGATTGACTCTATGGTAAATCCCTTAGTCAAAGGCGATCCTAATAAGCCCTGAAGAGACTAACTCAGAAAAGGTTAGGGGAAACAGAAACTCATGGCACACGTTAAAGTTCAAATGAGTAATTGTCATGTGGATTCTATTTTGTGGCTTACCAGCTTCTCAGGTTTGGAACTGAGCATTTATTTTTGGAAAAAGCTGTTTACATTTATAGGGCATTCTGTCCCTGGATAATTTTATTGACAACAGGTATGCAGTTAAATCTGCAATTCTCAGACAGTACTCTATTGATTACCTTTCACCTTATATTGTATGCTCCTTAAAGATCAAATCACCTAGAGTACATTAAGGAGTAAACTAACTTTTAATGGAGTGCCTTTGTATTATACCAGGTAGTTTGGATTAGTGGCCCATCAGTGTGTGGAGTGTGTTTACAGCTTCCTCTACTACTGCGCTTCTATAATAACCATAATAACTAGAGGAATAGTAACTAGAGGAAGGGAAGCTGAGGCCTTACAAAATGAAAAAAAAGAAAATAAGTAAATCAGTTTACATAGCTATTCACTCTACAGAGAGCTTCGTTGACTAAAATATGATTAAGTTAATGGAGTGAGGTCAGACACTAGTGTAACAATAGATACTTGTTTAAAACAAAATAGTGTGCAAATCAAATCTGTGAAACAAAGAGAAGCAAGGTGAAAATTTCCCTGAATCAGTACTGGACAAAAACAAAGAATAATATGAAAAAAACTAAGATAATTACAGGTGAATGCAAAACAAAAAACAAAACAAAACAAACCCAAACCAAAACAAAACAAAAAACAAAACAATACAAAAAAGATGGGGAAAATGCCCACAAATAAAAATCAAACTTAAGAAAACAGATTAATATCAACCAGGCCAAAAGTGATATGAAAGGAAAAATAGAACTATATATGGTGCTCCATATGGTGAGTTGTACTTTAATCACAAAATATGAAGTGTAGGAAGACAATATTCATGTCAGCAATTGACTATTTTTATTGCTACCCAAGTCCTACCCTTTTTCCTGGCCATGTTTTTTTTCTCTGCTTCATCTAGTTTTCCTGACCTATCTCATCTCATATTCTATGGGAATCAATGACCTTTGCGAGGCTCTCAGTTCATCACAAGATGAGAGGAGACACGAGAATTGCCAACACCTTAATCAAGGTATTGATCTGCAAGTGATCTGCAAGGGGATGTATTTTGGCCAGGGTTAAACTTCCAGTTTATGCAGCATCCTCAGACTAATGCTATATTCATGTGACACCTTATCTACCCAGGACCTCAGTAAAGGTGCAGTAAGTGTTCTCAGTCTGTCTTTCAGGGATGATGTTTCTCCTTCGTCCACTAACTCTACTAGGTCCCAGCAGGTGACAGGATGGAGGAGGAAGATGAATAATTTGGATTCTGCTGCCATGGACTGACTTATCTCTGACTTATATGTGAAACAACTGATGTGTCCTCCCAGAGATGTAGCCAGCAGCCCCCGCTGTGGGACACTTCCTAACACGAGGCCTCTGCCTCCTCCACCTCCTGTGAGCATCAGCTTTGTCAACATGCAGTCCAGCACTCCCTCAGCTGATTATTGGTGAAATGATTGAGGATGCATTAATCCCCAGAGAATTTGCTTATGCAGTTCATCATGTTGCAAATTATTTTTAATCCCTCTTAGTCACTTCTGGGCAGACTAATCACAAAAGCAGAATTGCAAAACTTACTGTTCCACTTTGTGCTTCTTTGTTGTTCCTCATCTGCTTGGCTCTGTGTAAACAGCACATGCTGATGAACATATGGCTCAGGCAGAGTGAGACTAGAAGGTGGGAGAACACCCCAGAAGAGCAAAGTGCTTCCTCCACTGGAATCATCATAGAACCATAGAATGGTTTGGGTTGGAAGCGACCTTAAAGATCATCTACTTCCAACCCCTCTGCCACCTTTCAATAGACCAGGTTGCTCACAGCCCTATCCAGCCCAGTCTTGAACACTTCCAGGGATGAGGCATCAGCAGCTTCTCTGGGCAACTTGTTCCAGTGCCTCACCACCCTCACAGTAGAGAATTTCTTCCTGATACCTCACCTAAACCTACTTTCAGTTTAAAGCTGTTGTCCCTTCTTCTGTCATTCCACTGTCCTTGTAAGAAGTGCCTCTCCAGGTCTCTTGCAGGCCTCCTGTAGGTACTGAAAGGCCACAACCATCTCTCTGGAGCTAATTGAGCCTCGGAAGAACAAAATTTTAACTAATTTACCAACAGTCAGAAAACCTTTTATTTCCTTCTATGTCAAATTATTTACTTTGTTTGTTTGCTTGTTTTCTTAGAAAGGAAAAGTTAACAAGTAACACAGATAATAGGCTAAGACTCTCACCTGGCAGCATTTTTTACCCTATGCACAGGCCAGCTGACTGGCTCAGAGATTCCCTTTTGGTGTCTTAAATCCTGTACAAGCTGCCCCTGGTACCCCAGCAGTCCCAATGGTCCTGTCTTGTGTTGGCTTGGAAGTTGTGCCCTGACACTCCTCTGCTCCAACCACACTATGTGCAAGCCATTAGTGAACACCCACATTGGGACTCTGACAAAAATACAAAACTCAAACTGATATTTTTTCAGCCAGATAAGCAGGCTGGAGACATTAGCTTCGTTACAAGACCACTAGGTGGCAATTTAGTAGCCCTGTTTTAAATGTTTAATATATTTGATTTCTTTATTGCTTTAGATATCAGCTTGAGGAATGGCATGTTGAATAGAATTCTGGAAAACCTGTACTGTTTGTTCCTGCCAAATATATTGAAGTCTTTCTGCTTATCATACCTCTCCCAGACGTTCATTAAATTCAGTGAATACCTCTGAGCACTCAGTGAACACCTCTGGCCAGGTGGCAGGAAAGGTAATTATTGATTATCAAGAAAAAATAAGAGTCCTTCTAGCTCTTTAATACATATTTGGTGCAGCTAAGGCTGTGTAGGAGTTGCAGCTGTGTATGCCATGAGGAGACTGACCCTGTCCACAGCCACAGCTATAGGACCATGACATAACTATGTGCATACACTGAAGGTGAATTTCTGTGGCAGCACACCAAAGGCAACAGGAGAGGTACTGTGGCCTTTGTCTGTATCTGCCAAATGTGTTTGCAGTGACCCCACAATCCCCTTGCCTTGATGACCATAGATCAGAAAGATGATATGAACCATTTTCCTAGAGATTCAAAGTTCTTTTCCTAATTAACAACTATTGTATGGTTGTGAGAGGATTGGATTGCTGCAGAAAGCATTTCAGGTCTGGAAGATTTAGGACTGGCATCTAAACAGAGAGAGGACAACTCAAGTATATGCTTATGTGAGTGTGTACAGTTATTTTCATTGCAAATACTATGTAATTGATAGAAAAAACACCACGAGGTATATACCAAAACACACACAAAAGCTGCATACAAGAGAAATTTTTTGATTGCATACCTCTTCACCTTTGGGATAATGTTTATTTTTTTTTGTCACCTTGTTCAGTGTTGAGAGTCTTTATGGATTTTACTTAGCAGTGAAGTGATGCTGAAATAACTGATCCCAGAACTTTTGTGAAAACTATTCATAGTAGCGCCCACAGTTAATGATTCAATAAGGAGTCTTACAAAGTATTTTTTCCCAGTGATCCCAAGTGACACATCCTAAAAGTGGTGAGCTTTTGATGCGCTGACATTTGTTCCTGGGAAAAAAAAAAAAAAAAAGAGCAATAGCATATTGTAAAATTTCAGCCTTCAGATGCTAAAAATAGGAGGAAATGGAAGAAAAGAATTGCTTGAAGTCAGAAACCAACATAACAATATGTAGTGCTTCTGTAGCTTCAAAGCAGGCTGACTCAGAAGCTAATGTTTTGGTGGAAAAGGTCAAGAAAAAAATGGTTTATGATTCTCAGTGATCTTTATATTAAGTGACTCTTAGGTTTCCAATTACCGAGCTGCTACCTGATGAAAAAAATTCAACCAGTCTGTTAATAGCAGAAAACATTGCAAATGAGTGCAGCTTAAAGTTGCAGGGTGTGGGGAGAGGGGACAGAAGAGATAACATGGATGAAACATAAAGAAATGTTTTGTGAACAGTGCTTCAATTCAGATGAAAAATAGAACAAAGGATGCTCCCAGATAACACAGTAAAGAGGAACCAAATTGATCAATAAATAACTGCATTAATAATAGGAAGATTGATACCACTTTAGAACTTCTTTTTTTCTATGTTTCCTTTCAACTGTGGTTTTAATTTTTAAAGGATTTGAGAAAGGGATGTCTCACTTAAGGTAGGAATATCTTTGCATTAAAAAGAGTCAGCTGAAGTGGGGGCAGGGTGAGGAAGGGAAGGTAGCTGTTTCCAAACCCGTTAGGAGAAAGGAAAACTTACTTCTGCTTTTATGTACAGCTTGGAAACTGCACTAATTTTTATCAATGATGAATATGAAGGGAAAAATAGGAAAACAAATCCCAGGATTTATTGGGGTAAGAGGGTTTGAACATCTCATCAATATATAAGTATCTGAAGAGAGGGTGACAAGAGAATGGAGCCAGGCTCTTCGCAGTGATGCCAAGCAATAGGACAGGAGGCAATGGGCAGAAACTGATGCTCAGAAATTTTCACCTGAATATGAGGAAGAACTTCTTTACTGAGAGAGTTACCATGCAATGAAACAGACTGCCCAGAGAGGCTGTGGAGTCTTCCTCACTGAACATACTCAAGAACCATGTGCACACAATCCTGTGCCATGTGCTCTAGAATGAGCCTGCTTGAGCAGGGAGGTTGGACCTGATGACCACTGTGGTGCCTTCCAACCTGACCCATTCTGTGATTCTGTGAATACCTTAGAACCTGAAGAAGATCTTAGATTTCCCAAGTCATGGGTGTTTTGGGTTTTTTTGATAGCTCGAGACCTGAAAAGCTGTAAGAGTGGTGCTGTTGCTTTTCACGCAGTGACTGATAAACAGCTGCTGGTTTCGTGTTTGCTCCCAGCCCTCGGCCTGTGTTACCTGCTGGAAATCCCAGTGCCATCAGCTGAAGGAGGGAGTCTACCAAAAGGTACTGAAGTACGAGAACATGCTGTGATACGTTGAGGTGTTTTGCTGTTGGCATTGCTCTACAAGGATGCTTTCCCTGTGCTTCAGGAAGGCAGGGACGCAACCAGCACCGCCCACGAGGAGCCGCCGGAGCAGCCGCCGTGCCAGCGCCGCGCCTCTGCCGGCCAGAGGCGGGCACTGCAGCGCCCGCGCCGCGCTCCGCCCGCGGCTCCTCGATGCTGTTCGAGATCGTGTCCTGCCTTTATCCCACCCCTCCTTCATCCCCGCAGCTCCCGCAGTGCTTCTCACAGCCTAGCCCGGAGGGAGTCGCACCAAGGATCTTCCTATGAGGAGCGGCTGAGGGGTTTGGGGTTCTTCCGCCTGGAGAAGAGAAGGCTCTGGCAGACCTTAGAGCAGCCTTCCAGTGCCTACAGGGGGCCTGCAAGAGACCTGGAGAGAGAGTTTTTCCAAGGTCTTGTAGTAGTAAGAGAAGGGGAAATGGCTTTAAACTGCAAGAGAGTAGGTTTAGATTGGGTTCAGGAAGAAGTTCTTTAATGTGAGGATGGTGAGACACTGGAACAGGTTGCCCAGCTTCTCCCAGAGAAGCTGTGGATGCCCCATCCCTGGGAGTGTTCAAGGCCAGCCTGGATGGGGCTCTGAGCAACCTGGTCTAATGGAGCGTGTCCCTGCCAGGGCAACGGGGTTGGAACCAGATGATCTTTAAGGTCCCTTCCAACCCAAACCATTCATGATTCCATGATCTCCCACAGTTTTATTGAGCAACAGGTAGAGGGAAGCTGAATAGAGGCCCCAGAGCTCTCTGGCAAAGCCGCTCCTTATTTTGCACTGCTTCTTCACATTAAGTAGTTGTTAATTACACTGGTAAAAGCTCATATTTGAAAATTTTCTATGAAAAACTCAATTACAAGCACAAAAATATTTTTTTCTTGTTTATTTCCCATGTGCAAACTAAGAAACTTCATGTTCAGTCATTAGTAGCAGTAGGAAACTACTTTCTATGTAAAAGTCCTAGAAATTTCTTTCAGAGAGAATTTTTCTTTCTTTCAGAGAGAAAAATTATTTTAGAATACTCCAGAGAGTATTCTAAAAATAAACATTTTCTTTAACCTTAAGAAACAGTAGGGAGGTTTTATTGTAATCAAATAGGTTGATTTTGATTCCTGGCAGCCATTTCTTTTTATCAACAGTTAAAACAATTTCATAATACTTTCTTTTTGAGAAAGTAATAATTTTCTGAACACTTTTTTTCCCCTTTAAGCCAAGACAAATTAATGTATGTGGGCATTTCAACACATCTGGCTTTAAAGCACCCATTTTTTTATTATTTTTTTGAACAGGGATTACTGTGTTACTTGTTACCTATATTAATTTTTTGCTTTAAACCAAAAACAAATAACCAACCGATAACCTCTTCCATTCCATATCTGAAACTCATTAAAAAAAAATCCCTCAGATGCACTGTTATCTAAATAACATACTTAAAACCTGAATTATGAATAGAAATTAAAGGCTATAGAGTAATTTTTTTCCCTCATTTTTGTGAATTATACCAGTTGTCTTCCTACTTTATAGCTGTCTTTTATCTTCCAGCAGTGACACCCCCATCTGACTTATGATCTCTCCACAGGAAGTCATTGAGTGACACAATAGAGTTAATGAATTGGTCTTTCACCTCCAAAAACCTGATCTAAATGCTAGCCTGAGATAATGAGCATGATGGAGTTCAGTAATGTCAGCAGAGTATTAACTTCTGTTTAAAGGAAGAATGAGCACTGGCAGGAAAATGGATTTTAAGAGAGATTTGGAGCAATTGCACCTGCATGCATTATGGCAACTCTAGCCTTCCTTCATTAGAGTCATATTCACATTATCCCTTTGCTATTTGAATAGAATTTGGCAGAGGTTTGTCTGCAGAGCGTATCATTTGTCAGGGATCTTTCTAGATATTTAAGTTCCCTGCCATTCTAGTATCTGAGCACTACGCCTTCAGTACCTGGTGGTTCAATGTCACAATACATCTATGCAGAGAGTAAGAGAGGACCACTTGATCAGTCAAAGGTAATATATTTTATCACAGACATGCATAATGGCAACGTATTTCAGGGAAAAATAAAACCCCAAAACACTACCATCTAGGAAGCATTGGGTTAACTGCAGAAGTCAGCAGGACTGACAGAGTGTTTGTTTTTCCATCACAGAAAGGCCAAATACAGCATACTTCACTGAGGATTGCTCTTCCTGCTGGAGGTGGATTATTGGGATGTCCTGGAGGCCTTCAGAGGTAACTCTACAGAGCATCTACAGAGGTAACCCC
The DNA here is from genome assembly GCA_013398055.1 of Ifrita kowaldi. Lineage (NCBI taxonomy): Eukaryota > Metazoa > Chordata > Aves > Passeriformes > Cinclosomatidae > Ifrita > Ifrita kowaldi. The sequence goes on from VZRS01018253.1 coordinate 312,693, forward strand.
TTTGCTCATTTGTGGAGAGAAATGAAAGAGGTCAGCAACGACTTTCCTAGCACTTCATCATTCACAGACATATTGCAAACTGTCAAACCATTTGGCCAAAGACAAAAAAAAGTCTTCAAGTTTGTTGGCATATTTGCACCATCTTTCCAGCTCTTCCTCTTTGTTGTTTCAGACAAATCCCACTTGCACTCTCAAAAGGTCTCAATCTAAAATGGGCAGCATCTCCCATGCTTCTCCCAAGTGCTTGACAGGTTTGTAGCTCTGCTAGTCCAGTGATGTCATTACTTATTTTAAGGCTACTTCAGAAAGTATGATAACTGATATAAAAACATTCGTGTGACCACACCAAGTGCCTCCACCCACTTCCAAGCTTCCACAGGCTCTTCAAAACAGTGGGGATGGTCTAGCTGTCTTGTCAGCTAAGAGAGTATTTCTTTGCAAAGCAGCAGCCCAGTGATAGATTGCAGAAAGAGCAGCTGGCTGCCAGTGAGCCATAGAGAGGCTGCCACTCCCTAGCTGCAGCTTCATCAAAAAGTCAAACCAAAGAAGAAAATTCCAAGCAGCAAACCCCAGAACTCACCACCAGCAAGAATAAGTCTGAAACAAGTAAAACCTTAACACAACAGCAATGGCAGCAGCTATCCCTTCCCCTCATTTATCCCCACTGAATTTCTTTCCCTGTGTATGTCCTGTGTCTTTGGGAGAGAAATGGTGATCTTCCTAGCTGCTCCTCAAAACTATAAGGGAGAACAAGGTTCTCAGAGTAGCTGTGCTGTTGCCCTAATTGATTTATTTCCCTCACATAACAAAATTCAAGCTTTTACCTCAAAAAACCAACAGCAATAACAAAACCAAACCAAAATCAACCAACTAAACTAACCCCACCAAACCCTCAAACCCCAAACCAACCTAACCCAGACCAAACAAAAAAAAAAGCATAAATCAGGTATTTGCAAACTAACCACTGAAAATTTTCAAGGCAATAGAATCCTGAATAACCAAAGGAAAGAAGGATTTTGGAGGAGTGAAATAGTTGGTACCATCATGTGGTACACAGAAGATACCACCTTTACCTCTTAGCCAAATAAGCTTTACTTTTTTCTGAGTGGCAACAGCATCTGAGTAACTTGTTCCCTGGACAGTCGTTGGCTCCTCACACTCTTACACAGACTGACATTTATGCAATCACCAGTTCTGTATCTCTCTGACTTTAGGCTTCCAATCCCAGCAAAATATCTCTATTGATTACAGCAGGCAGACTGTAAACAGTTTACAGGCTGGTATTCTGTTAGTTAAACCATTACCATCTTTTTTACTTTCTTCTTGGTTTTACGGTTGGTTTGGGTTGTTTGTTTTTCCTTCACAGCTTTTGATTCACCCCTAATTACAGTCCATAGGCAGTTTTAATACAGCTTTGTCCTCCTCTTGTGCTTTCCTGCCTTCCCCTCCACAGCTGCCTGCAATTACCCCCAGAAGACTGGTTCAGACCTCACTGTTCACATGTTTATATCCAAGTTTTTCTGAGCACAGACTATGCCTGTCTCTGATCAAAGGTTAATTTTAAACTTAAGCAGATGTTTGTCCCCAGAGTTTACACAGTTTATATACTTAGAAGACAAATGTTCTCTTGGCTTTTGTTATTCTATGTTAAACAAGCCAAATTCTCTTTGGGTATGACCAGCAGGGAGCAGGCAGTGATGTTTGTGCTCAGTCAGTGCCAGGAGCCAGCTGAACCGGCAGCAAACCTGTGCGTGAAGCCGGGCTGCTCTGTGTGTGTGGATACCTGCTCAGTGCTACACTTACACTACTCCTGCCCCTCAGGGCTTGTTTCAGTAGCAAGGGTCAGCCCACATCCACCAGCTATATTATTTTCAGTCCTGGATGGCTTTACTTTGGTCAGAATACAAGTGGAGAAAATGCATCTGGATGTGTGAAGCAGGACCTCAGTCTGTCCTCAGACACAGTCCCCAGTCACACAGTTTAGAAGGAAGTTTTCTCAAACATAGCTCTTAAACAGATGAGCTCTCTTCTATTCATGCAACATTGTTCTTAAGACCCTGTCCTTACACCTGGTAAAGCTGACCTGGTTTCCAATAGGTTTGAAGGTTTTTTTGGGTTTGGGTTTTTTTTGGCTGAGGCCCAGAGCTGTAGGCCTTGGTATAGATGACTTGTCCTGGTGGTATGACCTAGGACTTGCTCCAGATGGCAAGAACAGAGCACTCAGCAGGGCACTGATGTGTCAAAATGCTGAGTAAGCATCACTGAAATGCTGAATGAGGCACATAAGAAATGTCCTGTGCACCAGGGACTTGGTATCATGTGTGGGACCTGCAGACATGTGAACTGCAAGACCTTCAGAGCCTGACATGAGCACAGCCCAGGAAACTCTGCTTTAGAGTGCACATGTGTGGGGGAGAACAGGAATGTAATGATGCTTGGAAAGGAGTTATCTTCGCTTTTTCTGCCTGCCTATTCACTCCATTTGTTCTGTGCTCCAGCTGAGAAGGAATCTCTTGGATGTACCAGTACATACTGTCATGGCACATTTGCTCAGTTACATTAAGCTTTGTTGTAATTTTGTATCATCTTAGATGTAATTTTAAATTTTTTTCTTTTTTTTTTTTTTTTAATTTTAGTTTTAAAGGTGCATTATTATAAGATTTACAGGAATTTTAGGCTATATGGGGAGTATATCAGTATATCAGAAGTTTGTCAGTTAATTTGTTTCAAAAGTGTGTGGCAGGTCTGTGGAAAGGAAGTCTTTTTGCCCTGTCCTAGCTTCACACACTGGGTCTTCCTCTGCCTTCTGGAGTTGCCACCTTCCCCAGAAATTCATGGACATGATCAGAGAAGGGAGGATTCAAAACTGAAGAATGGGGCAGACAGAAGGATAAATGGAAGATCCAGCAAGGAAATAGCACAGCAAACATAGGTGGGTGGCTCCTGAAGAGAACAACATCAGAATCACAGCCAAAACAGGAGATGGGCTAAAAAATCACCCTTCCCTAAGGTTTGAAAGAGGGCAGTGTGGGCACTTGGAAAGTCACTGAGCTGTCAGTTTGAAATCCAGATTGGTCATGAAGGCTGCCTCTGCTGTCATACTTGGGACTGGAACACCCTCAAATTACCTTCTGTCTTCCCTTTTAGTTTTGAATTTTCTCAGATTTAAAAGTATGCTCTTCTAGTGTCTGTTCAGAAATAAACTGGCTTCTAAATATATATATATATATATGTATATATAGACCCTTTATTATTCTGAGAGTGGTTACTTCCACAGAAGAAATTTATACAGATCTCCCTTATATTGTGGCATATTCAGGATGAGCATCTAAACAGTTCCAAAATATATCTCTAGTCCTTCTTAGTGGCAGTTACTGCAGCCTTTCGCTGTGCTCCAGAAGGAGGGAACAGGTTCAGGTTGTTCTGCAGCTTCATCCTGCTGCTTGTTTTGCTAAAGTGAGTTGACTGTAGAAACTGAGCAAACAAAAACTTAGAGTGGACTTGTTTATGCCTTCCTTCTATCTGAGCATTGTATATTCACAACTGGATTTCAAAATGTAGCTGTCCAGGGTATCTCACGTCTGGATATGCTCAGAACAAAATAAGAAATGGCAGAGCCACATTTAACATGGTGCTGTGGTCAGGTTAATAAATCTTGCAAGCTTTCCAAATAGTGTGGTGTTGTGCTTGAGGAGGACTTGCCTCCTCAAGCACAATGTCATCTTAAATATTGTTATGTAGCTTCTGCATCTTCAAAGATTTGCATCCAGTCAGCTGTAAACATGCAAAGACCAGGCTCATTTTCATCTGCAGAATACCAAGTAATGTACCCTAAAAGAATTTGTATTTGTGCCAAGAATACATACACAGAAATAGTAGTTATATTTCTGAGCTTTAGGTGTGTTTTTTAGCAAGCTAACAAAAATGGCTTTGTTTTAAAATCGGCAACCATGTCTATAAAAAGTTATGATACACCAGAAACACATTAAAATAGCCGTATATGAATACACAGTATGTCTCTGCTGACAATACTGACAGTGTGCCTTGTGCACATGCTTTTATTTGCATGAAGGGCTAGCAGAGTTCTGCTTCTTTTGATCATGTACATGGTGGAAAATTGACCAGATTAATGTTCTCTTGACAAACTGAGATTCCGGGTACTCTGAGCAGTGTTTTAATGACCAGTGTAAACAAATCCTATGTTTTTAGCTGGCAGTGAAATGGCTCTGAAGCTTTATACAGGAATGAAATATAGGCTGTGTTTGTAATATGTTGAGGATAGAAATAAGAGAAAGGCAAGCAGTAATTTTAGAGCATTTGTTGTAATTTTATATCATCTTAGATGTCTTTAAATTTTTTTCTTCTTTTTTTAATAGATTATTTCCTATACTCAAACTCAGCCACAAACCCCAGGAAAATGTATTTTTAAACTTTCTTAAGAAGTGCAGTGTGCTCTGTTCCTTAGGGAAGGAAATCTGGCTCAGCAGTGCTGCCAGGTAGCAAAGAGCTCCCAACCATCCAACATTTAATGAAGAGGCTACCATGAAAGGATAGGTGGCTATGCTTCCTGCTGTAAAAAAGCTACCTTTTGTTACTTGAAAGCACTTTTCACATTTTTTTCATGGGTTCAGACAAACCTACCCAGAGTTTTCTTCCCCAGGATTAATTTCCATTTTTGTGACATTGGAGAACTCCATAATTCAGGCAGAGAAACAGAAACTAGCTATGAGGAAGCCAGGGATTTCAGTTAACCACTATTCAGATGGAAATCATTTGGAATTCCTGGAAAATGCAGGACAATTATTTTGCCAGTTTTCAGACCTAACCAAACTGAAGAGACCTCCAGGTGCACACCCCAGTCCTAGAGCACAGAAATTAGCTAACAGTGCCAGTGATGATTTTTAAGCAAACTCTCTTTGCTCAGAATAGGCATATCCATGTTTTCAGGACCTGAGAGGCAGGTTGCAGTGAAGACTGGGTAGGAACAAGAATGTTCTCCCATAATTAACAGAAAACCTGCACTGATATCCAGAATGATGAAATAGAGAAGAACCTCCTGAGCTACTGGCAGGACCAAACAGAAGCTTCTGCCTCTTCAGTTTACTAAATCTGAGACATGGAGATAGTTTGGATTTGTTAATACCTAATGTTGGTGTTGTCATACTGCAACATGCATGTACTCCAGAGTTTCTAGCATCATTGTGGCCTTGAGAAAGGTGAATTACAGGTTTAGTATGTTAAGTTTACTAGATGATCTACTGGCAGTGCTAATTTTCAGGAGAGAACAAGGAAGTTTTCAATTCTTTCTAAATTTAGGGAGACAATAGATCTGAAAGAAAGACTGTTAGCAATTTGTGGTGTAGGTTTTGAACTTTCCAGTCATATAGTTTGCTGGTTTTAATTTACATTCAAGTCACTTCGATTCAATTTTGAGGACAGAAAACAGATTAGAAATCCACAGCGTGGTTTCAAAAGCTTCTTTGAAGTGAAATTTGACTCATGTGGTTGCTGCTACTGGTTTTGTAGCTCAAACTCTCTAATGAGTTTCTTAAGTAGATTTATTGAAAATAATTTCTTAAAACACAGTTCTCGCTAGAACACCTATAAAAACAAAGCAGGTGAAATAAGTTTTATGAGGGAAAAATAATACTAAAGGATCTAATTATACTTAATAAAATAGAAAGTTATGGAAACTATTTTAATTATGTCTTTTTCAATTGTTTAGAAAGGAGAGAACATTGAAACCCAAGTAATTCCTATTACTACTCCAGGATTTAGGTCTAGTGTTAAGAGGGAAAAAATGGAGGTCTTAAAAATTTGGAGAAAAAAAACTATGTCTTATTTCTGAAAATAAACCAAGGCTACTATCCATGCTGTGTATGATAGAACAACAGCAAGCTGTAGGACATTTAGTGAAAGAGAGCAACATGACATGATGCTTGTATGTCCCGTTGGCACTGGTCCCTTGTCTGAAAGCTCATGACCCAGTGGCACCTCGGCCCAGGAAGGAACAGCACCATTAACTGCAAAATAACCTCATTGCAAGTAAAATCCCATTTGGTGGAACTGTTTAATTCTGACTCTGCTCCACAAAAGCAAAACACATAAATATACATTTTAACTTGAGTATTCAACTTCTTCCTTACCTCCTTCACATGGAAAAACTTATTGCTGTACTGTCCCATGAATCAATTATGTCACCCTATATTTTTAATTACTGGAAAAACAAAGTGAAAGTCCTTGTCTAAATTTAAAACTTCCTTGCCTTTACTGCAGGCTTCTCAATATAAAGAAAATCTTACTATCTGTGTATGTGTATTCATAAAAAGTAAAAATTTCCAGGAAAATGTTTTTAATCAGACTTTAGGAACCGCGTTTGGATGGTTTCCTGCTTTACAGCACGTGGTAAACATGAGGGCTGAGCTAAGCTCAGAGAGTTTGTACAGCTTTTGCAAACTACAAAGCCAGCTTGCTTCTCCACATCACACAGAGAGGAAGGAAAAGCATTTGCGTGGCAAGGGGAAGAAAATAGGCAGGAAATAGCAGATAAACCCAAACGAGAGTAATAGGCGCACTAGAAATCCGAATGGGTTTCAGGGAGCCTTCTGTCCTGTGTGTGTGATCTCCCTCTCAGAGCTGGCACAGCCCTGTCCCTGCTTTCTCCGGGTGGTGCTCCGGAGTCCCAGGAGGGTAGGAGCAGCTCCAGCCAAAGCCAGGGTACCCAGCAGCTGAGGAGCTGAATCAGGTGGCCGAGTGAGTGACTCTGAATGTCTGTCACACATCAGGAGGGGGAGGTGGAATTAAGAGCAAGCTCAGGAAAAGTGGTTTGTTCCGGTGCCATTTTATAGGTGTGGCAAAGGGCTTGTTTATCTAGCCCAGAGGCAGGTGGGAAATACCCCAGCTGGCAGGGACCCTTCCTTCATAGGCAGAGCTAACAGCTGGCAGAATTGTTGTGATCAGCTACATAGGAAAATCCCTGAAAACGAAGGTGAATATTTGTATAGATCCATACACACGTTCTATTTACTTTTTTTTTTCTTTAATATTATTTATTTAAGTGTGTGCCATATGGACATCTGACTGTTTCCTGCTAACGGTATATATATGCTGCCTGTGATCATTACCCTGGAACAGGAAAATTGGAACTTAGAAAGGATTTTGTTAATAAGCCTTTCCTAAATGACACTTTTACAGTCCACCTCTCAAAGGAGTACAGTGCCAACTTTGTTGAGAGGCAGATGGTAGTGAAAAAGGTGGATGTGACTCTGATCATTTAGCAGGGAAATTAATTTATGTGGTACTAACCAGCCTCCAAATTGGGTTTATTGGCTCATTACAGTTTCTCCAAAACGCCAAAGCTTTATGTTTTAAAGAAGCTGAAGGTTATTTTCAGGGTATTTGAGAGAATGAGAGAAAGAAAGAGAGAGAAAGAGAGAGGAAAAAATTGTCTGAATGATAAGGATCTGCATTAATGGTAAGATGACAACTAATGCAGATTTCAATGAAGGACTCTGCAGATCAACCAAAGAATGTTGGAAGAAATTCTCCTCTCTGGTAGTGAAGTGCATCTTTCTCCACCTTTGACTGTTGTAGTATGAATGTTCGTAGATTATTAGCATTGTGCTTTTGGCATGGATACACCTTCATTGCACAAGGTAAATGAAATGCACCATGGTCTAGCATTACAACATATAGATATTTCCCTATTTTTTGATAAATAAAAAATGTGGATATCTTTATAGCAGAATAACTCTGTGTCTATTTAGTATACTAAAGCAAGTAAATTCAGGATAAAACTTGGACAGCAAAATGGAGATCATGCTTTATGTTTCTGAATTTTATGTCAGATAGGTAATCCTTGTATTATCCCTACTTGTGGCATTCTATGGCCCACCGTTATCCTAAGGACAATCAGGAGCCTTAAGTACCAGCTTGCCTGAGGAAACAATAGTGTTCCTAGATCTGGTGCTTTAAACTTTATTGCTTCACTTCCTTCAAAGTAATTATTTGTGCATGTAAATTACCTACTCTGAAAAGTATTTATGTAATGCATTACAGCATGCACTCCGATGAGATTTATAAAAATTCCTTAAAATTTTGTTTCGAAGTTTTTTTAGGATGCTGTAGTCAACTGTCATCTTTAATAATTTTTTTGGCATTTCATGGAATATGCTACAACTGCAAGACTAATAAAATGCTAGTGTGTGACCTGATTTTAGATATCTTTCCTTACACTAATGTTGGGAGGGACTTAAAAGATCATCTAGTTCCAACCCCCTGCCGTGGACAGGGATAGCTTTCACTAGACCAGAGGCTAAGCTCAGTTTGAATCCATTACCCCTTATCCTGTCACCACATGCTCTTGTAAATAGACTCTTTCCATCTTTCTTGTAGACTCCCTTCAGACACTGGAAGGCCACAACTGGGTCACTCTTCTCCAGACTAAACAATCCCAATTGTCTCATCCTTTCCTTGTAGCAGAGGTGCTCCATCCCTCAGATTATCTTGGTGGCCTCCTCTGGATTTTCTTCAACTGGTCCATGTCCTTCCTGTGCTGGGGACCCCAGAGCTGGATGCCGCACTCCAGGTGGGGTCTCACCAGCGTTTAGTTTGTGTTTAACTCAGTAGAAATTATTTGAGTAGTATAAAATTAATTTCCAATGGATTTTTTCAAGAACAAGTGGTATTTTAGTCTTTCTAATTTTATCACAGTCATTTTTTTCTAACCTCATGGAGATTAGACTTTAAAAGTGTTAGCAGTTTGTATCCAGGCATACCTGCACAGAAGCACAAGTCATGATGTGGGTAATACTGCCAGATTAGAATAACTCGTTCATATCCATTGGATGGGCCTTTTATAGATCCTACACTACAAACGAAATTTGCAGGATGCACATGATTGTGCTTTCCACTTGAAACAGGGGCACTCTCATGGTTGCCTTGCTTTCATTCTGTGAACTTATATGTATCATCAGAAAAAGAATCACAGAAAATTTTCAAAAGGAACGAGATGCTGAGAGCCAGAAACCTGGGGAGTTTGTGGCTTTTGAAGTTTGAGGGAAGGGCTACTTATATTGTCAGGTGACTTGAGGTTCCTTTTCAGATAATAAACAAAAATTTCTGATGCTTTTTGAAAGTGGAAATGTTGCATAGAGGCTCATATGTGTCTTCTATTGCATTTCAGTCCTGTACTAATACTCATTTTCTCCAGAGCAGATTGTCTGTAATTAGTTGAAATAAATACCTGCTATGGAGTTTAGGATATCCTCCAGAAAGACTTGGCTAGAATGAAAGCTTCCCGAATCCCAAATAGAGGCTTAAAATAGTCCTCCCTAATCATGGGGATATTTATATTTGACAGCTCAACCTTGTTTGACATGGAAGTTTTCAGGGCCTTTGCGTCTAGTCCAAAGAAGTAAATTAAGTTTGTCTCCACTTCATCCTGTTTTTGCCAGCCTGACTGGGTTCCTCATAAAGTCTCACTTGTAGGATGTACAAACTCGGCTGTAATCACTTTATGTAGCAAATGGGAGGATGTGGTAAAAGCTATGCCAAAGCTCAGAATTCAGAACATCCCTGTAGGTGCACACCTTCTTTGCAGAAAACCATCCCCTCCCGTGGTATTACAAAGAAAAAGGTGTTTTCCTCTAGTTCTGCTACAGTTAGCAGATGTAGATCAAAGTGGTTGAGGTGAATCAAGATACATTGGATTCATAAGTACAAGAATTTCCTTCCTGCTGCTTAGGCTTTCCTTTCAATTACAGCCTAATCCTTCCATAATTTATGCTGAAGACTCTCTACCTGTTCCAGTTGCCTGACTTCTTCCAAGCATCAATATGGTTGTAAACTTTAAAAGGGCAATTAGAGACGAAAGAATTACATATAAAGCCTGATGAAGTGAAATGGAGCAAGGAAAGAGAAGGGCTTCTTATCAAATGGTTTTCAATAGCACTACTGGAGTGTGGAGTAGCTTCCTGTGGAAAGCTGTAGTAGTCCAGTTATCTGAATAAAATGCAGTTGTGGTGTAGAAGAGCTGCATGAGCCTCTCTTGCAGCATCATACTTCTCTCCTCCTTGCCTCTAATTAAAGGCTGACTTTGAATGCTGAGATCTGAGTCTCTCCAGATGCTGAGGTGGAATCTTGAGGAGTCCAGTAACAAGAAACCAAAACACAACAGATACAAGTTTACACTTTAGGGTGGAAAAAATGCAACTGAAAGGACCTGTTCCATGAAATGCTGCAGGCCTTCTGCTTCCTCTAAATCTATGGCAGTTGCAAGTGTTCACTACCCACGAAGGATAAATGCATCTATGATTTTATACTCAGAGATTCCCATGGGAACATTTTGTGGGATGGTATAATTGATATGACACCAAGTGTGAACCCTCTGGACCAAAAAGTCTACGCACTCCTTCCAGATTTAATTCCTTTCCTATTCAAATGCTGAACTCCACCTGCAATACTATATTCTTATTTGATAAAAAAAAAAAGAAAGAAACCAAACAAATACTTTAAATGGCTTTAAAAAAATCCCATACACCATATTTTTGATGACTATAATTTTAATAAATTATTTGCTAGTTGAAAAACTGTAGCATTTCATAAAGCCCTGATCACACTTTTCGGAGTTATCTAGTAGACATGGCCACTCTGGGTTTTAAGTGACTATTTGAAGCATATCAAAGACAGATTTTCAGAAAATGGCTACATTTTATCTAGAAAGACTGAAAGGCTGAGAGAATTGGAATTGTTCAGCCTGGAGAAGAGAAGGCTTCAGGATGTCATAACTGAGGCCTTCCAGGATCTAAAGGGAGCCACAAGAAAGATGGAGAGAGGTGATGTACAAGAGCATGTAGTGACAGGACAGGGGGCAATGGCTTCAAATGAAAGAGGGTTGGTTTAGATTAGATATTAGGGAGAAATTCTTTACTGTGCGGGTGCTGAGACACTGGAACAGGTTGCCCAGAGAAGCTGTCATTGGCATGGGATTAATAACTAGATTATCTTTAAGGTCCTTTCCAACTCAGGCCATTCTATGATTCTCTGAAGTCAGATGTGTTTCTCCTCATGCCTCACAGTGTTCCAGATCTAGGTGTGTGAACGTGTGAGGAAGACGTGCAGAGTGAGATGGGTACCTTGCTAATGCTATGGGGAGCCCTGTGCATTAGACACTTCTCTGTAGAGCCGCCCTGTGTCTACTGGTGATATGCTGGAGCTTGTAGGATGAGGTTTATCAGAATATCTAATTTCCACTGCTTTAATCCCAGTTTCTGAAGTGCCTTTGGTTTGCCTTAGCACTAGAGTCTGTCACGAGACATGTTCTGGGAAGATTATGTGGTTCAGGACATCACATGATTTGAACTTGGTCCTTGTGGAGGTGCTGTGCTTCAATAACGTCTGTCAGTCTACCCCTGAAGATGAAGTGTCAGCTGCTATTGGAACCACACGCCAGAGTGGCTCTACAGGACCCTGTCTAGTGTCCTGAAATGCTGGCAGTGAGGCAGCACGAAAGAACTCAGCTGGCACCGTGCATTTTCTTCCCTATAAATTCTTGGGGATCTCTACTTTTCCTGGTATCCTGCTGTACTAACAGTTGGTGGTTCCTTGTGCTTTTAGCAATGCACATGCTAGCTCTTCCCCCATCCGATTATTGCTTGTGCCCTAGTCCTAAATCACAGAGTTGGCAATAGTACCTCTGAAGTTAATTTTGCTTCTTTAACCTCAAGAAAGAGTATTAACCATGTTTTTTCATTGTTGAGGATATACACTATCAAAATCCATAAACCTGAGTATTTATTTACCTGGTACATAAGTTTGACTGTTTGCTGACATTAGGAAAGACATGGGAGTCTGTTAGTGAGGGTTTTTTGTATGTGTCCTGGCTTCATAAATTCTTGACTGTCAATCACCCATTGTCTTGCTTCATTACACAAACCATTTCTTAAGGCTCACCACAGCAGGAATTGTTTTCATTTTTGTTCTGCTAATGGAACCTGATTTGGAAAAACTCAAAGGAAGTCATTTAAGGAGCCTTAGCTTCAAATGAAAAATACAAAACAATTTATTTCCCAGTGGGGAAAAATGTGGGTTGGAGAAAGAAAAAGACAGCAAAAGAAAGAAATGGAGATAGATGTAGAATCACAACTCAGTCCAGAGTGTGAGAGCCTGAAACGCTGCAGGAGTAATCCAGGTAATGAACCAACAGCCTGAGAAACCCACAGGGAGTTTCTAAAACGTTTCGTCTTTGGAGAAGATAAAAATAATTTCCATAAGAATTATATTCATGGGCTTATAACCAAAACAAAGATCATATACTATGTTTTCAGCCAACTGTTTCTCTAGTGTGGCTGAATAGAAGTTGGTAAAGCCCTTCTCTCAGATAAAGGACATTGTTCTGCACCTCACACAGCAGAAATATCCTTATTTCAAGTCCTGTTGTCACCACCCTAAAAAGGATTGCTCTCTATCTTTGATACACAGCGGTATATCCAGGTGGCAACACCACTACAATGTTTGGTTTTGCTCAGAGTTGAGCTTGACAAATTATTCATGGCACTTCTAAAAAAATGTATTATCAATAATAAAAATTTTCTCTCATAATAAATTTCCCTCAAACACTTCTGTGAGGTTTTATCATATTATTTTTTGTAAATATTCCTTAGAATATGGGGAGCAGAAGAACCAGAATGCTCACTATTTGCAATTCATTTTATGACTAGCATTTGTTTTTAGGTTCATGGATATTCAGCACTCTTGTATGAAAACTCCTTGTGTCAACAAATTCTTGCTTTCAGTGATTAAGTCTCAGGAAACCAAGTCAGAAAAACATCATAATTTTAAGGATTATAAAACTGTGGTTAAACAGTTGCATTATTACCAGCAAAAACAAAGTACAGCAATTGGTATAACTAGGTTGTCAAGTGCTTAATCCATTCTTCTTGGGAATTCTGTGAATTACTATGCTTTTTAAAAAAAATTACGGAAGCACTGAAAATAGCATGAAGTGTAGCCAGAGCTTAAAAACTAAACAGACAGGCTAGATGAAACTAGTGTTAAAAGCAAAGCAATGAGCACTGAAATATTTGAATCCTTCTCTTAAGGGGGTGGTTGGAAGCCATGAGAAAAAGAGCTTACAAAAATCTCAGTCCAGACCCTCTGTACTGCTTTCTGGCCTATGTATAAGACCAAGCAGGAGTTTTTCCAGGCTGAAAAACATTGGAATTTCTCCATGTCCAGCCCCACTTCTTGACTGACAAACCTGACACTGGACTTTCTTGGTGAGGGCCCCCTTGCAGTTCTTCAAACTGGCAAGGTCCTTCGGAGTTGCTTTGGACCATGACACTCCTAACAACCCCCCAGCCATCAAGTTTCTGCATTCAGCAAAATCCAGATGGATTCAGAGTTGAGGGTAGGAGATAATTAGCCTTGAAATCTGTTTGCATCCTCTTACTTTGAAGTCCCATATTCACAACTGTCAGAAAGCACAGGTAGAAATACTGCTTAAAACATGAACCAATACTTTCTGTTGCTTAGAGCAACCAAGGTCATTCACTCTGGAGTACCTGCTGTAGCTGTGGAAAGATGTGTTGCCTAAGGGCTTGAACTGAAGGAGAAAGAGTTTGCAAAACTCAGTTATACTGGTATTAATAGAATACAGCCAGATGGTGCAGTCATCAATAATCTAAAAATATCCCTGGTGCATAGTCAAAAGCAAAGTAGCATGAAAATTAAAGTAAAAAAATTGCGCTCACCAATAATGTCCTAAAAAACCTTTAATGGCAGCTCACCCTATGTTTGCTGAAAGGTCAGTGCATAGAGACAGTGAAAGTCTTTTGCTGTGAGAAGTCATTGAAAGAAAATCTTACCCATTACCTGGCTGATTTTAATGTTGTGCTCTTAAGCAAGTGAGTTAGAATAAATACTTTAAACAGCAGCTTTAAACGACAACAAATTTTTGTTAAAAACATGCACTCATCCTTCTGTATACCTGGCCCACTAATGAGTCAAAATTCCTGTGACAAGTCTGATTCATCACTCCTGTGTGGGTTTTGATATTGTTTATAAACTCTTCTGCAGAAAACGCAAAAATTTACCATTCTGGTACGGTCCTATTTGTGCAACTATTGACAACTGTCTTAAGATAGAGTTGATAAGATAAGTAATCAAAATAATTCTCATCAAAATCAGAATATATGTATTTATGTTTATATGTAAAGCTGTGAGAGTACCATAACTAATATATATATATATTTGATAGTTGCTCAAGTTACACATATATACATATATATATGCATACATAAACATGTATTTGTGAACAGTAATCCACTCTGCCATCTGCATAGAAATAGTTCTAGACCTCAGCTGCTACATTTTTGCAGTACTGTGAACCTCTCCATCTAAGACTGTGGTTGATTGCTGAATTAAAGAAGGTAAAATAAGCACTAAGCATAAAGAAGGTAAAATAAGCACTATGTTTATTTCAATGTTTATTTAAATGCTAATAAGATTTTTAATATTTTTATAGAAATTTATGAGGAAGTAGTCCACATTTAAATCTGAGCAATTAGTTAATGCAAGCTTTAAATTCAACAATATTAACTAAGGAAAAAAAGAACACACACATGCATTTTTTAAAACCCTTACCTGGGCATAATCTAGAGTTTTGATTTTCTCTAGGCCCAGGAGAGGAAACACCACCAAAAATAAATCAATTTTCATTCTGCTAGTCCCCAAAGAAAAAGGCTGATACAGTACATTTTTATTTTGTGCACATAAGCTATTTCTCACTAACTCAGTCTTTTTATGGTACATAGTCAAAAGGCAAGCAGGATGGGTTTTGGTGGTGGTTTTTTTTCCCCCACAGGTATTCCCTAACAATGTTGGGAGCCTTTGTTCTATGCAAAGTCAAAAATCTCCTGTATGCCTTCAGAGATCTACATGCACAGGCTCTGTAAAAGAAAGAGTACATGGAATTTCTCAGGGCATGTCAGCTTTTATGAAACTGAGCATCTCTTCAGTAACAAGAGAAGCAAATGGAAAGAGGCATGGCAGGAGATTATACTTGTCAAGTGGAAGAAATAGCACAACTGCCTGCCACAAAGCCACCTCAGCCCCATGACTGCCTGTATGGCTCCAACAGATAACTCAAACCAACAGTGCTTGAAATGGTGATGTACAGGGAAGACTTGACAACACTTCAGAGCAGGAGAAGATCGAAAGAATTTTTCCTTGGTTT
>VZRS01018253.1:327950-340879 GCA_013398055.1 Ifrita kowaldi
CGGGTTATGGGTTTTTTTAGTTTGGTTTTGGTTTTGTCTTGACTCACTTTCCCCCCATGTTCTGTTCTGACACCCTTCTCACGGGATTCCCTTTTACAAAGCAGCTCTGGGTTGGATTGCTGAGACCATGTGGACTTTCTTTGTCAGTGGTGGCTTTTCTAAAGTATTGAAAAAAGTTATTTTAGGGGGAGCAGACACCATGAAAATGGGAAGTGAGATGGAGGTTGGGATGTAAAGTTTGGGGTGTGCTAGAGATGGCACTACATGTAGAATACTCCCATATGAGATCATAGGAGACACCCAAATTATTAAATTAAAAAAGCTCATTTTTAAAATGTTTGAGAGCTGCTGAGAAGAAAAGCATTCAAAGGAAAGGGGTAGATATACAAAGGCTACTTTTGCTCAGGAGAGCAGGCAGCTAAGGTGTTCTGCTCAGCCTCCTGTCTCACTACAGGTGCATATTATGGAAGTGCAGCAACATCAGAAGCATGTATAATTAGATTTGTGCTGATTTTGCATTGGTGTAACCAACACTTTAATCTACCCCAGATTTATACAGTTCTGTCCAGATCTTCAGCAGTTGTTTCTTGTAATGATACTTCTGTATATTTCTTTTCCTCAAAGCTATTTGCTCCTTGAACAGTTTCAGAGTAGAAAGGAACACCCCTAAATCACACTGAAAGACTAGCAACAACTGAAAGGAAGGTAAAACATACAATCTTTATAAACTTTTATTTATTTTTTATGCAAAAATAAGACTAGAGGTGTTGCAACTGTTCTTACAGTACAATACTCCAGCAGTTATAAAACACCAGAGACATCTTTTTGGTGTCACCCAAAAAAAACAATTCAAAGGACCAAAATATCCTCATTACCAGCATCCTGTAATGAAAGGCTCATACCACCCATGAGAGATACTCAGAAAACATTGGATTTATATGTTTAAAAAAATTAGAAGGAACACATTATGGTTTTTTGGGGTTTTTTTAAAGCCAATGAAAACCAATTTGTTTCAAAGCGATTCATTGAAAAAGCCTGAACACCAATATGGTGTTGGGCCTGTTTTATGCTTCCCTTTTTTTCAGACAGATGGTGATACCCTTATTTCTATGAATAATTTTTTATTCATGCTCACTTCAGGGGTAATTTCTGAAGTTAGCAGTGGTACTTGTGAAGGAAAATCACTTTTGAGCATCCAACTTTTAAGGATAAATTTTTCAAAGGCACGTAAGTGACTTAGGATCCTACACTAATTTTCAAAAGTGATTTAAGCCTCCCTAGCCTAGTTTCCTCACAGCCAGCAAGATTTAGGATTTGAAGGGATTTATTTAGATGGTTTTCAGCATTGTTTGGCAGAGATGCACAACACAACTCCTCGACCGCTCACAGCTTGGAATTTCAGCACCAACTTGAGTGTCTGTTTGCAGCTTGGGATCCCTGCATGGGAATTGCTAAGCTTGTAAGAAAGGGATTTTCTGCTTTTTAAGGCAAACAGCTGAGCAGGGAAGCTGCCTAAATTAGCCAATAGTGCAAGGCTGAAGAATGGGGCTTATGTGTCTGAGCAACTGATGTGATGCCAGTTTAGAGGTGGCTCCCCTCGCTCAGGATCCTTGGCTGGGAGCTCTGCTGGACGTGGGCACCGCAGCCAAGTCAACTACTTAAGCAGCCTGTGCCCTAGTTGTCAGAAACCTCTGCTTGTCTTGAAGACCATCTCTGCTCACTTATTCTGTAATTCTCATTATCCCTCAGCTGTCAGGTAGTCTGGAGTTGGGCTTTTCTTCCATGTGGAGGTGGCCCCGTATTTATTTTTCCGCTGTGGTGCTGGGAGACAGCCAGCCTCAGCATGCTGAGGGTGCTGCTGGATGGGTAAGCCAGTAATAGAAGGACTGTTTAGATATCCAGGCTAAAACGCTGGTGTCAGGGTTCGCAGGATCTTCGCTTGAGGCAGGGCTCAGAGCATCTCATTACTGTGGTGCTGAAGTTGAGACTGGGCTGATTTGAACGTGTTGGATAGCAGAAAATGTGAACTTATCATTGCTGATTTGCACTGATGGGTTCCCCGTGATCTGGTTTTAAAACATTCAGTGAAGCCTCTTCAGGTGCATAGTTTGGTTGTATGACCTGGGTTAAAGGAAATTGGTTTTGAAAATGGAATTTATTGTCATAACCTATTTATGCTGGGATTCCTCAAGGTGATCAATATCACAATATTGCACAGCATAAGTGACTAAATATTTAGGTATCTAAGTATTTGTATGAATCTGAATCTTACATGCTTTAAAAACCATGGATGCCTATCAGCATCCTTTTAATACCTAAATGCCCTTACAAACTTAACTCATAACTTCCCTGAAACTCTGGGGTTTTTTTAATTGGAAGTTGTTCTGAGTATCTGAACTGCAGTTCACAGATTTGAACATTAAATTATTATAAACATATTCAAAAAGCTCTAAAAATAACTTCTTCTGAGATAACTGTTGAGCTACTAACTATTGAGGCAGCTGCACTTTCTATTTTAAACTTCTTTATAATGGAACATGGCTTTATTATTTCACAGTTTGTTTTGAAGTCCTGCCACCTATTGGTTTATCAGAGCAATGATCAGGGTGGCTGGATTTCTCCCTGTGAAACCACAAACGAAAATGAATCTTACAGCATCAAACCCCTAAGCACTGAGAAATCTAACAAGTGAGCAGAAGTAATTTAGCCACTTTGCAACTGCCAGATAATTTTCTAGTGCTGTATTTGCACCCCATATGGACAAGGCAATTGCTGAACCTTAGTTTCTCTCCTTTTGAATTTAGAAAAAAAAATTCCTCTTCAAAGATCAAAACACTGAAGCCCTGAAATCTTATTCAAAGGATTTGCAGACTACACTAGAAAAATGTACATATGTTCATTGATGCAAAATAGTTTTTAAATATACAGATATGCATGCACTACATTTACTTGTTTTGAGCCAAATTGTGCATAAATAACTTCTCTCATAGCTGCAAACAGATCAATCACTTTGCCTGTATTTACAAATGCCTTCTTCTGTACCACTAATACGCTGCACTGGGAGAATATTTTAGAATCCTCTTGTAGCTTATGTTAACCTGGTACCACATTACTTTCAAGGTCCTTACTACATTACTAAAAACTGCTTATAATAATAAGAGTATCTGGGGAGTGAAAGCAGAGCACAGACAGAATTTAAGAGTTACATGAAGAGTGCAGGACAAAAGTCTAAGGAGTAAGTATCACCTATATGGAAGCAGAAGTAAAAACTGGGTGAAAAAATGTATTTCTAGACCTTCTGGTACTGAGATATTTGAAATTTTGTTATGGAAGTGAGGATTTGTCCAGATATAGATGAACCTGCTTCTAACCTTAACTATTCTTAATGCTTTGTTCAGGAGATGTTTCACTTTTGGATAGTGATCTTTGTCACCTCCACTGCCTGATTTCTGCCTGGTGTCCTTCGGGACAAAGTAAAACAAATAATCACCTGAGGAGAAGAGACTTGCAGCTACTGAGGGCTAGTCAGTCAGCCAGCCCTCTGCTTTCCCTGCTAGTACCAAAGCAGTGTAGGCAAGTAGCATTGTACAGAAGAAGCAATGATCAACTTGTCACAGCTGCAACACAGACTGTATAGAATAAGGCTTCGTTGTCAACAAAGCTTGTCCTGACAGCTCAATCAAGTTGTGTTATGCTTATTCATGCAAAAGGGTCTGCATGGAGAAGACAAAATATTTTAAGAAAAGAGCTTAAAAAATATATCACCCACAAGAAACTTCCAATTAGTTAACAGTTCTTTAAATATTGGTGATAGGAA
Source organism: Ifrita kowaldi (assembly GCA_013398055.1). Lineage (NCBI taxonomy): Eukaryota > Metazoa > Chordata > Aves > Passeriformes > Cinclosomatidae > Ifrita > Ifrita kowaldi. Next base: position 331,768 of record VZRS01018253.1, read on the forward strand.
ACTGCTTAATTCACAAGCCTTGCTGTCTTCTGTTCATTATTTTGTGTACCCAAAAGAATTCACTAAAGTGCTCTCCACACGATGACAGTGTGACAAGGGCCAATTTGTGAATAACTTGTCAACAGCTTGAATGAAACTCTAGAAATCCATAACAGGTGCTCGATAGCTGTAATCGAGTGACAGATGGATTAGATACATGAAACCACAACAAACTGACTGAATGGGAGAGGGAGAGAGAACGAGGGTGAGAGTGGGGGAGGTTCATTAACTACAGAAGAGAGCAAAAATACATGAATTATTAAAGAAGCAGCATGAGCCAATTTGTGTGGATGCTTCCTGCTCATCTTCAGCAGCCCTGGGAAGAGGAGCTGCAATGCCAGCTACTGCACACAGCAGCATTGGTCTAATATCTTGACTCTAGGCAGGGGTGTACCAGAGCTTGGCACTGGCCTTGATTGCAGAAATCACTGTTATATTTCAGTACACACACAAGAGCTGATTCAGCAGTCTACTTGAGCACAGGCCTTGCTCTAAGCATGTGAATAGCACCATTAAGGTCAGCAGAACAACTGTGTTCGACTCACACAAACACGTTTAAGCATCTTGCTGAATTTTTGTTCTCTGCTGTGGGATAAAAAATACAATTGGATGAACCCCAGCTAGTACAAATAGTTACAAGCCCCTCGGGCACTGCTGACACAAGAGTGCTGAGTACCACTCAGGGGCACAGGCAGCGATGGACCAACACTTCTCTGCAGGCTTTAAGTGAGGGAGTTTCCATCTGGGCCAGACTGGGCACTGCAGGTCTGTTCCTGTGCCAGCAAACCCAGAGGGCCTCTCCCCGTAGCCAGAGGCTGCCTACACCCATGCCATTGGCTTTCCCTGATCCAACACCGTCAGTGCTGGATACCCTGTGCTTTAAGTACCCAGAGCCATTGATAGGCACCCACTGACCACGCACACCTTTGTGCCAGGTGTGTCAGAATATTATATTTAGTCTCAGCAGAGACACATTCTACTAAGTCAGTGCCCAGCCTTTGTCTTCTACCTGGCCCTGACTGCCGGTAGGAGGGGGGCTCCCATTACCGCTCCTCATCTCTCTTCCTCTCCAATGGGTTTTCCATTAAATTAAAATTTTTACTTTAAATTAAATCTTCCATTTCCTTATTTTCCTCCTGTGCACTCTGCTGAGTGCCACAATCCCAGATTTGCAGTTATTCTATCCAAACAATGCTTTTTCACAGCTACCTATTAAGGGAACAACCAAAACCTTGACAGCTGGTTTGCTTTTATAGAGTGACTTATCTTTTTTTTTCTGTCACAAGTCTTGCTGTGCCTAATATCTTCCCTTAGAGAAAAAATTGTGACATTTTGGAACCTATTCAGATGACAAGCAAAATACTGTTCCTGAATATTTCAGGTGCAAAAACAAGACTTGCTTTGGTTAAAAAAAAAAAAAAAAGTAGAAACTTGATTTTCTATTTCTCTTCTCTGTAAATGTAATGTAAACACATAGACTAAACTACTGCTTAGAAAAGGAATTTGCTGTGCAGTCATTATCACACCAGAAACCCCTGTGATAATAAAATGCAGCCATTTTGCAGTAAGCGTTGGACTCCTGACATCATTTAATTTTCTTGCGCTTTGGCATGATCCGTACATTTTATGATATATTCACTCCTGCCACCATCCAGGATGCTCTGTTTACCTGAGGTGAGACTGTTCTCTCTGGTTGTGTAGGTAGTAATCCCCAAAACATCACTCTAGCACACTCATACTCCCATGTGAACCTTGAAACAGTGAATTCAAAGTGTCAGAATTAAGCCAAGTAAGGCACTGTTCCATGCTTGAATGGCTTTCAGCTCCTAGCAATGAAAAAGAAAGTTGAGCTTCTAGATCCAGAATGTAGGGAAAAGGCAGTCTTGCACACAAGGATCATGCATTAATGAAATTCCATTTTGTTTCACTTAAGCTCTACTTTGTAGTGTTTCAGCAGCACATAGTTGCTTACCTTGAAAGATTGCCTTGAGAAAAAGATTTCACTGATTTTTCTTTTAATGGGATGCAGTAATGTTCATCTAAAGATGTGACCGAGGGGCTGAAAGAGCATAAGATAGGACATGAAGAGATCATGAGCTCTGATAAAGGAAGTCAGCTGTCGCCACTACCACAGTGGTCAGTAACGATAATATAATAGCCAACACCACTGCTTAGGACAGAGCAGGCAGGCACGTGTAGCAAGCAATAAAAGCATATTAAGGAAAATTGCAGATCCATGGACAATCAGTTGTATTTCAGTCTCTGGAAGAGTTTGTATGCTTGGTTTATTTCTTAACCATTGCTTCTACAGAAACAAAACTAAGATTGGAGAAAGTTTCCTGTTTAGTAAGTGAATTTCCTAATTCCTCATTCAGATCTAACTAAATGTTCCTCTCTTTTGGCTGAGAAACCTATTTTATGTATATTAGCCTTGGATCTAGCAGTGTTTCTCTGTTCCAAAGTTAAAAAACCCAATCTGATTGCATGCTCTTATGTCTATGCCTCCTTTGTAATGCACACTGTAATTATCACCATGTAGAGAATTTTGCCTGTCTACTCCACAGCTGCTTGTGGGTGAAACAGCAACTCTGTGTGAGCAAGTACACAGATGTTCAGCTATTGAATCACTTCTTTGCAATCCAGACCTGACAATAATTAGGATGTCAGTGATCTCCAAGCACCTGATCCGGTGTTGGCTTTCCTATTTTGAGAAATCAAATTAAACTTTGGCCTGGTGGATTTTAGGGCACTGAAACAAAAAGTGACAGTTGTGTAGACTGGGAGAGACTGGCAATTGCACCTTGGATCTACAAGGAGATGCTTGTTTTGAATCTCTCTTCTTTGCCTAACCCTTTTGAGGAATATCTGTAACATAAAGAAGGCAATCAGTTTTCTTCACTGGAATGAACAAGTACTAGGCAATGCTTTGAGTTTGGTTTGGGATTTTTTTGTACCTATTCAGGCAGGTACAAAACTCTGTCTGAACTCCCCAAGACTGTGTGAATAGCTGTACCATTGATTTACACTTAGGATCTCATTGAGAGCATTCCAGAGACCACTGCAAGTCTTGCTCAAGTCTACTGCTAACAGCTAGATGAAAGGAATGTTATTAGGCCCCCCATTTCACAGATGGAAGGTGAGAAAGAAGCAGCAGCTTCTTCACAGTTGCAGATTCATACACTGGTGTAACCAAATGGCAGACAAATGCCTGTGCACATCTTTCACTCCTCCATGAATAGGAGTGAGAATTTGCACGTGCCATTTGCATGTGGTCAGCTGTTTGAAGTGTATAAATGGTGTTAAACCATGCAGATTTGCTTTTCAAACTCATTCTGTTAAGATGCTTCACCAAGACCTGTAGGTTATCGGTGTTAGAGCCAGGAACAGCTGCAAGGAGAATACCTTTCCCCTTGCATTGTGAGAGCAGCTGTTGACAGAGGTGTTCTCTTGATTGGATACTATAAACAGAAACTAGAAACAATCTGAAATGCTTCACATTACAACTTCTGCAAAATCCAGTCATCTAGATGATTAACCTGCTAGTAGCTCATATAAAAACTGAAGAACTTTATAAAGCCGTTACTTTATCTTAAATAACTTTTTCCTTTAGCTGATCTGACCTGAGGACATCGATTTCTTCCCAGTTTGATTTGGTTTAGCACTTTCAGCTTGAGCCAGTGGAGAAAAGGAATAAAATTGTCACACAAAAAGTTTCCCACATAATTCACCATCGTCACAGCCAACTTGTGTGTGTTATTTCTATGTCCAAATAAAGGAGCCGTAAGAACACAGTTTTTACCCAAAAACTTTTCATATAGAGATTCTGTCTTCTGGACAGAAAAAAAACCCCCAAACAAACAAACAAACAAACAAAAAACGAAAACCCAAAAAACTAACACAACCAAGCAATATAAAACCTCCTGTTAAAACACTCATTCTTTATTATCAGCCAGTGTCAATGATGTAGGGTGAATCCCAAAGTAAGGACTTGCTTCTGAATTTCGAAAAGTTGTTTTAAAAGACCATGAAGCCAACTATAGTTGGTATGACCAGACATCCTTATATTTAAACCTGAAGTTAAGAGTTGCTCTTAAGCAAAAATCCATGTGTAAATTGTAACTTCTAGGTAAATTTGAGACCTGGAATAGCAATTCTTGGTTGGATCCTAGATTTCAGTGTTAGAGCTATTCCTGTGTTACTGAGGTACATGCCAAGGGGTGCATGAGAGTGTATCAGGAGATGTGATGAACAGACTTCATGCTGATTTTCAGCTCTTCTGCATCTTTCTGGGATATCTTAAGTTACTGACTGGCTTTGATATTACATATCACTCTGAAGTGGACACGAAGTCTAAAGGATGAAAGACCTGAATCGGATTTCAAAGATATGTATTCATACCATAGGGGAAAGAGAGACAGTATTAAAATTTTGGAGGCTGAATGCTTGTGCCCCCAGGCCAATGCTGTACACTCAGCAGCAGGCTGTCATACCCTAATTGCTAGTATCCCTTTGTGAATCAACATCTCTGAGAAGCCAATTCTACAGGATGCTTCTTTAATATACATCTTCTCATTTGCCCCACGTATATTTCAGTTTGCCATCTGATAATTGGAATTGTGTGGGTAGCAGCCGGTACCATCTGGCTTGTTAATAAGTAGAGGATAAAAATGTCTAATGCCTTGCTCTACATAAATACAAGAATTACCCTACAAATAAACAGCTCCCTAAAACCTCAACTGATGAGAACAAAAGAAAATAGTGTGGTCTTAGCTCATTAAAAAACACTGAGGAGAGAATGAGGGAACAGTGGGAAAGCCTCATCACTTCCCATCTGAAGTTTTAGTGGAACTAAAACATATGGGGAAAATAATGCAAAATTAAACGTGATAATGCACTTTTCACACCAAAACATATTGGGCCACTATACAAATGATGCAATTAAAACTGCTGCCTTCAGGAGCCAAAACCTAAGCTGAATAAGTACGGTACAATTAAAGTTTTTGATTTAAAACCAGTGAAAGATTTATCATAATGAAGCTCAGAATTGGGATAATATGACTTGAGGGCATCAAAGCTAAGCTATAGAAAGCCACATGTCCTACAACATGGAGTTAGAATTGGAAGACTGACATCAGCAGATTTTAGGGCACAGAAAGGCTTACAAGTTCATTTGCACGTGAATGGCCAAGACCATGCAAAATCTTGCATGTAAACAGTGCAGTATTGTAATCACTACTTTAATTAACAGGAAGGCAGTGCAAAGCTGTCTGCATTGGGGAAATAAACTCTGATCCTGTGGGCTGGATGCGAAAGCCGCGCTGTTGTGTTTGGAACCTGCTGGAACTTGTACAGCGCCTTATCTGGGAGGCTTCATGCGCATCACGACTATTTCCTCTAATCTGGCAATAAAAAGGGCATCATGAGCAGTGGCAGCCAGGCCAGCCAGCCATGGCTGCAGTCATGCTATGCTCCCAAGATGGTGAAAGGACATTTGAGCCTCTTGCAGGAAAAAAAAAACAGCAAGGATTGCCTCCAGCCTGGCCTGGGTGTGGAGGGGAAAAGGGAGGAAACGCAGCTGGATGGCCGCTACCTGGTTGGGGCTGGAAGTACGTGGGAATGTGCCACCAGGCAGAGGAGAAAAGGCACACAGCCAGCACCTTGGCTCCTCCCCACCATCAGCCACCCCCACCAAACCTCAGCCTGTGAAAGCAGATGTGCTGGCCACGGGAGTTTTGCATCACTGGGGTTTTCCCCAGTAAGGCCTAGCCTGCCCCACTGATGCTGGGTAATACCTTCACTCTTCCAAATGTAGAACTCAGAGGTAGCGTGTGCTTCCCCAGGAAGGAGCGTTAGTAACACTACTCCTGATGATCCCATAGCAAGCTGGAGAGGGTGTTTAGTGTGACAAAATAAGTAAAGACCCACATTCGGAAAACGGGCCTGTTTTGCACTAGGTGGAGCTGATGTAATTCGGCACCCAAGGAACTCCTGTGGTTTTCTGCCCTGTGCCCCAACCCTGTAGGTGTCACTATAAACACAGGCCTATAGTTGCTGCTGGTCTGCCTTCATTCTTGCTCAAATATTTACACTCACATAACAGAATTGTACTGTTTACACTCTTTGACACTGCACCAAGCGCACGGGTACAGTTCTCTGGCCAGCCTTGCACTAACTCTTGCTGCTACTCTGAGTTGTATGTCATGCTGATCTGGAGCTGGCCCTTGCCAAACAGAATCTGTAACAGCTGAACCTCCCTCCTCTTCCCTCTTCTCATGAGTCATAATTTTGCTCTCATAGCAATCAGCTGATTTTTCACAAAATCTGTAGGAGCTCCATTATCTCAATAAAAATGCTTCTGCTTTTATAGCCTTTGCTTCTGTTGTTTAGAAATTTAGTTTCTGCATTTTGAAAATTTAGTTTGAGACTGGCCAGCAGCACTAACTGGAAGATATCTTCAAGGGAAACAATGTAAGAAACAGGGCAATAAAATGAAGACTGTAATAATGTCTTAGAAAGAAAAAAAAAAGGGAGGGAGCTATATGCCCTTACACATCTGCTCTGGCTCTTTCTCCCTCTCTGTACACACATGCCTGTACCTCATATCCCTGTGCAATACTGGCACTGCTCATTCCCAACACACTTTGGAGTGGTTTTCATTTCCCAGGTGTGGAAACAGAGCTAGAATCAAGTGTCTTGCTCAGGGTTATCTATAAGCCTGAGTAGGACCTAAATCTGGGGTTTCTGTGGTGCCATTTTGTCTCCTGGCAGCTGGAAAACACAAGGCATCCTCTCCCAGACTTCAGCACTGGTGCTCCATGTGCGGTGCCTCTGCCACACGTGTCTATGCAAGGAGCTCAGCTCTTCAGTCTGTGGAGATGGCACTGCAATTCCACTGAAGGAATTCAATTTACACACGTTTCTCGTAAGTTTTTACGAGCTTTTTAAAATCTTCATTCCTTCCCTAAAACCCTTTTGACCATACATCGGAATTGAAGAAACCAACTCCCAGTTCTAGGCACTTCCCTCCCAAAGGATCTAAGGTCATCATGCAGAACAATTTCATCCCAATAATTTTGAAATCAGTATAGAACATGGATCCTAATCCAGATTTTGTTTATTGTTTTAGAAGTAAGCACAGGGTGCACTTAAGATGCTACATGTTACTGTAATTAAGGAATATTGCTAGCCAGGTAGCTTCAACCCTAGCTCCAGCTTCAGGGAAATGTTTGGACAGACAGTTAAATAAAGAATGAGATTCATTCCTTTGTTTTTTCTTCTTTTTTTTTTATTTTCTGTCAGAAGAAAAAATTTAAAAAGTAAAAAAAAAAGATGTGTGCATAAACAGTAAACAAGGAGTTTGGTAGGGTTTAGAATCAGGCTTGGGGAAACAAAAATGATGTTTTCTTCAATACCTGGGATGGGTACAAGTATCCACCTGGAATTTTATGGTGTACTGTTTGTGCAAACAAGTATTAACGTATATATATATATATATCTATCTCAATGCTGTGAAATAATATGAAAACTTAGTAGCTGGTAATTTGGATTAGCCAGAGAAGGGAATTTGGAAAAGGCCCTGCTTGGCAAGAACAGCTGTGCATTTAGCTTCTAAAAATGAGGTTCCTCCAAGGGATGTGAAGCTGGGCATCAAAATCTGGTGCTGGGCACCAAAAGCTTTTTGGAAAAATTCTTGTGGAGTAACAGTTTCAGGAGCAGACAGCAGCAACCTAAATAGTAATTACTATCACGTAACTGAAAAGTCCTGAGATTTACTTAGACAATGTCCCTGGGAACATTCGTTTAGAATGAAATGCAGTTGAAGCAATTTGTACCATGAAGTCAGACAGGGAATCAGACTAATCCCTGATGCAATTATGTGTAAGCTTGGCTGTCTAAGACTTACTAGAGCAAAAGAAACAGAAGAAAACCAAGCCAGAATGAGATATTGCAAGGTACTGAAACTAGGTCACTGTCCTACATTACACAAAGGCTAAATGGAGCTCTATCATCCCACAGTATCCTGAGCAAGTTGAACAAAGGACTTGTCTGGTACAGATCTCCTGGCAGCATCCAAGTTACACAGCTGCATAAATCATAAAAAAACTTTTAGCACAGCAGAATTGCCAAGACAGGTAGAATGTATTGCACTGAAGGAACACAGGAAGAAACCAAGGAGAGGAGTTGTGTCATAATTCTGTGTCACTGCATGATAACAAATTCCCATCAAGGAATCCTGTGGCTTATTAAAAGTACAGTGTAAGTAGGACGAAGAGGCATTGAGTAGAAAAGCCATGACATAATTAGATATGTAAACACGAAGTCAGCAGGAGAGAAGAGATGCTTAATTAGTAAATAGAGATATAATTGCAGTAGAAAACAGAATCTGTTTTCTACAGAATCTATTTTCTACGTCATAGACTCAAAAATCTTCATCATGGTTAGTTAAGAGAGAGGATAGGCTTCCTGAGCTGTCAGGACAGCAGCTGTTGACTGTTCTTGCTCCCCTTCCTTCTCTTTGATATTTCAAGCTTCAGTTCCTTTCAAGTTAATTCAATAATTGGAATTTACATATTTTTACTGATTAATTGCTTTCCCCACTTCTATAGGCAAAGTTACAGAACAGTTATTAAAAATGGAAATTTCAGAAGATGAAAATGGTTTGAAAGGATGTTCAAGCACAATGGGTGGTGTTGTTTTGGGATATCCCTGAACCCTCAGCTTATATTAGTTTAATAATGAATATAGCTGAAGTGTTTATTTTTTTTTTTTTTTTGTGGAAAAGGGCCATAATTTCAACGCTGAAACATTATCAGGTCAAGTTGTTTAAAGATTAATGTAGATAGTCTCAGATAATAATAATTTAATCATTTAACTGTGGATATCATACTCCTATCCAAAACCACTAGGAAAAATGTTTTTCTACTCACAATAAAAACACAAATCCTTGTCTCAGATTTCTGAAAGCATTTGAGAATAGAGCATAGTTTTCTCAGGTGTATGTAGAGCCTAACATATGCACACGACTGCCTTTCCCCAATCTTATAAACAGCAGATAATCATATAAGGTACAGAA
>VZRS01018253.1:340951-399424 GCA_013398055.1 Ifrita kowaldi
TAATGAATATAGCTTAAGTTTTTTTTTTTTTTTTTTTTTTTGTGGAAAAGGGCCATAATTTCAACGCTGAAACATTATCAGGTCAAGTTGTTTAAAGATTAATGTAGATAGTCTCAGATAATAATAATTTAATCATTTAACTGTGGATATCATACTCCTATCCAAAACCACTAGGAAAAATGTTTTTCTACTCACAATAAAAACACAAATCCTTGTCTCAGATTTCTGAAAGCATTTGAGAATAGAGCATAGTTTTCTCAGGTGTATGTAGAGCCTAACATATGCACACGACTGCCTTTCCCCAATCTTATAAACAGCAGATAATCATATAAGGTACAGAAATTTAAAAATGTCACGTGAAGAGCTGTCTGTCTGACAGAAAGGCCCTTTAAATTTGTGATTTGAATTTAGACATCCAGACAAAATGAAAATGTTGGCCTCAGTCTTTATCTGTTTAGCATTAAGGCACATTGCTAACCTGTTTCTGCTTCATCTGTGATGTGTGAGAAGAGACTGTCCCACTAGTGTCTCATGATATGAAGATCCACAGTGGGAGTTAAATAGTAAATTTTAAGAACCCTTAAAAATATTATTTTATATTCATTAAGTCATATTACGTAAATAACTAATAATTGGCTTAATCAAAAGAACCAGTTCATGCTGTCCTTGGATAAGTGTCCTAGAACAAAGAAAACTCTGAACCCCAGTGGAGCAGAGCTTCCCAGGACAGGTCTGTCTTCATTCCAGCCCTTTGCTGACTCTACAGCTTCAACTCTGGCAAGATTTGTGAGCATCCTGGATTCATGTGATGCAAATTTTGAAATTCTCTTCTAGCTAAATGCAGGACATGTCATATTTTTATGTGTCAGTCCATTCTGGTTTATCTATGTCTATTCAAATAAATAATTATCAGCTACTTTATGGTATTTAAATTTGCCTTATTTTCCAAATGAAAATTATTCTCTATCTGTGTGAAGTTGGAATCTGAGACAAGAAATGCTCCTGAAGCCATTAGCATGCATCCTAACTAAAACTGGCCTGTTTTCACTACAACGAGCAGTGAAAAAAGAAAGTCCATTAGATGGAAATATTGTCTTTCTAAAACCAGCAGATTTTTATTTCTTCAGTGTCTAAGCATTGCAATTCTCAGCAGAAAATTGCACTGGAACAGTGAGCGGTTCCGAAGTGCTGGAAACTTTACAATGGCTTTTATGTTTAAACATCATTTAGCAGCTGTTAAAGGTCAGCACAACTCCTGTACTTTATCAGTATAAATGAAATCTACAACTGCCAAGAAAAGAATGCATTAAATAATGCAGTGATTATCATCTTGATTTTTTTCCCTGTCAGAAGTGAAAAGGACCTCTTAAGCGGTTCTATTTTTCTCCTCCTTATTTCAAATTGACAAAGTAATACACTAATTAAAGTATTTATATCAGAAATTTACTTGCGAGGATGACACATTTTGTACACAAAGCAAGCGAAACATCTGACACATCGTATAGTGCCAGGTGCAGTTAAGAAAGTGTAATGTAAGTCGGCATCTAGAGGCTAAAAAACCCAACAAACTTGCTGCAATATTTCATTATCAATTTTATTTCCTACCATACACCAAATGTACAGCACAGAACACAATTTTGTTGTTTTGATGTAAGAAATATTAATTGTATGAAGAAACAGTATACAAACTACTCCAAATTAAAAAATGCATACATCATTGCTCTTTACAAAAGGTCTAATTTACAGTATAGCTCATCAATGCATTTAAACACAAAAAAAAAAAGAAAAACAGAAAGAAAAAAAACAGTGCACATTACAAAACACATCAAGTACAAGGGAGGCAAATAAATACAAACATACTTCACAGAACATCCTGAGCAAACAACCAAACACAGATAAATTAACCTGAAGCCATAGTAAATCATAATAATAAATACATAGGTCAGTAAGAGATTTTTTTTTACTTAAATAAAATATATAACAAATTTGTTAAAATATTTAGTAAATTAAATTTTAGTCTTTGTAATGAGTGAACTCATTTTGTATGCATTTAACAAGTATAACAAATGTTTGCTTTTTGTGTTTTTAGCAAGAACAATAACTTTAATAGCAAATTTTTGTTTGGTGTTCTCCTATTTATATTAGACAGCACATATGGTAGCTTTTGAAAAATCAATTTAAAAATAAACACAGCTCCTAAGAACACACATTTTCCCCTGTCTAAACTAAGATTGGAGAGTTGAATCAACCCCCAACAAAAAGCAAGCCCCACCTAATGCAGAACAGTGACCACAGTGCATGAGAGTTGAACCACTTCTGAGTAGTACTTTTGTGCAGGAACAGTAATAATATAATTGTATATGTCAAGCCTGTGAATGCCATCATATTCAATCTAAATATAAATGCGGCTAATAAAAATAAACACTTTCATTATAGCACGGAAAAATTAAACACACACTAGATCCATGTATACATTTACACTGAGGCACATATGCACATGAGGTGTGTGTGCATACAAAAAAGGCAGTTTAGCTGGTTGTTTATACCTTTTTCTTAAAAAAAATAAATATAAAAAAAACTTCTGAAACAATGCTTAATTACTTACAATCCCTGAAATAGACATTGCCTCTGTTATAGCAACCGCTAGTTTCTGACGGATTCAGAAGTTCCACACCCAGGCTAACCGGATACTGAGGCGCACGCCCGCACCTCTGCGCAAGTGCTCGTCTGTCCACACCTCCGCCTGTCTGTCTGCTCTGTAGCACTTGGTACCCTACCAGAAGACTGGTGACAAATTCAGTATCAGCCTAGTCTTAGTGAAGAAGGATGGGAGAAACCAGTCACGGTGTTGCTACCGGTCATTCAAAGGGACAAGCGACCATCGTGGTGCCAGAGGGGTGTTGTTGCCCTCCAGACCGCTGCCTTCTCAGCTGCCATTACCTTCAAACCTGTATTAAATGCCATTTCAGGGGAGATGTGTTTGACTCGTTATGTACAAAGCCTTCAGCTTGGGATGTGTTTGCGTTTTTTCAAATCCAAATCCATTGCAATACTGGTCACTTGCTTAAAACCTCAACATCTCGTAATAAAAGAGTACCAGTACCTACCTAATTACCCTTCTTGTTTAGAGATAATTGTCATTTCCCTCCATGAGCTAACACTGAACAAAAACTGCAGTGGTAAAATAAATCTGAAGTTCTCTTGAAACATTTTAAATAATCATTCTCATAGGCTAAATCACACAGCCAAGTCAAGTGCTTTGCTGATTGCTATATTTCATTATTGCTAACATATTCTTTAACACACTGTTTTCCAGCATACTGTGCTTTTAAGAGCCCAAGTTCCCCACTAGTGGGCACCATTTATCTTCTCATTCCATGCATCTTCACATCTCATGTTACTGCAAACCCATTTCTGATACAAAGCCATTATAAAAAAGCAGGATGTGAGGAAAATAAAACTAGAACCACGGTTCAGTCATTTGTTACTTTCATAGGTATTTTTTTTTCTTCCTGTACAAACCCAGCAAGTTATTTAATTTACAGTATAACTTTCAGTCTATTTAAAATCCCATTGGAAAATAAATTAATAAACACATTTGTAAAAATATGGCAGGCTGCAAAAATGCTGTTAAAAGATAAAAAAACCAACTCTTTGATTAGAAATAAATAAAAAATATAAAAAATAGTCGCACACACTTTTTACATTCACTTTACAAAAACTGAGTGCAAAAGAAGAAAAAAAAAGAAATTGTACTGAAATAAATACAATATACTAACAGAGTGCATTGCTGTTAATACAAATAGTCTGTTGTGGTTTTATTCTCTTTTTTTATGTCAGCTGGGAAAAAATTAGTGCAATGTTGCAATTGTAAATGCAGCATGGCAACCTACACCCCTTAGCAGTACATGAACTCCTAACAGATCCATCTGGAGTTTACTGCTGTTAAGTAATTTCTGTTGCCCAGCAGCTTTCACATCCTACACATGGATGCCCTTCACTGCCTGTTTGATACTTTCCAGCAGAGCTTTGCATTCGGGGGAATAGTCCCGTTCCAGATTGCTGTACATGTCTGTGAGTGTATTTACATATGCTTCGAAATTCTGCTCACTGATTGGCCCCTAAATGGAGACAAAACAGATTATAATTGTAGGAGGTAAAATTAAGGCTGAAAGAACCCAAACACCCAACCCCAAAGCACGTCAAAGGGGCGATATGGCAGCTGGGGAGACGTCATAAACAGGGCAGCCATCCAAATTAATGGAGGGGTGGTGGAAATTACAGGAGTTGCATGTCCTGGGGAATCCATACTCCCTCCCAGCAGGAAAAAGAGTTGGAGACATTATGGTTAGTGTAACTTTTTTTTTTCTTTTTTGTGGTCGATTTGGCTCTGGGATTGTGACTGACATTCCCCTTAACTGTCCTTACTTAATCTTCCACTGGCACTCTTGACGTTTGGAAGGGGGCCTGGAAACACGAGTACCTCTGGATTTGGCCTGTGTTTGAGGGTATGATTTGAAATTTTTGAGAAGATAGAGAGTGGTTGGCTCCAGAAGAATCATCTGTACGAAACAGGTTAAAGTTTTGATCTGGGAGCTGAGTAAATAAGGATTCTCATCAGTGTGAAGTTTTCACTCTTTGTGCAGGGTGGGTGTTTGGATAGGGAGGGACGAGGGAAAAGCCTGCCTTGCACAGTGTGGTACAGGAAAGAGATACCAGGGCTGGCTCAGCCCTGGGAGCAACTGCACCTACTGCCGCACAGACCTCATGATCCTGCATCTCTGCAGAGTAAATCAGCCTAAAAGTGCTCTCTGCTACTGCAGCTCCAGTGTTCCTGCTGGTCCCTGAGCTTGCTCATCTGCTTCAAGTGCTGGCAAGACAGTCTCAAAAGAAGGTGTGAAGCTGCTGGCTGTGGTCTTACCATCTGTGGAAGCTGAATGTCAGCGAGACTGGAGATAAGGGCTTGGCTTAAGCCAGCTAACTCCTTCAACAGGCTCTCGTTGTTCTGCTCTATGAGTTTGTTCTCTTCTTCTATTGTTTTCAAATTGCTCTCCATAGATGTGATCTAAAAGACACAGGCAGGTACAAACGCAGACAGACAAACCCTTGGCAGCATTGTTACTGCAGTTTGAACCCAAAATATCAGCTAGGTGATTACGAGAGAGGCCATGATAATTTGAAACTCAGCTATGCTTTTTTTAGGAGAGACATAACTTCTCCACAGAACATTGAGAGCAAAGAAGAGGTTGTATTTGCTCTGAAACAACGGACTTTGGTTCTGGTTCATGGAAAAACCTTGTGGCAGCAAGGCACTGGAGAGTGCCCCAGAGTGGGAGGAGGGAATTGAGCTTGGAGAGGAAGGTCGGTGTCGAGCTGGGGTGGAGAGTGTGGCCTCAGGGCTGGCAGAGGGAAGGAGAAAGGAGGCTGATGTTTACATTGCTGTCCTGCTCTTACAGCATCCCTGCTGCTCGACCACAATAGCGAGGGCACGGGTATTAGCGGCTGTGCTACATTCCCGCCCTGCTCCTGGATGAGCTCTGGGCTGGCTGGGATTAGCAACAGGCCTGGCGCTGCGAACAATAAGGGAAAAATAGAGTGGAAAGGAAACTGAGAGGATGAGCACACATCACAAAGATGATCTCTGACCAACAGAATGGAAAGGAGGGTTTTGGAAAGAGCAGGAAAAAGCAGCCAAGATAGAAAAAATGGTATCTTTTTAAAGTGAGAGCTCTGGGATATACTCAGCTCTGAAAGCTTAGATGTCAAAAGCAGTGTTGAAAAAGCAAAACCAGCAAGGGCAGGGTCTGGTTCCCTCCTGCCCTGCTCCTTGTCTCGGGAGCAGCCAGCTTGGCAGGGCAGATCTGTGCCCTGCCACAGCTCCACAAGGCGTGGATCAGTGCAGTCATATCCACGGCTGTCATGCCCACCCTGTCCTTATTAGTATGCACCTCTTTGCACTACTTAATTGCCTCTTGCTGTGGCCACTTTACTTCCTTCAACACAGCAAAACTCCCCAGTGTGAGAAACCCCTTTTTGCATGACTGTCATCCACTACAACCCCTCCTCTGGAGGGTGTTCGTAGCAGTCTAACACCTGGCTGGGGTAAATTTAAAGGAGGTAGGAGATTGACTTCTGCTGTAGTTCAGTTCTGGCTTTGCTGGTCAAACTGCCTTCACCAGGGAGAAAGTCCAGGGAGAAGAAATCTGACTGCATAAACTGGGCAATCTCCATGCAGATAGCACAGTGATCACCAGAGAGAACCAAGTGTCCTGAGACAGTGCAGTTTGGGCTGGATATCCCCACAGATTGTTTAGATCCAGCACAGGTGGCACAGTTCTCTACCTTGTTTAGACCATACACGCAGTGGTTATTGCAAAAACAGCGTGAGTCAGCACTGCTCATTCCAATGTGGTACAAATACAGGGGGGTATGGTTACACTCAGTTTGGTTTAGAACAGTTTAGACTTATATTCAGTTCACAGATCTCATTTAGGAACTTCTTCCTTTCACTCTTATTCTGAAAATTCTGAGCAAGCTTCTGCCCTTGCTTTTACCCAGTCTGCCCAGTTTAACTTCCAGCTGCGTATGGGAGACTCTGTAGGAGTGAAGCTATATAGCTCACTCCAGAGAACCACTATCAGCATCTTAAAGCCAACTTAATCTCTCCAGTATACAAAATAATGAAAGAGAATTACTCTTTTCCATAACTCCTGTCAAAATCCTCTGCTAAACAAATTAGCAAAAGGTATACATTCTGTACCAGGTGTTGCCTGGAGGCAAAATTCAAACTACTTCAATAACTGACAGTGAGTAGACTAAACTAGGAAGGTTTTCTTAGGTACACATAACAAAATCAGCTCTCATTAAGACTTGGAGTGGGTTAGTAAGAGGAAGTATCATCCCTAAAAACTCAGGTCATGGGATCTGCATGGTTTGGTAAACGAATGTTTGGTCAACAAAGGAAAATGCATGTTTTGTTTGGTGAGTATGTATTTTTCTGCTTGCCAAGATTAGCTCCAAACTGCCCTGAATTTGTCATTCAGATCTTTAAGACAATACCTGCTGCTTATTTACAGAAAACAAACAAAGAAGAGCTTGGAAAAACAAGTGCACAGGAGACTAGCAATTTTTAAACATAGCATTTACATAGCATTTAATTTATTTATTGTGCTTAAACATAGCATAAGAAAAGGTTTCACATTTATGGCATACCTGAGTTTGAAGTTTCATCATGTCAGCTTCAATTTTAAGATTGGATTCATTCAGTTCTTTTATTTCCTCATCCAAGTGCCTTATTTCTTCATCACTCTCAATACCTGTAAATAGTTGAAAATAACAATATCAGATTTAAAGTGTCCACATGCAAATGGATGTATGAGTAATAAGCTGTCTTGCCTGTTACTTAACCGTAGGAAAATAAGCTTTTCATCAAATGACTGATCCTTAAATTGTCTTTTAGCTTGCTTTTACTGTCAAAATTGTTTCCTGCCTATTAAACATCTATATGAGCTGAAACATAGATGGGGCTATCTTAGTCCTCGTTTTTTCAGAATTCCTTTTTTTTTTTTTCATTGTAGCATGCAACTACAAGCTGGAGGGTACAGAAAGAAAAAATTGCCCAGAAAGAGGAAAGTTTATCATAAAACATGAGGGGATATTTACGGTGTTTGGGTGTGGGGGGTTATTTGGTTTGGTTTGGTTTGGTTTGGTTTGGTTTGGTTTGGTTTGGTTTGGTTTTAAAAGAAATGTTACAGCAACCCTTCTTTTTCAGTAAACACCCCAGGGCAACGTCTTCACTAGTACAATTGCTGACTCTAGTAAATTCATCTGTACCTGTTTCTGATCTTGCAAGAATTTTTGTGGGGGCAAACTCCTGTGCAGAATAACTTCAATAAGCACAGCCTTAGTTATATCTGATAAATAGTGAAATTTAAATAACAGGAAAGGGGAAATTGTCAGAAAGCTAACAAGAGGGGAGAAAAAAAAAGGAATCCAGTCTTTTACATCCCAACAAGTTAGACAGCAAAGGAAAAAAGCTTCAGTTCTTTAATGAAAGCCTTGTCCTGAAAAACCCTGAGCTGTAGCAGCTGCTGGCAATACAGGTGCCTGTTTCTGCTTAGTGTCACTCTGAGCCCAGCTCTGCCTGGAGATTTGGGCCACTGTTGTTGTTACTGCTTTAAAGCCTAGAACTGAGTCTACTGGGGAGCCAGCCTGGGAAATCTGTAAGCAGTAACACAACCATTTTGCTCAGCAGTTGGAGGCTAAAGACTAAATTTCCTGAATCCTGGCTCAATGCCCAACTTGCTAAAGCACATTGTATAAGAAGGGAGACTCCTACACATTTCCCCCTGCAACTCTTTGGTAATTATTGCTTTGCACTTAGGTTAGCAAAACTACACAAGCACCGCATAGATACTAAACCATGAAGGATTCAAGTTAGGGAGATGAGTCAATTTCTGCCCACAATATTTCTCCCTTCCTACCTTATTCATCAGACAGCTAAGTCCTCCTGATCTGTAACTAATAGTTTATTAATAACAATAATATCGAAAGCATATCCAAATAAAAAAATAATACTCTGGCACAAAAGCATACTCTCAATGTTGAGTTATCAAGATGTAAATGAGAATAATTTTATAATCTCTCATGCAGATATTTTCTCTGTTCAAGATTTTTTATTGCTACAGACAACTGAAACTAGTGAGAATTAATGCCAGAATGGCATGAGGGGGCACAAGTATAAATGGGAGTCAGGGCCCTTCTATCTGAATAAATGTCATCATCTTTTACAGATCTCCTTACCGCCACTTGCTTTAAGCTTGATAGTCATTAATTCTTCTGAAATTTTGCCCTTTTTTATGGTTTGTGCATTCAGAGGACAACCAGACAGGCTGAAACGGGTAGGAAAAAAAAACATTAGCACCCACTTGAAAATGGCAACAATCCTTTCAGGCAATATTATCATGCACTTGGACAGACCTCTGTACCTAAGGTCACATCAGTATCTCCATTATAGCATGGCTTTGGGGAATGACATAACTCATAAAGAGCCATTTAGCTGTATATTCCAGCTTGAAAATTGGCACAGAAATCTCAATCTGTGAGTAGACAACTCTTAAGCGTATTTCAAAATAATCAAAATTGCAGGGGCAGCTACTGTTAAGTTACATGAAGATGCATTTACAGAATTCTTAAGGTTCAAACACTTATAAACTGTTTTTATCAAGGGATTGTGCTCCAAAGGAGAGAAGAGTGTGGTGGTTTAAAATGGCAAGTTTACTATCTAAAAAAAATTAGTTAATGGGATGATGTCCACAGTGCACAATTATTGTATCACTTTGTTGATACATAATAATGATCAATACAATAATAACTCTGGATATACCCTATAGGCTGTAATAGCTTTTTTGAATGGTTTTATTATATAGTCAGTTTGCTTTTTAACCACTGTTCACATTAAATTACATTTGCTATTTCAAAGCTTACAATTTCATCAGCTGGTAATTATCTGAGGCAATTTTTATAGCCCACTAAAGGGCTAAGACGAATTGCACTGTCTTAATACTATCTTTATAAATAACAAAGAAGAAATACCCATATGCTGAAGAACTGGCAGAAGGATTTGTATTTAGGTGTAGCCAAGGAGTGAGGGAAAATTTTGTTCCACGGAAAGATGGTTGGCATGTGTGTGTGTGCATGTGTGTAAAAATTAAAAAAATAAAAGAGAATCCTAACAGACATGGCATTTCCACATAGGAAAAAAACCCAAAAACAACAACAAAAAAAACCCAACAAAACCCAAGCTTTTTTTGTTAGCTTAGCTAAAAGTTATACAGAGGAAGATGCTAGTTTTTCTGTTCTAAATTTCTGTTTTTTACCTCTTCTCAGAGCAGGTTGCTGACTGGGAGATTGTTTGAAAGCCATGAGTTACTTGTTAGGTTTCAAATGTCTCAGGAAAGGATAACAAACAAAGCTATATTTGCTACCTCATTTTAACTAACATGAGAGTGACCCAGTCTTATGTAGGACAGGAATCATCTGTACTATGAATTGCAACCAGCTAAAATACAATTTATGCTACTTGCTTAATTAGCCACAATTTACAGTAGTGTCCTAATACAAAGAATTTTAGATGGGATTGAGGGAATGAAATTAGGATAACGCTGGACTCTGACTGAATTCATTCAAATCACCTTGGACATTCTTGTATTGAAGAAGCTGGTTCAGAGTATTAGGAAGAAAGCAGATAGAGAATGCAGCCTCAATTACTGTTAAAGACAGAAAACCAAACTTGCCAGATACTAATTCAGAGATTGTAATCAGATTATTTGATTACTTTTGATTCAATATGGTCAGATTATACTAACTTTTTTACAGTGATAGATGGTGTTTATTGTTGTTAGTTATATGTGTGATTCCTTCTCTGCCAGGACAATTTTTTTGTAAGATTGTTATAACTTCAAACTTCTTTAATTCATATGAGTGCTGCATGCTTATTGTTTTTTCTTTGTGTGACTTCAGCTGTTTAAATACAAAGTCAATGAGTATAACTTTTCCACTGGTAGAAAGATGAAAGGAATGGCTCTTGTCTGAAACTTTTCTGGTGACGTTTCAATTGTATTTCTGTTTTCTTTTGAAGATATGCAGATACAACTCCATATTTCCTTAGGAAAGAACTCTATTTAATTCTAAACTGCATAGGCTCTATGCTAATCTGAACACCTTGGAAAATCATGCTTCAATGGGAACATAGAAAAAGACATAAAAGTTTAAGTCTCTCAAAGTAACTCTGTTTTGTATTACTTTAGCTGCAATGTAAACTATGTTGTTACTCAAAAGACTTCAGCACAATTTATTCTGACTCTAACCTCACACGTTGCCAAGTCAAAGTGGAATGTTAAGGAAAAATGAAAAGAGAAAACACAAAGTTATACCTTCTGTGGGTGACAAAAACATTATTAACATGACCCAGCCCGTTGCAGCCTGGCAAAGGACAGTGTGGCAGCTCTTGTTTGTTCAGTTTCCAGGATAGTGAAGACCCATTGACAGGACTCTCCTTCTGTCTCTTGGCAGCCAAAGGACAACCAGAAGCAGTGCGATGAGAAGTGTATTTACCTGATATGTGACCTTGGCCATCACAGCCTATCACTGGACATCTACAGAAACACAGCAAAAGAATCCTCGTTTTCACTGGAGAGAGCAGGCAAAGACAGTCTCAAAAAATTCTGAGAAAATCATTCCAGCTGCCTTTGCTACTTTGCTTTAATGGAGTAAGACTTGGTCCCTGGTGGGACACTGTACCTGAGCATCCAATTCTTGTCAAGCTGAGTTATGGAGGTTCAGGTGATCTTAAAATAAGGCAATTTAAAATACAGTTGTAGAGACTAAGAAAATAAGACATTCATTTAGATAGTATTTTACCAGAAAAGAAAATTGAAATTCTATCACAGGCAATAAATCACAGTTCTTCAAGTATATGGAAAGTCAACCTTGTCTCCTTTCTATCTTGGTTTCTGGTGTGAAGCAGAGGGTGGGTTCCTGTAACTGGAAAACTTGCATGGAAACCTATGCAAATACTTGCAAAGAAAGGATAGGGAATTTTTTGTGCTGCTCTGTCAGTGTTATGCAGTTTTGCATATATCATTAGCAAGTATTAAGGCAACATTGCATTCAGCTAAGTCTTCACTTTTATATTCTGACAGTTATCGTTTACAAATTTTAGTGGAATATGCATTCTAGCCAGGAATGTAGTGAATCTCTACTGAGTTTCTAGTTTTCACTTTAAGTGAAATTTTCATTCATACATAGACAAGAGACATGAGATTTACAGATATTTAAGTTCTCTGGAACATATTTTGAAGGTGTCGCTCTGATTTAATTATCTGATATGTTTCTCCTCAGTCAGTAATAATTTTCCTTCATTTTGGCAAATTTTTCAACCAGGTGGCACTTGCATAGCACTCTTTAAAATAATTGGAGCGATGCAAGCAGATATAGCAATCCTCCCTCACTGTTTAGTCTCCTAGGTGATGGACTCCACCAACTTCACTAGAAACAGAAACACTTGGTTTGGTTCCAGCTCTAGGCACTATTCTCACATGGTTCAGATTAGCTGGGGCATCTCCCTGAGATTCCTCAAGTCCTGAACTCTTACAGGCCACTTCCCCCCCCTCCGCCAATGATGGACCCCTGCTTCTTACTCACTTAAGTTCAGGGTCTTCTTTTTCTTCCTTGGTAGGAGTGACTTTGATACCTCCTTTCCTGGCACGAGGACAGCCAGACAAGCTGAAAGAAGCACACAGAATAAGAGCCACCTCTTTCTGCTGCTGCCAGCCGAGAGCCCTGAGCACTGCAGCCCCCTGCGATGGGATGGTTGTTACCTTCTGTGGGATGCATAGTTCCCTGTCACGTGGCCAGAGCCGTCACAGCCAGGTGTTGGGCACCTATGGAATAATACAGGAAGCTTACAAAATACAGCCACGAAGATACAGAGTAAACAATGTGTACATTCTATATTTTGTCTAGAGTGGAAGAAAGAACAGCAGAGCTTTTGTTGAATAACTAAACCTAGTTCTCATTGGTTTATTGTGTTTTTTTTTTTTTAAATAAGCAGACTCCTTTTTTTTTTTTTAAATAGCAGAGTTTTAGTAAGGAATGTGAAATAAATCGTATATGATGTATAGATTTAATTAGTTTGTATCAATGTTTGCATTGAACATTTTTTCCTTGTACAGAATCAACATTACAAAGAGAAGAAAAAAAAGCAGCTTGATATAGATCTATTTGTAAATCTACTATTATGTGTTTGTTTTTTATGATTATGTTTTCAGGTGCAGATCTAAATACTTTGCCAGTATTTACAGAAGGGGAAATGAAAGCAGAGAAGCAGTTTTACTTTTGGGCATCAGTAGATGATAGCCAGAATTTGAATTTAATAATTTGTGTGTTCTAGCACTGTAAGCATACCGCAGGACCATCTCTTTCTAGCATGAGATTCAATTGGGTATTCAGCTGAGCAATTGGATTATGCTTATTTCTCATGGTTAAGGGGTATGTCTGTATGTGCAACAAACAAGCCTTCTTGAGTATGAACCCTTGATACTGAAACATCTGTACAATAAAAAGAAAAAAAACTGCCTGTTACTGTGTTTTTACTAGTGGTCTGGCAGGCTGGGCTTCTTACTTGCTGTGCCCCAAAAGCCAGCTGGAGTCAGTAGGTCTTTCCACTGACTTCTGTGGGGTTTGGAGAAGGACTTTACTGGTAACACCTTCCATCTCTGAAGTACAGAGAATTTTTTTTCTTTAATTTTTCTTCTTAAAATTTTTTTTATTTAAGGCTGTTGTATGTTTGTGGGGCGGCTTGGTTTGAGGTTTTTTCAGAGAATATAAACATACCTCAGCACACAAAGCAGCACCAAAAATTTGCCTTTAGAAGTTATGCCAGCCTTTTCTATGTTTCTGTATTCTACAACACAAAGTTCTTATGCTAAGCAACCCTAACGGACTTTGAAATGCTATGATTTTTACAGAGTATCAGGATTACATAAGGAGTTGTGCCAAATAATGTTGTACTGAACCATTAAGGAAACTTGCATGGTTCAATATGCTCTTAAGTTGTTACTGAATCTTTCGTGAGTTAAAGAGATTCGTGATTTAATCTCGTTATTGGTAGGCTGCCATGGAAAACACCTACAAATATAATTGTAATAGCACATCTGAGTGTGCAGGTGCATCTCTTCATAGAATATTTAAAACTACTTTTCTGTGAACAATTAATTTGTCAAAAATCTGGCTTCTTTTGGACATGAAATAATTTATGCATTAATTCAAGTAGAATTCAGCAAATAATTTCAAATGAAGAAGAGGGTGACTTTTTTTTAAAGATAATGTCAAAACATTTCATGATGACACTTTGTGAACAAAATATTTTTGGCAGAACGACTTGCCTCACACTGACAGCAAAGGTAAAGGTGGGGTTTGCAGAGTGCCAGGATATGCTTGTCTGTGTAAAACTAAATGTTGACCTGTCTAAGTGTGGGACAAGGACTGGGCACAATGTCATGTGGAGCAGGCAGCAAGGGCAGATGTCTGGAGAATATGAATGCTCAAAAGTAAATCCAGGACACCTGCCAAAAATTATGGCTATTAATTTTGGCTACTTGTTTTATCAGATGATCACAGATGGAAGGGCTCCCTGTATAGACTGGAGGTGGACTTTAATTCAGTAAAAGCTCTTTGTGTGAGACATTCAGATCTGAAAGTCTGAGAGTTGTGAATATACTTAAAAAGGACACTGAACTAAATTTTAAATCACACCATCTGTATTTACCACTTCTGACAGCAGACAGATTTCCAACTGGATTGGAGTCCAAGCTATTCTGGAGGTCACTGAAGATTTGAGGCTGAGATATTATCAATAGTAATGAAATTATAAGATGATATTTCAGGTGGACTACTGACAAATCAGTAAAAAGCTTCATTAGCAAGACTCTTAATTTTAAGCACTGGGTTGGGTTTTCCAAATATTAGTTATATCTTTGGATGGATTGTGAAATTCCAGAACACAAAATAGACCAAAAATCCATTGCCTTGCAGTCAGTAATGCTGTGGAATTTCATCAGCTTTTAACTGGTGTTTGGACTGGTGCCCCAACTTAGGGAGTCATCCTCTATAATGGATTCCTGTCCAGAGCCAAGAAAATAAGATTTAAATTGAAGGGCCAGAGGTCTCAGGGGGTCAAATTAAGAGATGTCAACCCTCAGGTGGGTGTAGGTTACAAGTTCTTTTACAATCCTTCCAAATTTGTTATTCAAAAATAAATCTCTGGGCAATTTCACATAAAAAATCTTGCAAATGGGCATCGAGTACCTCCTATTTTGTCCCTTTCTCCAAAAGGATTGCTTTATCCTTAGGAAGATGAACTACAGCTACATGCAAGCTTTAAACACTGAGCTGCAGGTTTAGGAGCACTTCTGGTATATTTGCTCCCTCAAAAGCTCACTGGGGGTGTTGGATATGAACTGTAGTTAAGGCAAACCCAGTATCAGTATCACTGTTTTACGTGGAACCCATGTAGAAAAACTGCTCAAATCTCTCCTAAAAATTGACATTCAACCTCTGCAAAAACTTGTCTAAGGATAGGACTGACCACCTATTCCTCAAAGCTTCTGAATTGTTAGTAAATATCTCTCTAAAGTACACATTTAAAATTCTTTAAGGCTTGATAAGCAAGCTCTTCGATTAAATAGGGTATCAGCCAAAATTATCCTTTTCTGCTTTAAAACCTGAGTCATCATCAAACTTACTATGTTTTAAATTGACCACCTCAGATTGTTCTGAGCAGCGAGAATCCTCATATAGAAATTTTCTTGAATCTGAATCCCAGGCCCACTTTCTGAGCAGATCTTCCTTATTTCCAAACTGTGGATCACATGGATGCCTTGTATCTTTGCTGGCATAGAGTTTCATAATTAAAGCCAAAATCTTATCTTGATTCTGGCAAATTAAACACGAATAACATTTGGAAAAAATACACAGCTTTTTCATATTCATGCCTAACTACATGAGGGTACTTTCCTGGCCTGATTCTATGAGCGTTTATGCCCTCTGCTCACATAGCAATACTAAAATTAACTATTGATATGACCACACCAGCACAAGCATGATTGCAGCATTTTGGCATAAGGTTTAATTTAGCCAGAAACAGAGTTTTATTCAAAATATCACCTGATCTACGTTTGCAGGAACCTAAATTAAGGTGGTACCTTTGTGGAAAATAATTTTATTTAGCCCTTTTTCCTTTTGCGAATTGTCTGTGAACAGATTTTGATTTTTGCTCTTTTTCTAGTTAATTGAAATTAAATGCTAACTGCATTATGCAACATATTTCTGTCTGTGAAATGTCCATGAACTTTGACTTTGTCTTTCACAACTCACTTATTATACATGGCGTACAGTGTGCAGTTTGTCATTTAAGTCATATGCTGTTGCTCCTCTTTCCTTATGGCATGACCAAAACTCTAGAAGCTTTAGTGGAAAAATAACCATATTGGTATGCAAATTTACTTATTCACACATGAATGGGGCGGGGGGGGTGATGCATGAGGAGCAACTATTCAAAATATTTGTGTGAGTGTCTTTGTATGGCAGAAAGCCAATAAAAGCAGGGACAAATATATATGACTCAGCAAATGATTTCAAATTTGTCAGCATTTTTGCAAGTCAGTTCCTTGCTAACCATTCTGCTCTTTTAAAACAAACTAAACCTACATTTTATACCTTTGAGGATCAGGGATGCACATGAAGCATTGTGCCAGGGTGCCAGTTTACCTACTGGCTTTGCGAACTGCTTTGGACAGCTGCCTAAATGAATGTCTTTCTTTGCCATTTTGCTGCATCTCCTGTACATTCAACTTCATAGCTACCATCAGTTCAGCATTTCAATTATAATTTAAGTTATAAGGCTAGGGAATAAGATGACTGACATTTGATCTGGGGAAGCCAAATGCTGAGCCAAGCCTAAATGTAGTCACTTCTGCTATTAATACCATTAGGAAAGGAAAATAGTGCCATCATCAGACTTTATTTTCTTCTATCTGGACTAGGAATGAACCTAAAGGACAGAAAGGACAGTCACGGGGTTCTCCCCTTTTTACATGCATTCATGAGTTTTTCCAAGCCATCTATTATGGGATCCAATTTACAAGTTGCAGAGGGAAAGCTATGAAAGAACTCTAATTATCCTTTCCTTTTCCCCACATCCTTATTGACAAAGCCAATTCAATAACTAGATGACTGGTTGCCAGTGCCTCTCTTGACTACAGATTTTTGAAATATTCATATGTCCCTATACATCTGTCTATATAGCAGAGCCTGCACAGTCCTTTTGTAAGTGACATTTCATGGTGAGAATTATGCCAGCACAAAATCATATGACTTGATGTCTGCTTCAGTGACATTAAACTCGTAGTATAGAGTAGTGAATAATAAAAAATGATTTGCAGGTATTCTGGTCTCAGATTTATTCTAACTAGATTTATTTCTAACTAAATAATTCCAATTGATTCTATCTGGATCAGTTATTTGCGAGATTAGTCTTACGGGTTAGATATTTTCTATTCCTCTC
Organism: Ifrita kowaldi; assembly: GCA_013398055.1. Taxonomy (NCBI): domain Eukaryota; kingdom Metazoa; phylum Chordata; class Aves; order Passeriformes; family Cinclosomatidae; genus Ifrita; species Ifrita kowaldi. The sequence continues at coordinate 358,077 of VZRS01018253.1, forward strand.
TGATTCAGAAATACTGAGAAAACTGCATCTTTCCTAGTGTTTACAATTTTTCCCCCAAAGTCCTAATTAATGAAAATGAAAGGGTTAATTAATTAATGAAAAATGAAGAAAGACAAATGGCGAAAAGTAAACTTTATTTTACTCAAAAGCTTTCAAACCAATTCACTTCACTTTTCAGACAAAGGTTTGATACCGCTCAGAGCAATTCAAATTTACAATTTCAATAACGCAGGGAACATGTTTGTCGAAGACAAAAAACAATAACATTGGTGCTATTGTTAATACTTACTTGAGCTCCTGAGAGTTAGCAGCCATAAGGGATTTTAATGTCTTGTCAGCTAACGGGCACCCAGAAACACTGAAAAGAAAACCTGATGTGAAATACTTTACTAAACCAAAGCATTTATTTTTATCAAAACAGCAACGTACAGACAATTTATGACTTATATCAGTTAAAATTATACCTTCAGATATTTTTTCTTGGCAAAGAAGGAGCAGCCAATATAAGGCTATGGTTCTTAAGTCACTTAGAAAAATGTATAGTTAGGGACAAAGGTTTCCCTGTAACGCTTTGCTACAGCAGGGGCAGGGGTACACAGAATCCATCCTTTATGTTTCATATATGAAGGACAGCTAGAGGATCTGGTCCACATGGTTGGTAGAAGGCAGAAAACACTTCCATCCAGCTCCCAAGGGAAAAGCAGGAAAATATTGTTTCAACCCCTAGGTTGACAGTAGGCTATTTTGAGGAAGATATTTAACATCCTCAGGTCGTCATAGCAGATCTATGAATTTCAAAGCCATTCATAGAGAGATATGCAGGAACCTTATTTCTAATCACATGCAACAGCATCTGTATAGAGACTGGTTGTACACTCAGGGAAATGCAAACTTTACTAGATGACTTATCTGCAGGTCTCAGCTAAGAAATGCAGCTACAGTAACAAGCATATGCTGCTTAACTGTGCATCAGTGTGTAAAGTCCAGACCTTCACAAATATACCAAAACCAGGAAAAACAACCACATTTCTCTGTGGATTATTTTCTGCAAATTGCTTTTGGATATTTATCCATGGTTATTATAAAAAGGTTCAAAGATGACACGAGCTAAAAGTAGCTCTATTTCCTGTTTTAGGCTTCCTGTTGTTTCTTACCTGCGGTGTGAGGCATAGTTTCCTGTTACATGACCGCTACCATCACATCCTGGAGTTGGACAGCTGTGCAAAGAAGAAGTGAGAAATTAGAGTATATATAATTCACCACATAGCTCACCATACCCTGCAGTGAATTATGTAATGATCTTTAGGGCAATCACGTTCATCATTACACATTTCAACATTGTCACGACGCTGCAGAAAACTAGAAAAACTTCACTTCTATTTTTTAATGATTTCTTGAAGCACAGATGGAAAGAATTTCTCCTATTTCCACAATGCAAATAATTCAAAACCTTGGCTTTTTATCTATGTAGGGTTACCTTTGCATAGGTATTTTGGTTACAAAGTGGGTCCTTAAAAAGACTCTTTCATTATCGGTACAAAATTTTGACAGCAATTAAATGTTAGAGCTGAAGTTTCTGACCTGACCTCTGGTATAACACAGGCAAGAGAACAGTAGTATTCAAAATAATTCCTTTCACTTCTGACTAGATTAAGGCACCTTGTTTAGAAACACATCCAATCTTTATTTATGGATACGAGTGAGAAAGGTGTTAGGGTTGCTTGTGGAACAGAGAGCACGTCAATGTCACACAGCTGAAATTCAGAAAGAGCACAGAACTTTCTCAAGATGTTTTTCTGCTGAACTGAGAAGTGATACAAAGGTGGTTGTTGTGATTTAGGAATGGTACTCTCCAAGTGAGTGTTCCCACCAAGACTCTCCAAACCATTGGCCTCTTTCTCCCGCCCACTTCCTCCTTCTTCTGCGGCAGGTTGGAGAGGAGAATGGAGGCACAAAAGGTGAAAATCACATCTTGAGATAAGAACAATTTACTGGAAACAGCAATGAGATAACAAAATGAATGGTAACAGCAAAAATATCTGTAAGAAGGTGTACAGGACAGGCAAATGATTGCTCAGAATCAGTGCTACACTACCCTGGCTCGCTACTGGTGTTACCCAACTGCTCCCTTTGCCAAGCTTTCTCAGCTGGGAGGAAACCCTTCTCCCGGGGTGAGGTTATAGAATAACCTCCAGGTCCCAGCCGTGCCACCTCCTGGCTACTGCAAAAATTAACCCAGTCCTGGCTGGAACCAAGACAACGGTGTATATTTAACAGAACAGATATACTCATTTAAATCAAGGGATGGAGGTATGCTCAGCCCGGAGGAGATGTTATAGCTTCTCTTTTTCCTCAGCCCTTCTTCAGTTGTAACATTGAACTCATTTATCATACTGGGATACAGTCCTCTGCAAAAGGGCAAAGATACCAAGAAACGCAACTTGTGCATGAAGCGGGNAAGGTGAAAATAACATCTTGAGATAAGAACAATTTACTGGAAACAGAAATGAGATAACAAAATGAATGGTAACAGCAAAAATATCTGTAAGAAGGTGTACAGGACAGGCAAATGATTGCTCAGAATCAGTGCTACACTACCCTGGCTCGCTACTGGTGTTACCCAACTGCTCCCTTTGCCAAGCTTTCTCAGCTGGGAGGAAACCCTTCTCCCGGGGTGAGGTTATAGAATAACCTCCAGGTCCCAGCCGTGCCACCTCCTGGCTACTGCAAAAATTAACCCAGTCCTGGCTGGAACCAAGACAACGGTGTATATTTAACAGAACAGATATACTCATTTAAATCAAGGGATGGAGGTATGCTCAGCCCGGAGGAGATGTTATAGCTTCTCTTTTTCCTCAGCCCTTCTTCAGTTGTAACATTGAACTCATTTATCATACTGGGATACAGTCCTCTGCAAAAGGGCAAAGATACCAAGAAACGCAACTTGTGCATGAAGCGGGAGGTGAATTAAATATACCTTTGTACAGTACTTTAAAACACTCCAACACCAACCCTGCAGAGTTGCCTTATAAAGAACTGTTTTTCTTTCACTGGGAATATGGATAAAAAGGGCAAGCAGATGCTGTACAAAAAACATTAGTGTTCCATGCTAATGAAAAAGGGGTGCCTGAGATGCCCACCTGGCTATTTTCTCTGAGCTGGCAGAGTGCTAGGAAGTTTTTCAAATCTGTAAAAAAGCTTTAGGAAGACAGCAGCCTCGTTTTCACAGCCTATTTCAACCTGAGTGATGCCGTTATGGGCATCAGAATTAACATGGAAAAATAGAAAGCACGTGATAGAAGGTGGTATTCATACATTAGTTCACTGTAACTGCACTAACCACGTTCAAAAATTTTTCTCTGCAAGTGCTTATGTCATTTTAAAAGCTTCCTCATGATGGAGCCAACTGTACTGAATTGTTCAGCACAATTTCTGAGCTCAGTGGGATCACAGGAATGTAGTCTGATCCCTATATTGCCTATGGATTTTTCTGAGTAATTAAAACTATTCCTTATTTAATTTTCAGCACAACTACATTTTAGATACCTATCTCTACTCACCGTTTGGACATAATAGAGTACAACCACTGTAAGCTCATCATTGCCCTAGTAAATACTCTGGTGTTATTATTTAGGAGAGTGGAAAAGTATTTTACAGGCATCTCAAAACAGGTCAGTATGACAAAGGAATAAATATTACAAAAGAAAAGCCATTAGTCTTCAGCAAATAGAGTCTCAGTGATTTTTGTATGCATTTGTTTTAGAAGAAGAGGCAAAACAACCTGACCTGTAGCAATTTAGGTCATGAACTACAACTGCAGATATAATGTGGTGAGTAGACAACATGCAGACTGCATGACATGAGGGGAAAGAATCGCTCTTCACAGGAGCTTGCCCCAGGGAAATGTAAATTCTAGAGGCAGAGGCAGCTCTAACTGCTTCAGTGCCACTGAGTCTGGAGAGCAGGACACAAGTTGGCGGGATGTGACTCGTTTATTTATGGGTGAGCCTCCGGTGATATGTTATGGGCTATCATCACTCAGTGATAGGGACCACGCTTGTTCAGAGAGACCTGCTCTGGTTTGGGACAAAAAGAAAAGTGCCATAAATGATTGCTGAGTCCTAATTGACTATTACAGTGAAAACTCTGTGTTGATATCAAAATTATATTGATGTGAACCGAAAGGGATTTTGGGAAGAGCCTAGATGAGACTTTTAAAAAGTGGTTTGTGCTATGAGCTGCTTGGGACAATTTTAGTGAACAATTCTAAACTGAAACAAGCTGTTGTATGCAGACGGATTTAACAGAATGTATTTGCAGTTCTAGATAGTGAAGTTTTGGAACTTAAGACAGAGCAGGTGCATCTCAGTACTTGGGAACAGAGAGTATTAGCCTATACTCTCAGAGCATGAGTTTTTACAACCACTGGGTTTTCTGCAAGATTAAATAACTAATTCTGCTTGGATGGAAGCAGGACTTAAACATACTTCTTACAGGTTGGAAAACCCCATGGCACTTTCTGTCTTGTATTTTTTCTTTTTATGAACTTTGCATGTTTTCTGTCTGAGAAATCCTGACTGCTTCTACACAAGCTCTAAGCAATGGATCTATAATGACAATTGTTCAATCAAAGCTTATTAAATTATGTAAGCATTAGCAGAGCCAGTCTGTAGCATGTAATGAAGCTATATGTTTTGTAGAAGGAACTGTTGCCCACTTGATACCTATCTGTCTGAGGAATAAGGAGTGGCACCCAGTAGAAATTTAGTCATTGATCTATCCAGACCCCCAGGCATACCCAGGCTTGACGCAGCTCCAAACCTCGTGTCTAGACACCCACAATGTGGAACTAACCATGTGCAGTGAATTGTGCAAGTCTCCCTGCTCAGCTCCTGTAAATCTACTTCAAACCAGAACTCAGAACAGCAGCACAGTCAGTCTTTACCAGGGCAAAGGGAAATGCAGCATTTTTTGTGACTCACGTGATGAGTTCCTTTTTGAGATCTCTTGAATGAAGCTTGGGTTTAGGACTCGGTATGGAGACATCTCCTGGATACTTCTTTTCCTCCATGTTTTCTGGAGAGCTCACTGCATCTTTCTGAAATATTAGACGAGAACATGACAAAAGGTTTTTCTCTTCAAGTCCTCCCACACATTCAAGAAATAATTTGCCATGTCAAGAAGAGAACCTCTTGTAAAACTTAAAAAAAAAAAAAAAAGGAAAGAAATTAAAAAGAGATGATGAAGAGAAATTAAGAAAGTTTAGTATATTAAAGTTTCAGGTTCTTACAGGCAGCCTTTTAAAAATGTTGTGTAAATATTTCTGAAGACAGATGCTAATTTAAGCTGTATATAGGAGAAATTTGGGGTTGTTTTATAAGATGATGATAAAGGCCAACGAAAAGTACACAGAGAAAATAAAAGTGGTAGAGCCAAACAAGACTTCAGCATTATGTTCTTTTTATTTTCTGTGTAAGTACATTGCTGACTTTTGAATACAGTTGAAGTGGTGACTATTGCAATCATAAATTATAAAATTGCAATCATAAATGTAAAAAAGCACTATTTTACATAAGCAAATGTAAATGCAAAGCTTTTTAGGTTTGCAGAATGGACTGTCTTGTTTTCTTATTCAAAGAGCAGATTCCTGCTAAAATTAAAATCATAAAGAACAAAATGACTTTGAAGTTTTCTTAATAGCAGACTACTAAGGGTAGTTCTTGATTTCTACTATTTGTAGATCAAAATCATCACTTCTACCATACTGTTTGGTGGATGGTATGAATCATGAGCATTCACTCCCTTGGGAAGGCATTTGGGAAACTTGGAGTCCTGGAAGAAAATTATGGTTTTGTTCTCTGAAAAATCTTTGATCACTTCAAAGTAGCTTGGTTTATACTGTTTTGAGGCTTAATGCCTTCAATTATTATTACCTTTATGAAAGATAAGTATTTTCTTTTTGAAGGGATGCTCTGTAGCTATTTTATTATTTGAGAATCCTCCAAAGCTTATAGCACCAATTATCAGACCACTATTAATCCCTTCTTGGACTTCATGTTGGTTTTGTGATTCCATTCCAATACGCAGGTATTTCCCAGATATTACCATCTGCAGGAGCAGAAACTGCTGCCTGTGGTTGAGAGGGGAAGGTCCCAGCCTCTGCTAAACGCACGGGGCTGGTGCCATGGATGCTCTGGGCTTGTGCAGCTGACAGACGTGCCAGGACAGAGGAGCAGGGATGTCTGCAGAGCTGTTAACACCGAGTGCGGGGCTGAGTTGAATCTGGACTGAAAATGGAGTTTCTGCCTCCTGGGTCTTGTAAGCTCTGCAGGGGTGTTTCTTCTGATAAAGCTTCCATATGGTCCTCAATTCTGGCAGCTCATCTTCGCCTGTTTGGAGGCTGGATCCTCAATATGACTCCTTCTGCTTTCTGCTACTGGCTACCTACTGCCTACTGTAGCTCACGCTGCACTTACATATAGAAACAGTGCCATAGTATTGCTGTATCAATTACTACTGATTTCTGCAACCACATTTGTGGGGTTAATTTGTTTGGGAATAATCTAATCTGCTACAAATATAGAAAGCAAAAATACATATATTCATCTTTACTAAACACTCTTTCACATTAATTAATGAGTAATTATTTTAAATAAATAGAAAAACTCATATATTTCAGGCTTTGGGAATTATATTTCTGAAGGAGAACTTCAGATAACGAGCAACAGGGAAAATTAGCAACTACAAAAGGTCTTGATAAACTGTTAGTACAGAAATAATAAATGATTGAAAGTCCTCCAAACATGGAAACTAAAATGCTAAAATACAAAAGTGGAAAAACGGATGTCAGCTTTGTTCAAGAGTCAAGAAACTTCAAAGACACTTTTCCAAAGTTGGGTTAAATCCAGGTCCCAGTGGCATATGGGGGTGATTTTGCCACTCAAAGCTGCAGAATGGGGATTTGAATTCCTGACTTCTTCTGTCCGCAAGTTATGACCTACCTTTCTTACCATCTCATGCAAGCAGGGGTCATCACTGGTATAAGTCACTGTAAAATTGAAAGCTCCCCAAAGAAACAACAAAATGGTAACCCCCTGTTGCCAGTTGGAAGGAGTCAGATGTCAAAATCACTTCAAAAACACAGGTGAAATGGTTTACACTTAATTTAATGGAGGTTAAAGAAGGCTGGTTTGTCAGTTTCCTGTCTAACAACTAGCTCTGCCAGGCTACATCTGCATCGCTGAAGTGATGTGTGTTTCTAAAAATTTAAAGCATGCCTTGCCTGGATCCCATGTATCTAAACCAGGCACACATCAGCCTCTTCCACTTCTTCTGAGAGCAGCCTGGAGTAGGGGGTGGTGAAAAGAACCCTCTGGCACTCCACTGGGATCCTGATCTGGGTCATGTACCTGAGGATTCAACCTGCAGCACACCAGAGTAGCCATAACTGTTCGTGCTGCAGGATACGTTAATGTTCCCATATGTGTAAATTGCGTTCTTTGTTTTAAATGAAAGCTATCTCCTGATCTTTTGCTGGTGATGGACCAGAAACTTGTGAGGGTGTGTGTGTGAGTTATTCATCATGTCACTGTCTGATACCTGCTGCACAGAGCAGACTGATGGAGAATTATGTATATCAAAACTTGACAAAATGCTACAGTATTGCACTTCACAGCTTCGTTTCACTGAGTCATTTAATAAAAATAAGATTTCATGGTGAAGGCTGACATGAGTACACCTACAGCCACCAGTATAACTGATACTAGAGGGTTTAGAATTGCAGTATTTTCATTTTCTATCTTTAAATAATTAGGTTTTTTCTAAATCTTAATGGTGAATCTCCTGAATTGAGATATTAAGATTTGTAATTTTTTTAAAGTAAAGCTATACACACGTATATATAAGGAAACGTCAACAATTTGATACAGGTTTTTTCCTAGTTAACATCCCTTAGTATGTTTCCCAGGAGTGAGGGAGATACATAGACATTTAAACTGGTGAATTCTTCAGCATTGTCTTAGTTGCTCGAGGAACACTTGGTGTTATTCAAGCAGCATAAAATCTTCAGATGTGTAGAAGCTGCAAAAGCAGGACAGTGCAAAGAAAATGTAGGCAAAGGGACACTGAAACTCTGCCTTTCTAGAACCTCACATCACTACACGTGGCCCAAAAGGGGTGGTGTCTGTCTGAAACACAGAGTCAGAAATTAAGAACAAATACTTTTTGATACTCTGCACTTAAGACTAAGAGTAGAGCATCATGTCTTGGCTTGTGCCCTTCTCCAGTTATTTATCTTTAGAAGGAGAGATAATCCTCTGGGAAACCTCCTTTAGCACTTTTGTCTTTCTGGTATGTTGGGTGATGATCGTCACAGCTAGTCAAGCCCAACTATATGTATAATTTTTCCTTTTCCATTTGAATGAATTTATAGTTAAATGCTGTTAAAAATCTGAAGAATTTCAGACTAAAAGGAAAATCGGAACCAGCCCAAGTGGTCCAAGCACTACTATTTCCTGCAAAGAGCATGTGTGTATTCATGCATGCACACTACAGAAAGAAAGCAAGCAATGATACTCCATTAATGTACAGATGGAAGTTTATATTGATTTCAGCAAAGACCAGAACATAATGGTAACATGAATAACAGATAATAGCATCTGGCACTTTTAACATTTTTAAGCCCTGAAATCTTTGGAGAACTGACAGTTGAACTAACTGACAGCTCTAGTTATTTCTCAGTGCTTTCCTTTTGGAGAGATTTTGAGCTTTTTCCAAATTCAGATTTTTTTTTTTAAGGGGGCATCTGGACAGGCTATTTTGCTGAGAGACAGAGAGACAATATTTTCTGGAAATTACCACCAAAATTAAGCAACTGTTGTGCATATGAACCAGATAACAATGAATTAGAAATAGATATAATCAGTCATTTTCTTTGCATAAGGATAACTGCCAGTCTTTGATTTTGAAAACAGAGCCTCTGGCCCTGACATCACTGGACATATCAAGGCTCCCTGGGATGGCAAAATCTCACAGCAGAGGTCTGGGGCAGATCCTCAATTAGGGATGAAATGCACAGTGTCAAAACACCGAGTGCAAGGGGCATCAGCACCTGAGTGCACTGGACCATTGTGTCCTGTTGGGTAGTTTAGTTGCCTCAAACTCCCTGTGCTGGAAAGGAACAGGGAAACATCCAGACACCCATCACAGCCTTGTGAAAGTCAGGCAGGGAGTGGGAGTGGGGAGATGTGGAGGTGCTCCTGTCTTGGCTCTTTTGCTGAGCTGTGATGGCAGCAGGGAGGAGGAGTGACAGGTCCCCTGACAAGTCTGTGGCACCTCTTGATCCCAGCAGCAAGGCAGTCCTCTCAAAGCTGGATATGCTTGCTCATCGTGCAGCATGAATGGGGAAGGGCCTGAGCCCTCAGCCTCCTGCCTCATGTCAAACCCACTCCAAAACCCTGGTACACGGATTGTTCTGTCATTGGAGAGGTAAGGACCATCATTAGCCCCAAAGAGGAGACTGCAAAGGGTTCAAGACAAACCAGCCTCCAAGAAATGCAAGCTTTTTCAGTGGACACATTGCAACAGACTACCCAGTGTTGACAGATTTTTTTCCTCACAGAACTGAATTATCTTTTAATTCCAGGTAGTTTTTGAGTTGGAGGCCTGGATCTTCTAACCTCAATCATAAATAGCTTTACCCCATCTAAGTCTGCTTGAAGTGTCAGATTTGATATTTGAACAAAAGTTAATTTCATAATAAATATAATGATCAAATTCTATTATTTGTTACATAAAACCAAAAAGGGAGTTAATTGTATGAAACTGTCCAACTGGGACATCTTTTAGTCTGTTTCTGAAAGCTGTAACATAAGCTTTTATCTAATCAGCCTTTTAAAGATCTGGTGGTCCCTTCCTGATTTTAAGAAAAACGAAAGCAGTCCATATTCTGACAGTCAGGCTCAAGAGAAAAAAAATAAAATCGAAGTTGCTGGCAAAGTATAAGAATAAGAAGGAAAGGCCATGGTAGACTGTGCCGCCTTGTTGTCAAGAGCAGACATGAAAGAGCAAAACAGAAACAAAACCAAAATCAAGACAATTATTGAGTTGGAAGTGACACTCCAGAAGATTGGTTGCAGAAGTTTCAAGCTGGAGATCTAAGACTCAGTGGTAGAAATTTCTTTCAATATATAAAATAAAAAGTTTTCCAGTGAAAGAATATTACAGGCAAGGTTTTAAGCTTGGGTTTAAATGCTTACATAGCAAGTTATCTAGAAGATATCTATCTTCTATCTGAAGAGATGGTATGGAAAGATTGCTTGTTATTTCAGAATGAAAGAATTGTCTTGGTTTGATTTTATTTGTTGGGGTTATTTTTGTTATGTTTTTCTTTTTTCCCTGGTGATTGCTAGTCCATTTGGGTGTCCGTGTTACAGGACTGAGCCACTAGGAGCAAAATTTAAAAAGCAGTCTCTAATGATGGATACCTTTGTTTCCCTTATCTTAGAGACTTACAGACATTAACAAGTAGGCTCTGAAAGCAAGATTTTTCAAAGTGACTAATGGGGTTTTCTTATATCACATCCAAGAGACCATTAAAACCAGCTCAGTGTTCACAAGCCTCTACCTGTGGGAACTGATTCCCTTTAAACTGCACTAGGTGATCCCAAAGACTATCATATGGTCTCTCATGCAAGGGAAAAAGTCACTCAGAAACTGAAAAAATACCTCTTTTTCTTCTTCTTTCCTGCCATGGGTCTTGCTGTAGTTGATTGGTGTATCCCAGCCTTCCTGTTCACAAAGTGCCTGGTAGAAGGCTGCATTTACCAGGATGCTGCTTGCTTTGAAAGGAGAAGAGGAAGGAGTGGGAAGTGCTGTGCTGGAAGAAGTGAGAGGCATAACTTTGTCTTGGCTTCGATTCTTTTTCATGCTCAAATCCAGAGTGCCATTTTCATCCACTTCTATCTCAGCTCCCTGACATGCAACAGGAAATAAAGACACGTTTAGATACGGACATGGTAAGGCTGTAAAATAACCATGTGGTGCTTTTAAAGGATAAATATAAATGCACGCTTTTATTTAAATTTATCTGAATCTAAACCCAGCTTTTCGATTTATGTCAGCTAATGTCCAACTCTTAGGCAGACTTAAGAGTAGCTTCAGTAATGGTATCCCTGCATCTCAGCTTAAACATAGTAAGCAGAATTTAAATAAGATGCCTCTAAACCATAACCTATACACCCTAAATCTAGTTTTATTTAAAAAAAGTTTAGCTTTAAATCTTCTTGATCTTTTCACTCTTACAGAGAACTATGACCCCAATTCACAGTTAAAAGCATTAATGCATTGTTTAGGTCATCAACAGCATTACTATTACATATCCTCCCTTCCCCCCACACCCTGGAAACATTACAACATCTGCATCATGGGGGAGGAGAAGGAGGGGGAAAGAAATACATCTAAAAGTAGTACAGTGGGAGAAATTTTCACTAGGGTTTTCTACATCACTTGAAATAACAAACTGCCTTTACCATAATTTGACTAGGCCACTAAGGCACAAGTCTGCACTGACACCACTAGACTGAGAGGTACAGGAGCATCTTGAGGAGGTTCTCCCTGATGGAGACATTCTGCCTGAGTTAACAAAGCCTTTTCTTCCTGGGAAGAACAGCAAAGAGCAGCCTCTAATTGCAGAGGTGTGTGCAGACTGGGGACAGACCCAACCTCTCTTTCCAGCCTGGGAGTAGCTCTCCTGCTCACAAAAAGGGGCAAATGCTGCTTGGCTGTACAAGAACAAAGGAAGGAAACTTCACTGTTTTGCCTTATGCTGTTTGATCACAGAAAAAGAGGACAAACTCCTCTTCTTGCAATGATAAAAAGCTGATGAAAGTGCAACTTATTAGTGTAAGCAACAACAACTTTCCCCTCATGCTCAATATGCTACACTGAATATTGACATATTTTCTGTATAGGGATGAATAGAAGACTAGTCCTTGCAATTGCCAACATTTACTGAAGTCAAGTAGGGGAAGAGATGAAAGGTGGCTTCTAGAGGACTATTCAGCAGTTGCCCTGAGTAAAGTGGAGAACATTCAAAGACTATGGAGATAAATAGCAATGGCAGATCTACACATAGAATACTGTAATTAACACTGCTCATTGTCTTCCTGTTATTGTCATCACTACTATTTTTAATTTGCATCACCACAAAGCTTGGGTAACACTTGGGAATTTGGGGTAGATGTGTTCAGTGCTATGTAACTGTAGGAGACAGTTATATAAACCAAGATTTCCTACCTTGAGTAATATAATAGGAAACTCACAGTGTAAGTGAATCACCTAGGTGTTGTGTTGTAAACAGAAAAGAGACAAGTATGTCCAGTGGGCAAGTTTTTCTGTCTTTCTTAGACCTCTTCCTCAAGCAGACACTGGCAGAATGAGTCCATTTCTCTTTCTTTCTATTAAATATTGCTGGAATTTGATGGTTAGTCAACCATTTAATTGTTAAAAGATAGGGCAGTGAAACTTCTCCTCACTGGAGGATCTTAACAGGAAGTTTTTACCCTGTGCTGAAAGTGTGGCATGGCCACCCTGGTTGGACTGAGCTTCCTTCGTGCAGCCTTGTCTTCTACCATGGGCAGTGATGGCTCATTTAAGGGTAAAATGTGATTGATTAAATCTTCTGAATAAGAAGGAAAATATTGGTAGAAGATGACAATTTAGGGCCTGACAACCTCTCTTCACTCAGCCTGACTCCTTTTTGCATCCCTGAGCCTGACACAGATGCCGAAGCACCACCGAAGCCATCTGCTTGTCCCTGGTTCAGAAACTCAGGCACCTCTCATATTTGCTTCTCCCACATAGCTAAGTTCACATTTTCAATCATACAGCTTAAAGAGAGAGATGTTTTATTATATTTATGGGAAGTAAATACACTTCTAATATGTTCATACTAAGACGCTTTGGTTATATCTTTCTGCCCCTTTTTAGTAAGTAGTTTAATCTCCTGTGATAGTTTTAAGCCCTGAATTTGACAGTGCAGCTTATCCTGGATAATAACTTAGTAACCACAACATCTTATGCCATCTGTATAATATCAAATACATTTTTATACCAGCATTAATAAACCTTAGTTACAAAAATCCAAGATATTAACTATATCAGTGCCAAGCACACACTCCAGGATCTGACAATATAGCTCTACCATGATCGCCCCAGTGTTTTTTGGCTTCGTAGTTGATATGTAACTATAGCAATGAAACAGAGCTACAGTAATCAAGTTTAATGACCAATGTAAAGTAAAATGCTAAACATTGTAGTTGCTGACATTTTTCATAATAAAAAAACTTGGGTTAAGTCTGCACAACCAACATTCACATAAAATTCCAGACCTCTGTGACAGATGGCTTAGAAAAGGAAGCCATGTGACTGGGCTGCAGTAGTTTTATAGTGCAAAACCCATAAATAGTCCAGATTCTCTGTCACTGACAAAATATCAACTACTCAGAAGGCAACAGCAACAACAAAAAGGACCAAAACCAATCAAGGTCCCCTTCTCAATGCAACTGGACATAGAATAATATCAGAAAAATCATTCTCTCTGAGAAAGAGATACCCATAGCCTCCACAAGGAGCTCTGACTGATAAGCAGAAAATTTACTAACACAGATATTCAAAGCTTTCTCAACACTTGCCTGAAATTATGTAGAAGTTGGGTTGTCCAACACGTACCTAATTCTGATCAGGGAAGGCAGGGTTGTGTGTTTGTGAAGTAGCGTGCAGATGGGGTTTAAGTGAGCTCACAGATGCACACAACAATTAAATAAAGTCATGGGAAAAATATCCCCCTTTGCCCACTGCAGGATGGATCACACGTTTACAGCATGGCTTTTTATTCAGAATGGTATAAAAGAGGTATTGCTTTGGTGCCTTCCTAGCAAACTCCAAATGGCAGAGCGAAAAGAGGGAAATCAGAGTTATTGCTCCAGTTTGCACTCCTACTCTGATCCCACCCTCCTCTCAATATGTCTCCTTTGCTTGGTTTACCGCATTTATTTTTACATTAATTACAAAATGGAACTAAAAAGACAAAAATGGCAAATGGGAAAAAATGCTAGAGTAGTGCTCTGACATGGTGACAGAAAATGGCACTTACTATGCTTAGCTCAGGCTTGTAAAGGCTGTGTTCTCCTCATTGAAGGCAAGATCTTATTACTGTTGACTCTAGTGCATGTGTGAACAGGCCTATATTTATCCATTTATGATGACATATTTAAAATATAGCTACCAATACAATGTAAACTGTTCTGATTATTCCTTAAAACTGTAAGCAAAACAAAGATGCAAATATATCTTTTTATTTCCTGACTTATATTTGTTTTAAGCTGTGTAAATCTTTGCAGCCTGATTTTGATCTTACTCACATTTACATTTACACTGGCATAAACCAGGAAAATATCCACTGAAGCAATGAAGAAAAATCAATGAGCACGAGAGGATACACACAGTAATTAAATTCAAGTTACTTCTTACCTACTACCTCATCAGTGACACTCTAATCCCCCCTCCACCATGTTTTACAAACAGCTGGAAAAGGATTCCAGAGTAAAAAATGAAAGAAAAATGATCGGAGCACATTTTCTTTATTCCAGTAGCTATTCAGTGAAAAAATAAGGTACAAATAGTACTTTAGTACCAAAAATGAAGACTAATATAAACACATAAACAAAAAAACCCCCACTCTGTATAGTGTCCAATTGCTTTGTACCATAAAGTCAATCTTTTTCAACCCCCTTTTTCTTGTGACATAAATATTTGGGAATATTTTCTAGTACTTAATTAGTTCTTGTCTATAGAATTGAATTACAACAGCTAGGACAATCAAGGATGTTAGTTTTTTGTGTCACATTTCTCCTGCATTTTTTCATACACTTTAGGTCCATCTGATCACTCACAACATTTAATACTCTCCAATGTGTCTCCAGTAATGATTACAAGTTAAGCTTTATCCCAGCTGGATCAGAAAGAGTAAATTATTGTGTCTGCAGGGATCTTATTTCAAACCTGTGACATCAGGGAGATTGTGTCATGACATATAAGGGAATTCATGTATTCTTTGGTTGGCATCAGCCATGGAACTTAACGCTAAGCAAGTCCAAAGAAACAACATGATCAATGATTTTGCATTCCCCCTAGCAGTTCAGTCTGGTTTGGAAAGCTCAAAAGAGCTCTTAAATTCTGGTATTGGGAGTAAATGAGACTCGTATCTTGCCATGTGTATGAATAATATTCTTAATGCAAGTCCATCCAAAAGAGTGCAATCTTTTCTGTTCCTAGCCAACAAAAACACATGCACCTTGTCCTCAATTCTTCACACTTAGATTTAAGCAATTGAGTACTTCTGCAGAAAATTAAAATATTAATTTGGGTCAAAATGAGAAAACTTGTAACAGCCCAACAACCTCTGAAACAAAAATGGAGTCACAATTTAAGCCCAGAGCTGTTCACAAATTAAAAAAAGCCAGCCAAGAAGGTACTCCGAGAGCAATATGCACAGCAGTATTGCAGGATGGTACCTAGTAATACTCTTGGATGATTTTTCATCTTGTATTTAGGCTCTAAGGTATTTGGAGTAAAGTACTGCCTGACAAACATGCTGAGTGCTAACTACATTTTTTAAATAATAGATGTAATTTTCACCATCATCGATATCCAAGAATGGAGACATGACACAGTTTTGTTCAAAACCAGAATTTGAACTTTAAACATTTTTAGCAAGTGTGATTTTTTTTTCTTTGTTTTCTTTCAAGGCATAGTGTGCATATGCCATTTTGTCTAAACAGGTGGGAAAAACACCAAAACAGTCAACAAAATGTTTGGCAAGCAGTAGTGATGAGGATACAGATAAACTATTGCTTGCAGCTACCTCACTGAGACGTGTGTGGTGAGGGCTGTAAACAGGGGAGATCCCTGGAAGTTATGATGATGTGGATTCTTAGACAGCTCTAGAAACTGCAGGCTAAGCCTCCTAGGGGGACCCTTCTGGTGACTTCAATGGGAGCTGAATGAAGCTGCATAAACTGCAAATCAAATTCAGCCAGGAGACTGGCTCGGGGTACTGACTGCATGAGAATTGGCTGGTTGGGATTATATTCAGGGGAAGAGTTTACTGCAGTCCCAGGCTGAATGGCTCAGATGGTGCAACATTAATGTGGTATTAATTATTTTGGAAAACTATATCATCAAGGTATCTGATGATCTTAGCATTTTGTGTGCAACTGATGGATAATTCATAGAGAAGGTTTAAGATTCATCTTACTGCTCATTTCAGAATAAATATATTCTTTTAATGGCTTAACTTTTAAATTAACGTTTTTAAACTTGGGATATTTGTCAGATCACCTTGTGCATTAGGTCTCTTTGGAAGTTTTTCTTACCAATGGTACTGTTAATGTATAATGTGTCTTCTCTATCCTTGCTACACTTCTCTTTCTCTTTCATTGTCTTGGAATCTCTCTGTTGAACTGATATGTAGAGAATGAGAGATACATATTTGAATATCCATTAAATTATTGAAATTTGGAACTATTTCATAAAATACATTTACTTTTTCATTTAAGTTTTATCTGTATATACAGGAAAATGGTGAATCAGGGTAAACCATCCAAGTCTTCCTAAGAGAGGGAAAATGCTTTGGGGGGCAAGAAATAAAGTTTAAAAGGCAGAAAAAAAAAATACTTGGGAACACAGTTATGCTAAAAAGCATTTTGTTGTTTTCCCCACTTGTTTAAGCAAGACAACATATGCATGCCTTGAGCAAATACAAGAAAATGCCACTTACCTGAAATGTTTGAACTTTAAAGTTCTGCTTTTAAAACTTAGAAGCACAATATTTTTACATCTCTGACAACTGTACTACTGGCAAAGTATTTCCAGCCAGCCTAAGAAGCCCTCTGCAGTCTCACATATCCTTGCTCTATCACCACACAGCCTCCTGCCTGTAAAGAACCAAGGCTTGGATTGCCGGGAGGCTACCTGGTGCTCCGAGAAGAGCAAACACCTTTACATGTCAGGAGCTTCAATATGCAAAAGCATGGAAAATGCTAATCAGGTTTTCTTAGGAAAAGGAACAAAAGGATGTGTTAAGGGGAAGGGCTGAGATGCTTGATAGTGTGGGGCTCTGAACAGAGCCACTCCATACAGGTATTTTCAAACCTGTTGAATGTGTAGAAATTCATGTAGCTGCCAAGTAGAAAAAGGAAATCATTAACTCTGTAGTAATGCATTGCATTATTTGAGTTCAAATACAGATAAAGTCTCAAGAGGGGGGGTTTTATAATTAAAAATTTGTAAGATATTCTAGCAATTAAACATTTACATTTGTGGCCACAACCAGCCACAAAATAATTCAGAAACACTGATAAATAATTAGTAGTCTCTTTTAAAATAGCCTTATTTTATTGTTTCATATTTTAAAATTAGGAAGTGTCTTCATTGAAGAGAGTCTGGCAACTTAATTCCACAATTTTTTTGGTTTGAATCCTGTATGATCAAAGTAATAAATATCCAAAACCAAATAAAAATATGGTTTGTGTACTTTTGGACACCAAATCTGTTTGGGGCTTACTTGTCTGTGTTCTGGCCAGAAGCTAATTCTGATTCTTCTGTCAGATGTTTTGTATCAGTATGCCCTCCAGAAAGTCTGGCAGAAGTGGAGACAGGCAGATAGTAAGGTAGGCAGGTGATTTTCTTTTAGGCTGGATTCCTGGCTGTGAAAAAGGAGTAAGCTTTGTGCCCCAAGTGCCCCTCTGTACCATTACTATTCTGTTCACTTCCATTCAATCCTTCCTCATGATTTGGCAACTGTGAAGCAGGTACGTAGGAGAAAATCTTTGGGTTATGCCTGGTCCCTTTACTGCTCTTCTCTGGCAACAAAGGTCTATTGCTGAGGTCAGCCAAAGGCTGCTGCTGCAATTTAATCCAACCATTGGCATCAGTTTCCATTTCCCTACTGGAAGAAGTCTCTGTTCAAGACTGATGGAAGGAGGTTTTTTGCAGCAAATATCAAGGTTCGATCTGTCATTAGGAAAGGTTCTATGAGCAATCTTTAGAACAGATAATGCCTGAGTTACAGGGAATGCATGTGGACATTCTCTAAAAAGTTTGCCCTGTGGCATTTCCCAGCATTGATTTTAATGTCCAAAACTTCACACACAAGTAGAAATCAAAAGCAGCAAAGTAGGGGATACCACTCTGCAAAGGCACAAGGCTCAGAATACCTAACAAGGTGTTATGCTGGTGGCAAAATTAATGGTTCAACTCAAAAAATAATAGCTAGCCTCCTAGCAATGGTAAATAAACACTCAACCAAAATGTAGATCAACAGCTGTGGAAGCCACCTCTAGCCAGACTAAGCCTTGTGAGGCTCAGATAAGGAAGAGATAAGGTAGAGTGACACTGACTTGCAGAAAAAAATGGTCATCTGTCTTTTGGAGCAAACATCATGAGTCAGAGTCCCACAGCACAAGCACACCTGCTATACTGTGTTTTGACAAATGCACCCCTTTTCTCTCCCCAGTGATTTCTCCTCAGGTTTTTGTAATGACTCCCTCTCATCTACAAAGAGCTTTCAAAAGTTTCATTGCAGTGGAACATGTGTGACTTTAATGCAAATAATAAACAACAGTGCTCCCATACCACTGTCATCAGAAGAAAGTCTTGTCTATTTTCATCAGAATTATAATACTATGTAATGGCACAGAAAATAAGGCTCATAGCTCACACAGCACCATTTTTAAATCATAAAGATCTGTGAGGAAACGCAGAGCAGAAACCAAAACACGAAAGCCACACAAACATCTACAAAATTAGGCAGCTTTCCATTATGACAGACTTGCCCAAATTATCTATCTCCAAACGCAGTGGGCCTTATTCTCTACTCTTGCCAGCAGAAAGGGGAATTTTACCAAAGTCAGTTGTTATTCCCCCCCTCTCCACCTTGCCAAACTGTTAGGAGCTCCAAACACAACAGACTCCATAGGTAGTTCTGTTCCATTGCTAGCAAAATATCACCTTGATTAATCATACTATTTTTATATATTTTTAAAATCAGTCTCCAAAATGATCACTAATGGCAGGTTTCAGAGGGGGAAAAATTCCCTCTTAAAACAGATCTTACTCATTATCCACCACAGATTGTTGTTGGATTTCAAATAACCTTTATCTTTTTTCCTCCCAGAAAACTCCCCCCTTGTAATTACGGCTCAATCATAAAAAGAATTAACAACATAATTCCTGCTATTTATTTAGTTTTATCAGAACTGGTCACTACATTACTGTTTTCTTTCTCTGCCTCTCTTCAAAAGAGCATGCAAACAGAAGCCTCCTTTTGGGGGATTTAATGCAGTCACTAACATGAAAGACAGTTTATTCGCACAGTTCAGTAGCTAGCACACCCTCCAGGTTCTTGGACTACCCTACCTTGGCAGACAGACTCTGTGGTTTGTTGGAGAGGATCTCTGCTGCTTCCCTGCAGCGGGTGGAAAGGTTCAGGATAGCAGCAGCTGCTGCTATGTGGGTGTCTTCACTACATTGACCGTAGCTATAAGAGTTGGCATGGCAAGGGCTCTGTGTGTGGGCGCTAGCACTAGGCAGTCGATTAGAAAATTTCACTGGATTTGAAAAATGCTTTGCTGTTGAAGAGAGATTTGATTAGCAATTGCATGTATGAAATTTTTCCCATTAAATAGTCTTGCTTCTCAGACTACAATTTTGTACATAAAAAATATTCAAAGATTACATTTAAAACAATCCATTTCCTATTGCCAGTAAGGGTTTGCAGTAAAAATGGCTTCAGAAACACAGTAATTTAATTTTTCCTTGAGAAATACACATCTGTCAATAAACCTTCTGAGATTTTTACTCATATTTTACTTATCCTTAACTCAGGCATTTAAAGCAATGATGTCCAAGGAAAGACTGAACATGCATTAATGTGTTATCCATCATGATTTGACCACTTCAGTGCTCAAAATGCAATCATAAATGTATTCTTATAAAGGCTTCCTCTTGGAGCTCTATTGTGCAAAAAAACAACAGTGACTTGTCCAGTCTTAGCTAAAACAACACTGCTTACCCTACTTACATAAATAAGTCTGTTATTTAAATAGCTTTGCTTATGTGGCTAAGGAGCACAAAACCTGGCTCTTGAATGAAGCAGAGCAATCAGATAAAAACATTACCTGTAAGGAACATTCAGTACTGATTTTGTGGAAATATTTAGAAATTTAAGTCTATCCTTTAATCAATTTAAAAAAAGAATGGCAATGGACATTCATACGATCTTGATTTACAGTCTTTTTTTGGCTATATTTGGAATAATACATGGATTTATTAGGCACAGTGAGGTCAGTTCCGAATGAAATACTGACAGGTGAACAGAAAAGCACTTTCACAGACAAAAGAGGTGTTTTTAGTTCTTTGTTTTCTTCTTCAGTTAGAGAGAACTCTGCTCTCTCTTCTGGATTTTGTAGCTTGAGATGCCATAAACTGTTGCAGGGAGAACACATAACCATGATTTCAGCTCTAAGGAAGCAATAATCACTTCTTTTGTCTGCAGCCCTCACAGTGTCCTACAAAGATAAACTAAGCAAAATCCAATTTCTCAGCCTACACCCAGATACATCAAGAACATTTCTGCGTATGGCCATCTGCTCGCTCCCTAAAGATCTGAGCCCCAAGGCTCTGGATCCCTTTGGATGGAGAGCTTTGGCTGAGTGATTTTTAATGCTAAAAGCTACACAAGGCATAGGAGGACTCATCTTCCCTCAAACTTGGGATGCTCTGAAAGAAATGCTTGTTTATGTGCTTTGACTGGAGCTCAATGCTATATTCCATTTCTCTAAACACTGGAGGCATCTCAGTAGAGCAGTACATGAAAGCCTCATGATTCAGTCCTCCCATTCTCTAGTGAAAATTAAAAGGGATTTATCTATCCTGCTGTAATACTGTAGCACAAACAAGCCAGTCTACATTTTTAACAGTTACTACAGTGAAATTTAAATTGTGTTTAAAGACCAGAAAGTGCATTTTTCATTGCCTATCCTAAAAGATAAAAAAACAACCAACCCACCAATGAAAAAACCCCAGGCTATAAAGGGTGTATGTTTTGCTAACAAAACAAGTTTACAAGTGCAGAATCCACAGAGGGCTAATGATGGGCTTTTGGCTGGCTATATATTTACATAGGACTCTGAACCCATCACTACATCATCAGCTTCTTATTGGCAACTTTTGTATACCTGAGTAGTTGAATCACTCACCAGCTCTTTTGCTTTCACCTTTCCATTAAAATAATAGCTGCACATTGCAATCTTTGCAAGAACAACAGGCTGTAAACTTCAGCTCTGATATACTTCATACATAAATTGCATATATACATATTTGCATTTGTATAAAAACATTTCAATCATTTTTTCCTTGAAATGAACCTGTGAAATAGACATACATCTGTGCAAAGAGACAGCTAATAGGGAATATTCAATTTTAGAAACCAAATTGGAAAATCTGCCACCCAAGAAGCTGGCAATGCATATATTTGCTTTCATTTAAGCAAGCCTATTTTCCAGGTCAGATAAATATCTACTTTTCATTTGCAATTTTTAATAGAGTATTTATATATATATACACAAAACACAGATACCTACAAACATATATGTGTGTTTTTGTGTACTCAGGTGCATGCACAAATAAATATAAGAACATGAAAATTGTATAAATACATGAAATATATATAATATTTTATAATATTAGAGGTATATTACACTATAATTACCTTACATGTGAATTTATTCATTAACAAAATGTTTTGCTTTTCTGTTCACCTTACTGTGAATGTTCCTCTTTGTTGGGGTAAGTGGGACGAAATTTGTTTTCCTATTTTGTTATCCTTGACTAATCTTTTTGTCATTAACAAAGCAAAAGCTAACTTAAGAGCCTTTTTTCACATTGTTCTGGAACTATTTTCTTCTGAACCTAATTTTGGTGCAATGAAACATTTCTTTTCCATTTCCCTCTTGGCAACAGAATTATTTGTTTCTGTAAACTAAAGAATATTCTATAATGGTCAATACAATAGCACATGTTTCCCACGCAGATTCTGAAGAGCATCTGCAATAAACCTTCACCATTCACACTGCGGTATCTCATTTGTACAGATCAGTACCTCAGCAAATCTGTAAATGATGCAAGCAGAGGAATCTTGATAACAATTTGATGCATTGGTTATGTCTGCACTATAAATATGATTTAGTACAGAGATATGAGGTATCAAAACAAATTCAGTCCAGGGCTGGAATTAATGTAGCTGAGGCACATGCTCATCTAGGAGGAATAATACCTGTATGGATTCACCTAAATAGTGCCTGAAGTCCCTTTGAAACCTAACTTGGATTTCTTTGTACTACAGTTCATTACATCTTGTGCAGACACATTCCATGGAACTCCTCATCTATTCCATAAAGACACCACAATTTAATAAAGAAGGTAACAGGTAAAACATAAAGCATTCCTTTTCACTCCTCTTTTCCACTGACAACTGCTTTCAAAGGAAGCATCAAAAAAGTAAACTTTGTAGTAATGATATTTAGTGTTCTAGATTCTATATTTGTCAAATTAGTGATTCTATTTAACATTCTAGACACAAGTGGTTAAAGATGGTTTCTACAGACCTTTCTAGAATTCTAGAAGTTGGAAAGCAGAACAAGCAAAAGGAAAAAAAGTCATCAACTTTTTGCCCCTTTTTCAATAGAAAATTGAATTTTGAACTTACATTCAAGAAACTGAGGGGTTTTTCGACCTTGTGACACAGGTGCTGTTGTGCGTTTGCCAAAGACTTGTGCATCAAAACTGGCATAATCAAATGGGACTTTCCCAAACTTCTCCTGTTCTTTCACCAGGGTGCCTCTGGAGGAGGTGACTGGCTGTGAAGTTCTGTAACTGTACTGAGATACCTCAGGCTGCTTTGATAAATTTGTCCTGCAGAGAGGAGGAAAAGAAGGAAGAAGGCAAGAATGTCTTTAAAAAACCTTGTCTTGAAAAATAGGATATGATTGCATCTCATAATCTAAAAATGTGCTATTATCACATGAAAAACTTACTGGTTGGTGTGTATGAGAAATAAACAACATAAGTATGGTGGCTGACTAGTAGTCAAAAAGGACTTCGGCTACTTCACAAACTAAAAGATGAGGACTTTAAAAAATGTAGCATTCTTTAACTGTAGTTTGGGCTTTTTACAAGGAAGTTACTGACTTACTGGTAGATTACCGCTGTAGCATGGTGCTTCCTTTCATTCTAAAAAATTGTCTGGATTTTTTTCTAGCTTTTCGTTTTTTTGGATCAGTATTGTTCTCACTTTACTGTGAATGAGTATGGTATAAATATAATATAAGATGATCTGAAATAATTGCTTGTGCTATTTGGGAGGAACAAATGATTTATGGTGTGTTATTCCATTTAGTTAATGTTCAGTAACTACTTGTCTTTAGTAATTTCCTAAGGACTTTTCATATGTAGAGTTAAGGCACATGCAGTTGGCAGACACATGGACATAATATTCTGTAATGGCTCTGAAGGAACCATTAGAGCTGATCATGTCAATAATCCACAAATTAAAGTGTCCCCAAATAGACCTGAATATAATAGGTTGTAATGGTCGTGGTGCCAATGATGTGCAAATTATGCATGTCTGTAGGGTCCATATAACTCAAACAAAATACAATTGCAATAAAAAGTGTTTCTCTTTTTTGATGTCATTGTACAAAAAATAAATTAAAGTAATTAAAATGATAAACTAAGAATAAAGAAACTATATGAATTGTTCTGGTCAGGTTACTTGTGCGGAAGTAAGATTTAGTAGGATATATTCGTTTATCCAAAGATACATCTCTTGTCTTTAATGTCAGCCACATGTACAAGAACCAACAGAAAGATTATTATTTTGAGAGTCAGATAGCTTTGCAGAGGTTCATCTTGGAAAACTGGGTTACCACTGAAACCGAAATCTGAAGTGGGTGTAAGATCTGAGGACCAATCCACAGAGTTTGTGCATAATTACTTTGGAGAGACTGGTTTGTGAGGACTCCTACCTGTGAGTCTGGTCATGGCACTGCCCAGCTTTTGGAGACTCGAGCTGGTTCTTTTCCTGGGACATTGCCAACTTCTCAGCTGCAGCAATTGGACAACCAGAAAGGCTGTTGAAGAGCAAAGGTGAAGAACAGAAACAACAAGAAAAAAACATTGAAATTAATTCTTGAGTAAAGGAGACGTGTGCTGTTTTTCTGTGGAAACCAGTGGCTTTGAACTTCTCTAATGGTCTGCGCATCTACGGGAGCTGCTGCCGTTATAGCCCAGATTCATGTGGTTTTCAATCCTTAATGCAAAACTGTGAAATCTGTGTGTATTTTAGGTGATATATCTGGAAACTGAATCATGTAGGAGTTTTCCACAGTTCAGCTTTGATGTTTTGTGTCTGGCAAGTCACTAGTAAATTTTTGACAAATGACATTTACTTTATCAGCCAAACCATGCATATAAGCCTCCTGCTGATTAAAAGGAAAGTGAATTTGGGAAAAAAAACCTGGAGATATATGAGGGACTGTTACCAAAGAACACATTTTGTCATTTCAAGTTGTGCTAGCTTATATTTTCCTGTTTGCTTTATTAGATTAGGGCATGTTTTCTTATCCTATTCATGGGTTGCTCATGATACGGCTGATGTGCTTCAAAGATGACTGGGGATTTAAAACAGGAAACACAAAGCAAAAATATCTGCTTATGCCATATATATTCTTGTATGCAAACTTGTCATATGTCTGATAAAGACTGACTTACTATCTTTATTATTAAAACACAGTATGATAAACCTTAATTTTGGTGCACTCATGCGATAACAAAACAAGCAGTAAACAAAAAACCCCAAAATCTCACAAATATTCAGATCAACAAAGAAAGTTGTTTTTGAAATTCTTATGTCCCAAGTTTGATTTTAAGATTGACGTTATCTTTTCTCAGAAGGAGTATGATGGAATATACTGCTTCCAGCAGAAAGCAGTACTGACAAGAGGTCTGCTGACAGCAATGGCTTGCTGGAGACAGAGTGTGTTGACTCTCTGCCTCACCTGCAGTCCAGCTATGATTCTCCAGCTGCCTGTCTGGAAGGCTTTTCTCAATTATACTTTCTCCCTGCAGGCAGCAAGTTAAACAGACAGGAGTGTTCCAGGCAGGAAGATGGCATTCCTGAGGGTAATAAGTGGAGGTTTTAAACATAGTCCACTTAAAATTTTCTCTTTTGCTAAAAGGGAATGTGCCTTGATTGGAAGTTCCTGTCAAGGATTAGCATGTAGTGGTGCAAAATGAATGGGTTTTGGTTTCCATTGGGTTTTCCAGTTGTAGCAGTAATGATATATTTTTTCATTCCTTCCCCTTGTACATTATGATTTTTCAATGTGAGGATCATGATGAAACTGTAGCTTTAAATCTCATCTATGAAAATACTAGTGGAATTTTCCATCCTCAATGCTGCAGCCATTTTTTATATAATGGAATTAAGCATAATTATTTGGTTATAAATAATACAGGCTGCCCTTGCAGTTCATAGACACTCTTCAGTGTAGTACATAGCATCTAATTCCAAGATGTGCCTATCAATTTACTCCCGAGTACGTGTTAAGTTTTAAGAGGACAGGAATTTTTCTGATCTACCTTCTATGTGTGTTGCGATTGCTGTTGACATGTCCTCTTCCAGTGCATCCTGGGGTGGGGCACTTTAAAACATTTTCATGCATGGCAAGAACTAAACAGAAATAAAAAAAAAAAGTTGATAATAAGTGTATCAATTAAAAACACACATCTTAGAAAAATGAACCTTTCAACTCAGATTCTCAATTCGTTCTCATTTTTATGACAGAAGAGGTCAACACAGTGACCATGGTGCTTCCAACATAAATCAGTTTATTTCTATATTACTGTGGTGTGGTAATTTCTATATTACTGTTACTATAGTGTGGTGTATATCACATGCACAAAATTGTTTCTAGGGATTTTAAGAGAACATAAGTGGAAGTCAGCAAAGATGTTAAATCATGAAGACCTTTATACACCACTAACACTGGAAAAGGTAGGTGACAGAGGAGCCCTGGTCCACACAGTCCATGTTACATGGAGCTGCAGTCCCTCCCTGTCCCAGGGAAGGAAAGCTCTCAAGTGCAGGAAGGCTACCTATACATTTTTTCAGATGTTTTGAGTATGTCCCTTCAAACTGTTACACCTCCTGGTCATCTGAGCTGTGCTGAAACTCCCTTGGGCCAATCGGTCATGGTTCCAAGCAGCAGCTTACACTCTTGGTAGTGATTACCACCTCTTGCCTGTACATTTCCTATGCCCTTGGATGTGGATCACCTTTGCTAAGACTGACAGGTATGTCCATGTTAAACAGTATATGTCTTTGGGGCACAGAGTTTCACAAAAGGTGACTGTTCAGTCCATGGGCTTGTTCTTCCAGGAACCAAATTCGACTTTTTTTTCCATCAGGACGGAACGCATCTAATTGGAAGTGTGATAATTAACAAGGACTTGTTAATTTTAACTTTTTAGGAAGTTAATGTTGCTAAGGCCTTCCAAATGCAGCCTGCTCAATTCAGCAGATGTTTCCATAAATACAGTTTAGTACCAGATTTAGAAAAAGGGATAGCTACAGTTAGGAAGAGGATTTTGGTAAAGTGCAAATATCCTTTTAATTTGTTGTTATGCATACCACCACAAAGAACAATCTGACTAACTAGGTTATTTAAGCAGATAGTTTTACATTAAGTTTTGGCTTATTATGCAGCATTTCACTGCATCATGTTGCAGGATTATCAATACAAAAAGCCAATGTAATCGGAGCGGCGCAGTTAAAAACAAGCAGGGAAATTCAGGCTAGACTGGGCTTAGAAGGGTTAGTGTGTTACTGTCGCAAGAGAGGGACCTGCTGTGGACCAGCGCTGGGATGTACTGATGGAAATAACCTTTTTGAGCTCAGCAGCAAGGGGGACACTGGAAACATCTCTGCACAAGCATGCCCAGTCCTCTCAGCTGTTGGCAATGAATACCAGCAGCCTCCACGTACGGTTGCGGAAAATGAGGCCACGGCTCCAAAACAAGCAGCTGATGTCTGTGCCTTAGCAAAGGTGTGAGCAAGCAACATCTTGAAGATTCATGGGACTACAGCATGCAGGTCTGCTGGCAGTGTGGGGACAGGTTGTCTGATCTTGTTCTTCCCAGTCTACGTGCTGCTGTTTGTAATGATGCTGCTGAGGAGCACTTGAGCTGCACAAGTGTGGGAAGTAGGACTGTGACTATGAGCTGGAGGGCAAAGAAGGTGTGATGGCTTCTTTCCCAGTCTCATTCTGCAATCTCACGCAGGAAAAAGGGGGTTCTTCTCCAGCATAAGCACACACACTACCCACAATACTGAGACAGATCCAGTTGTTATTCTGGACTGCAGAGTGATGATACTCACTTTCTAGTGGCACTCTAACTTTATGTGGACAGCCTGAGAGACTGCGGTGGTGAGGGTACAGCCCAGTCACATGCCCTGTGCCATCACATCCTGGAATGGGGCATTTGGTTTCTCTCTTTTCAGGCCTGGGTGAATCTGTAGAGAAATCAGATAAGGATTTTGTTTGGGTTTAGCCCCTGTCTACACTCAGCTGAGTGATCTTAGCAGGCTGGTATTCTCTATTTTATACTTCAGATTTAATTCCTGTGCAAAGTTTTAACAGAGATGTATGCAACTGAAATATCACTTCAGGTTTTCACACTGTGTCCTTTAAACAATGATCCCCCCCTCCCAATATGCCATTTATGTGCTTAACTATATAGCTTTAGGATTGCAGTGTCATTTATTCCATTCAGACCCTCAAACAGGACAGAAGCCACAATCCAATAAGCCAGAAAACTGGCAGCATGAGCCAACAGCAAGATCTATAACAGAATAAATAAAAAAAGCAGAAACAATCTTTTGCTCTGTTAATGTCAGACTCCAGGAAGCTGGGACAACCAAATAAAAGCTGAGGTATGAAACAAATAAACAAACAAACAAAAAGCATTTCAACCAGAAGCCATTCCTTAAATATCACAGATCTCTAGGCTGTAGGTTCTTTGTTAGGAAAATGAATACATGCCACTTTACATTTGAGAGGCAAGGCAAGCAGCTCCCTCTGGTACACATGGCAATGCCGCTTTGTGGAGCAGCCCACAAAGACACTGAAAACATGGAGCAGCCGATACCCTTTCAAAGGCAAGGTCTCAGCCCAGCCCCACAGCTACCGCTCTGTAATGGTCACAGTGCACTACCAATTTCTGTTTCAAGCACCTAGAATTGTGCAAGAAACACTGGTCAGAAAACCTTTATTTGATTTCCAATGCAGGATCAAAAGTCTGGGCGAGAAATGAATGATTTCTGGTCCAGAAATTCTCTTGTGAGAAATCTGGAGGAAGTGGCCGCATAAATTGCTGAGGATGGTTTTAGCTCCATCTGTGATTGGCTGCCAACAGCATTTGGTGCTGAGGGAGAAAACAGCTGCAGCCAGCACAGGGAGCTGCCTCCTTCAAACTCATTTTTCTGGACTATGAGGTAGGATGTGCTTAGGGACAGAATCACGAGAGACAGCTGAGGGTTAAACTTCCTGGCAAGTTTTTAGGTTAAAAAAATAAAATAAATAAATAGGGAGGGAAAAAAATAGACTCAGCATCATCAGGAGACCACATGCTTTTTTAGAATCACTGCAAATGGAAAGTGCTGCAATAGAGAACAGAAAATAAAGAGGGACCCTGAAATACGATTTAGTGTTTCCTCTGGTAATTGAAAAGGTTTATCATGAAATAGATTTTTTTCTGACCTAGCATCCAAGAATGAAAATTAAGAGCTGATGTATTTGATGGTAGATTTTTTAGAAATAAAACCCGGTTATTATATAAAGTGGAAAAATTATGTGCCAAATACAACATTGACTACAATCATGTGGTGTTTATACAACCTGAACAAAGCCTGGTGTGTTTCTCCTTGAGTGGTACCTCTGAACTCACCTGAAACCACAGCTAATTATAATATGAGGCAAATAGGGAAGGCACAGGTTCTGACATCAGTACTCTTTCCTATGTGTGCTGTGAGAAAGTCACATTGGCGCCAATGTGAGCCTGGTGAACACAGCTGCTGTCAGGGTAGGAAAGGATATCTATAAAGTTCCTGCATATGCCAAAATCATCTGAGCAAATAAATGTTCACGTAGCTTAATAAAAAGGTAGATTATTACCATGCGTGCACTGCTTAAGACATGCTAATGAAAACACTGCTTGAGACACAAAAATGAGACGTATGCATTTTCTTCCCAAATACTGCAGGAAATATTTTGTAGTTGCAACTCCTAAAAATGCCTGTCAGTTTTCTTTCACACTAAATGCTTTAGATAAGTAAATTACTATAATATTTGCAATGTCCACAGGGACTACTCTAAAGTTACATTAGAAATACCAAAGTAAATAATTTATCAAAAGCAGAAATTGCATCAATGCTAGGGTGACCTCGGGATGTTTGGAAGGCCAAAAGGAAAAGTCAAAGGACAGATGAATGTATTGTTACTTACTACAGAAGGGAGTGTGCTTATAAAATGACATCCCTTGATGTTCTGTAATTATCCTCAATTGAAGAGTTTCATACAAGACATCCCAGTTTATAAATCAAACCCAAATCTCTTAAATCTCCACTTCTAGAAGCCTGATTAAGTGCTGAAAATTGAGTGATGTTCCTACGGGTGTGTAGGATACCACAAACCATCAGAAACAATAAAGATTTTGGAATTGACTGGTATTTCTGCTGATGGCGAATGAGGCAGAAGAGCACGGCTTGTGCTTTCCTGGCTCGGAAGTGCTGGGTGTAGCAAAATGTATTGTTGATATGTGAAGTAGACTGAACTCAGAAAACACATGGATTAGGAATAAGGTAGTATCTTTGGGAGAGGCCAATTTTTCACCCTGAACTTGCCCTTGAGCACCGTTTTAATGCCTTGTCTTTTGGCTGCTGAAATTTTGGAGGTTTGTATTAGCGCCCTACAGAGGAGGAAGCAGAGAGGAGGAAAAGGAGGAGGAGGACTGTCAGTGCCAGCTACACAGCCCTTTTAGTACCCATCACTGATCATTTCACATAGCAGTTTGGCAGGAAGCCAAGTACCTAGCGTTTAACCTGGTTAGATGTGAGGCAGTAGTGTGAAGGTACATAATTAACAAAATTACCAGCTAAATTCCAGATTCTTTACTGTTGCTATAAAACCCAGCTCAGAATCCTCTATCAGTCACAGGACAAATGCTTAAGCCAGCAAGAAGAGCCAAAAATACTTCCTTACGTTTGCTGCTAAATATCTGTCTCCCACCAATGTCAATAACTTTGGTTTGTCTCCTTTCCCCTGCTAGATGCTCCAGAAGAAACCTATCCAGTTCCTTGTAGGTGCTGTGAAACACATGCCCTTGCTCTGCCTGCAGAGCAATTGCTTGCTCCAGCAAACTCAAGTTCCCTTTTGTTTTGTCCAGCTCAACTGACACATCTGTGGTTTCTGACAGGCACTCGTTGTCATCTTCTTCATTTTCAGGGAAGAGATTCTGAATTCTCTTCTCGAAAGGGTCAGGGTGAAGCTCCTGGGGTGCTCTCAGCTCTGTTTCTGAGTCACAGACCGTTTCACAAGGACCATATTCGACCTCTTCCTTCTTAATTTCTGGGACTTCCAGGATGCTGGGTTGATTACACTCTATGACATACTTCTGAGTTACATGGGGCTTTACACTCGTTTCTTCCGAGAAATTTGAAGAGCTATCCCACTCGTTGTCCATAATTTCAGAGTTACTTTCATTTTCCTCAGATGAACAGTATTTTGGGTTCGAAATAGCAGTCTTTTCCTTTCCTTCAGCTGAGTTAATCAGATAACATTCATCAGTGTCATCACTTTCTGTTTTTAAGGATTGAATGCCACTATCATTTAGATTTTCTGCCACTTTTTGACTGGGTGCATCTTTTGGTACTTTTCCCATGTTCATCAAAGATTTGGCCATGGCATCTTGATAGCTGGAGTAGTTGTCTTTTCTTTGACTGGAATTTTCTTGCCCTCCCAAATGAGGAGTTTCCTCAGATGATTTTGGAGTACTCTCCTCTGTATGAGAAAAAAGGTGAGAGAAATATGTAAGAATAACAATTTTTGTGTCTTGTAGAAGTGATATGAAGATATTTACTTACCAATTGCTGTTTCGTTACTCAGAAAGGTACTCTGAAATGATTGAATTCCCACCAAGGATGTATTTGAAATTTCTGCTTGTAGCAGGAGGAAAAGCCCTTCTAAGATTGCATCTACTTTATGTTATAGTTCCAGCACTCTATGAGAAAAAATTATATCCCCATTTCTCACTGATAATGAAAACGTATATTGTCTTAGAACGCACACACATATACACACAGTCATATACATTTACGTAAATATAATGTGCCATACATCTATATTCCTTATATACATGTAAGCTATATAATATGTGTGTATATATATATATATATGCAAGCACAAAAACATATTTTAAAATTCCTCTGATCTATTTTCACTTTTCTTTCATCTAAGATTCCCAAATATTTTCTCAAAATGAACCCTAATTACTTTCCCAGTCACCCTGGATCNGCAAGCACAAAAACATATTTTAAAATTCCTCTGATCTATTTTCACTTTTCTTTCATCTAAGATTCCCAAATATTTTCTCAAAATGAACCCTAATTACTTTCCCAGTCACCCTGGATCCCATGAAAGACCTTGATGGAAAAATCCTCAATACTTCACAAAGGGCAAACTCCTGGTCACCATTGAAATTGCCACATTAAGTGACAGATCAGGTCATGCACAGGCAAACAGAAATGGTTGTTATGTACAGACTCATAAAGGACTTGTTAAAGACACCACTGAAGTGCATCCTGTCTTTATAAACATCTTTCTTCAGAAGAAAAGCAGCAGCCAGCAGGTAATAAAGGCTGCATGTAGGAGAGGTTGTCAGTGTGGAAGACAATATGCCTTTTGTATCTCATTTAATTTTTTATAAACATTTCCTCTGACAAGGACACTCAAAAATACATCTCCATCATCTTCCTTTCTGGTAATTATCTCTCTAAAATCAACACTGGTTTTGCCAGGATCAAGTAAATATTGCCATAGTAACTAAAAGCATTTTTGGATGAAGGGAAGAATTTAGTCACAACACTAGCCCCTTCAATAATGCTGATTATAGGGTACATTCTTTTGTTGGGATCTATTCAACATAAACTGAAAAATTTAACATTTTACTTCCTAGAAAGGAGGATGAATAAACAAGCACAGACTATTTCATAAGATGTGTCTTTCCTTTCCTGAATCAGAAGAACTCCAGGTTTAAATAATAAATTAAGCATAGCCTAAAATGCAAATGAAGTTTCTCTCAATAACACAGCAAGCTATTAAGAGAAAGTGTAAAGGGTTATGATAATTTTAAAGTATTATGAACTACAGAAAACAAATAAAAAGCATTTTCAGTGAATATGTCCAATTCATTGAACTATTCTCTCAATCCACTTAACTACCCACATGTGTACAATAATGATTTATAGACATTATACCTAATTATGCATATTTGGGCTGTGTTAGAGTGCCTAACAAAAGCTCTAGAAAGCAACAATTACCTCTGTTGCTTAGCTACATAGTTTAAAATATTCCTATTAAGTGCAGATTATTGTGGAGGGGAAAAGGGGGACAAAAATGCACATGTGCACCACAATGCATTTCACTTTACTGCTGCCAAACTGTTAGCATTTTGGGTCATTTCCAGTTTACATAATTGTTTGGTTCAACTGTTTGTTATATGTTAAAAGAAAATATTGATTAATTCTTTTTCTTCTTCAGAAAATTGGACTCATGCAGGGAGAGGTGGCCTTGTGCACTGTGTGCATAAAGTTGTATTTAAAGAAGTGTCTGTAAACCTTCATGTAACTTTTTAGCAGCTGGTCTAGTACCACACACATTGCAGTAATCTGAATAAAGTCTGCCATCTTTTCACATCTCAGCAAGTAAGAATGATGACTTGGCTCTATAACCAACTTTAGTCAAATGGGTTTTCATTGTTTGCTCTTCTGCCATTTGGAAAATAACAGAATCCCATCAGTGGGTCATTTCAAAAAGTAACATGATCTAGTTTAAAAGAAATCTCCCACCCATCAAAAGAAAGCAAATCAAACAAAATGTTACAATGGTGAAAGGTCTTTCCAGTTATCTTTCTGTGTGAAAGATGAAAAATAATATAAATTCATGATAAAAAAATTTTGTTCCTTAAATAATCCGCAATTTTTAATAGCAATCTTTAAAAATATGTTGTTGAATCAGTATTAATGGTTCAGCTGTCCCAGCTTTGCTTTTTACTTCTACAGGCTGTAAATTTACTTTTAAAATAATCAAAACTCAGCTTAGTTTACAGTTGCATCAATCCATGAACTGAATAATTAACTGATCAACTGACAAGAATCATGAGATCATAATAAAATGAGCAATATTACACTAAGAAATCACAAGTAAACCTACATGGCCAGACCAACTGTATGCTTTCACTGAAATTTGTTCTGTAGCTGGTAAAATTAATGCAAAAGTTGTAGGTTGTATTATCACTGACACAAGCAGGTTGGAAGATATCACACTGGTATCAGATAAATCTTTTCGAAATCACGTGGGATTTTTTGTTTTGACTGAAGGGCATGGTTTCCCTACTTTTTCATCAAAGGATCTGGCCCAACACTTGTCCTTTTTTAAAAAAGGAACTAGTTAAACAACTTAGGTTTGTCTGTTTATGGCACAGAATCTACCTTTACACCGATCATAGTATTTTCGCTTCATCGAGTTCTTCAAGATGTGCAGAGGACAGAAAAAGGGGAAGAAAAAGGCATTCCTGAGGGCAACTCTGGCTGGTCAGGAACCAGGCTGAATCAACACAAAAAAAATTTAGCTAGAAGTCAAATATCTAAAAAAAAAAATCCCAAACAAACAATAACAAAGCCCCAAGACAACAACCATGCAGGAGTTCTTACTCCAACAGATTCCCTTCTGGTGTTAGGGGATAGAAATACTCCCTACAGCCTGAACAGGCACAGAGCCATGGGACTTTCTTCTTGATGAATTTTTCTTAACAAGGTCACTGTAAAGAACAAGACATTTTTGTATCACCTTGCTAATTAATGTTCTGTTTGAAGATGGAGCTACATTCTAGGCTTTCACAGCAATGGGATGCAGACCATTGGAAAAATCTCCTCCTAAAAGATTTACAAGTGACAGCTAACTGAAAACTTCGCTGTTACAGAAATGCCACAAAGACCTCCACTGATTTTGGTAGAATCAGGATTTGACTCTTTAATCTGAAAGACATTCTTCTTCCTCTTCTGTGTGTTCTATAGTAATCATATGTATAAAATTTGGGGGGGTTGTTTTGTTTTAAGGGAGTTCAGTTTAGAGTGGATAAATACCTAAATTACTGATCTCAGTTCATTATAAAATCATAGGACAGCCTAGGCTGGAAGGGACCTTGAATGACCCTCTGGCCCAGTCTTTTGTGGTAAAGGGACCCTAGATGAGATTATCTACCACCCTGTCCTTCAAAAACATTTCATAAGAAGAAACTAAGTGGAAAATAAATTATCTTTTAATTCTGATAGCAACCAGCAACTGAGTGACATTTAAGTTCCTTCTGTTTACATTTTATCTATGATAACTAATTTCCCAGACCACATTCCTTTTATTTTAACATTGCTATATGCAGGTGACTTCTAACGTCTTCCTGATATCTTCCACTGATATCTCCTCACTTGTCTGATTAACTATCTTGGCAGGACTTCTTAAAAAAATATGTGAAAAACAATTTGGTTTGAGACTTTTTGTTCAACTTGAATATATATAAAAGATATTAGAAAGGAAGAGTAATCAAAACATGCTATAGTTATATATTTCTATCCCCCTATCCTCATCCGTATTTTCCAGCATACACATTGTAGAAACTGCTATAAATTGTTGGATGTGTTTGGCTTAGCAGTGGAATAACAGGTATAAAAGTGCTGAGTCTAATAATCGTGTTAAACAGAACACACACAGCAGTCACATGCATTAAATTGCTTTGCTAAATGTTAAAGTCAACAATGTTTTGCTAAGCATTTTTTTTTCCTCCTAAGAGCTCTATATATTCCAGTGAAAATCTGCTCTTCATAAATGTTTTCTTGTCAGTGGTGGGCTTAAGCTTGTTCTTTGACAGAGGTAGTGGAGAAGCAGATGCTGCTGCATATCTGACCTGCTGCAGTAGTTGTTTCTGTGTGACCTACAAAGCATTTACTAGACCCCAGGAGAAGTTATTGCACAAAATAAATGGAAGGATGATGGTTAAAACTGGGCAGAAAGGCACCATTCCAACTCTCTTAGAAGTCAAACGTGTCTTGTACCCTGTATCAAAATACTGTTTCTTATCTCTCTTCCTGCGGAATTCAAGTTCAAGTGGAGTTCAAGCAACTACCTGGAGTTGAGCTGCTTTCGAGGACACTGATATCTTCCTGTAACTCCGTCCTGTCTTCATTTTCCTCTTTGCATTCCAAGCTGGGGCTGTAGTGGCGGGGTTTCATTAACAGGGACTTCCTTTTGTTGACAGGAACGCCTGATATCTGATCTTCGGCTTTTCTCTTCTTAGCCATGGAGCATTTGTAGGCACTGCAATGATCAGTTGGCAGGGACAAAAAAAAACATGGGAGAAGTGAGGGGCAAATTGTTTTAAAAATAGCACCACCCTATAGTTTAATTCTAAGTATAAAAGTGAGGGCTGACAAAGTGTTAAATCACTTGCAGTTTCAGCAAATTGTGTCTAGTGGATACTTAATTTTAGAATTTAGTACTCAGGTACTGAAAATCCAGGCCACAGGCAAGTCATATTTCTTTTCACTGCTTCCAAAATATTTTTGGGGAAAGGGGGATGAGGAGCAAGACAAAACCATAACCCAACAGCCTTAAGGAAAGGATGAACAAAATTGTAGCTTATGTTGACAATCCAGAAAAACAGTTAAAGGGAAAATTATACAATCAGTTGTATTACAAAATCCTGAGCCTTTGGTCCATTTCCTTTACATCAATATGAATATCCAACTATACACCTTGAGTTCAACAGCATAAAACCTGTGAGAATACACTGTACATTGATAACTTCTTGCAACATGGGTCCCTCTTTCAATACTAGTCCTGAGCACTGGTTTCTTTTAATTTACTTCAGCCGTAAAGACCTTGTTTAAGCTCTACTCAGGTCTTTGTATAGACTATGAAAAAGGCTCCTGCAAAGGGCTATTCATCTCACTTAAAACTGTATTTATGTAATTAAAGGGGGAGCTGTTCGCTGGGAAAGGTCTTACCCAGTTCAGATGCCTAACTTTCAGATGACTGGCAGGAGTAGGAATGGCAGGATTTTAGAGAGGAAGATCTTTAGCAGGTTTAATATACTTCTTTCAGCTCCTAATAGACCCACATATTGATCTGAATATTCTTTTGGTTCTACCATTATTTAGCCAAGCCTTTGTCACCATACAAATCCATATGGCACGTAGGTGTTACAACATAAGACACATCCCTAAAGAAGCCGGAAACTTCAACTCTCTTTTCTTAATAATTTCTCGTGTAAGTCATTTGACATGATTGTATTTTTCTCTCACATACAGTACACTAAGAATTTTTTGTAGTACGAATAATAGTGCTCATATTATATCTGTCAGAGATGAAAAAACTACATATATGGATCTGTGTAATCCACTCAATGGTTTCTCAACCTTAGGTACCCCCAGGGAGCATTACAAATCTACATGATGCCCTTAGGTGTTGGATTTTGCATTTGGCTCACTGACTTAGCTTCAAGATTTGCAAAAAAAAAAGCCATGTATGAAGAGAACTCCTATTGGTTACACATATTACAAGCTCAACAGCATAAATTAATCCTTCCAAGGTATCTTATGTGCACTAAATTGGCTCAGGTTCTGATTGTTTTGGATGAAAGCATATGACCAACTTGAGCTTTTTGTTAAAAAAAACCGAAAACATTTTTGGCTAAGCACCTTTTTTGGCAATCCCTCATTGCAAACATAAAGGACATGGAAATACAGAGGGGATTTTAGGGGGAATGTCAAAATGCCATCATATACATCTCAAACATTGCATATTCTTGATCTTCTGCAGGCTAAAATGCTATGGGCATTTGGAGTCCAGAAATATGGGATGGTAAGTACATGCTGTAGTTGAATAAAATATGGCTTCTGTGTTACTTCTCTGTTTATGAATAGAGGATAACATGAATATCATAATAAAGGTCAGAATCACGGTAGTATCTCTGTACCACTGGAAATAATGCCCATATAACAGATATCAGAGATGGATGTAGTGTCAAAAAATATGCATAATTTGTTTCTGAGGAAATGCAGTTACTTAGTTCATATTTTTGAGTGGCATTTCATACCAGTCATGGTCCAGGAAAACTGAATAAATGACAAAAGTTTGAAATCCCTTCATACACAATTTTTTTTATCAACCAAAACCTTCACTAGGTTAGTTTTTGATATTTCTTTTATTTGTCAAGTTACCCTCCAGTTGATACCATGAAAGCGTTTAGGATATGATGAATTTCCAGTGTTTAATTCCCCTTTGACAAAACTACAGCTGTTTTTTACACCAGAATAATTAATAGATTTTTTGGAACAGAAGATCCAGTTGGATCTAATATGCCCTCCTGTGCAACACAGGTTGCAGAATTTCATCTAGTCAGCCTTAGTCCTATAATTGTCTGACTATTTTCAAGATTTGACTAACCTCAAGTTAAGGGAAAACGTGATAATCTGGTAAATCCATTGCTGTATTCTTGCTCACAGAGTACAATCTTTTCCTAGCAACATAATGTTTTGGGTCCTACACTGTGAACTGGCATAACACTTATTCAATGTGTTGGTTTTTCACCACAACTGCAAAAGAGAATCAAACTCAGATGTCAGCAGACCACGATCAAGACCAGTGTGGGAGTACTGCTGCCACCTGCCACCTGAAGATCTGCTCTGGGAAGTGAGAGCACAAGAATCCCACCTGACGGAACCACCACAATTTACAGCATTAAGTCAAAAGCTGCTGCATCAAAGTCAGGGCAGGAGGCCCACAGATCGTCCTGGGAGCACACTGGTCATGTTAGAAAATTTCCCCTCTGTGAAAGACTGATGCATTAGCTTGTCCTTATGGTGTTTTTTTTTCTGTACGTGAGCAGGCACTCACCCAGGTTTCCTCTATAGGTCCCATCGTTTTAAAAGAAGTGAATAGATGAGATTCAACTTCTAGTAAAATAATTTCTGACACCATTCTGATTACAGGAAGTTGACAAACATAGTTGTCACTTATTTCCTAGGAAGTTCAAATTGCTTTCCATACTCCAAGAAGAGACTTTTCAGCTCTTGCTTTTGCTGGCGGCCCTTTAAACTGGTGGTTTTGATCTTAAAATAGAATCTATTAGTTTGAAGGAACCAGTTTAAAGTTCTATCACATATCAGAAATTCCTCCTCTTTTCTACCTTACAATGCTTAAAATGAAATATTTAAATAAAACCAGAAAAAAAATTCACAAGTGGCAAACTTTTCAAGTACTTACACAGGATTTGTTAAGGATCTGATGATGGAAAACAGGAATTTTAGTACTATGAAAAGAATATGTTTAAGCCTTTATAACATTCATGTCATGCCGATTTCACCTTTGTCTTTAAAAGTTTCTATTTCTCTCTTTTCCTTGAGCACATTCATACA
Source organism: Ifrita kowaldi (assembly GCA_013398055.1). Lineage (NCBI taxonomy): Eukaryota > Metazoa > Chordata > Aves > Passeriformes > Cinclosomatidae > Ifrita > Ifrita kowaldi. Next base: position 397,000 of record VZRS01018253.1, read on the forward strand.
CAGACACATATATAGGTTATCATAGATTTGTCAAGCTGTACTTTGTCAAGTGGTAAACCTATAATTTAGCTTCTCTGTTACTCATCTCTTAAATTCAACATCTAATAGTTTTGTTGCTATTTATCAATGGCCTGCTTGTTGTCATGGAACACTGATTCAGCTGTCAAGGTTATTTGGTAATCTGAGGCTCATAAAACAGGAGAAGCTCTTTTTGTTATGAGCCAAAGCCAATACACAGTTGGGGCTTTTTTTCCCAATTTAAATGTGCTTAAATTTTATGGATAACAAACCATGTCTACACTATCTAAAATGAGCAAAATTTTTATTATATTTTTTTTTAGTTAATCATTCAATTACCAAAACCAGTCTTGAGTCCACTATCATAGTGTGAGTCAAGAGGTGAAAATCTAAGACACTTAGGACCTGGCTGCATATACAGAAAAAAAGCCCAAGATAAATCTTTCACAGATGTTTCATACCTAAATAAATTTGGGGGGAATTTAATGGGTCTTTCTCTTTCCTTTATTTCTTTTCAGATCATGTCTTGCAGACACTGGTACAGGCAGTACTGTGCATTGGATCCCCACCACAAAGCAATGTCTCAGAAGAAAGAAATAGGTTTTAAGCAGTCCCAAACACATAAAGCTTTTCTTAAAAAATGGTCATGCTTTTGTTTTTGGGGCTTTTGTTTTGTTTTGTTTGGGATTTTTTTGGTTTTGGTTTTTTTTAATTGGTCCATCTAAATGATGTTTTTGTCAAGCCTTCAACCTGACCTTTAACCACTTTGTAGCCAGCAAGGATTTGTTGTAGTTAATCTGCTGGCAAGACTTCCAGACCTCTGGGGATTTTTTCTTATTCACAGTAGCCTGCAGATTGGCAAAGCATGAAAACAGAGCAAAGAATTGCCATAGTGGGTAAAAGTAGGGGTACATTCAGCCTGAAAACTGGTGGTTAATAATGCCTGTAATGGATGCCATATAAAATAATGAGACCGGAACACACCACATCTCACGTACACTTCTTAGATTGAAGAGAGAAAATAAATGCCTTTGAATATCAAGTCACTTGCATTTCTTTTCTACTGCTGTGCAAGGATCCTACATCTTATGTGGGAAGCATGTATACTTAGTGTAACATTTTAGTTGCGGAGAAAATTTTTTAAATCATTAAAATGAATTGGGTTTTGACTCTTTGCCTAACTAATGAATTACAATTAAAGGAGACATCATCTTTTGATGTGCAAAAGCATTTTTGATGTGCAAAAGCATTTAACTTCACACTAGTATTTACAAGGAGAAGGTTAGTCTGGCTACTCCTTAATCATATTGTGGTTAAAGATATTGCCAGATGCTTTAGACCTTCATCAGGACTTTTTTTCCCAAACTTTCAGATGCCCTAAGACAATGTAGTCAAATACTACATTTCCCTTGCAGGAGGTAAGAGTTGGTATTTGAAAATTCAGGGACACTTGCCACTCAAAGATAAAGCAGCAACATAGAAGTGTCTGTCATAGTTGGGCTTTCTTCTAAGAAATTTAAGAATCAAAAGTATCTAAGAAGGAGATAAATTTTGAACATCTCCCCATCTTAGTCTCTCTTTTATGTCAGTTTGTTCTTTAACCACAGATGAACTGGATTCTATGTAATTCTCTAGCACAATGGCTCCCTAGGGTTTAGGCTACAGCTATGAAAATATCTGATCACCTAGAATCACAGAAAAATTTTGAGTTCCTTACAAACGGGTGATGATAAGGAGAATTTACTAGCACTAGATACAGAAAGGGGATGATCTGCTCCTAGTGATCTGTGATAATCTGATGATTATTTCAGATTTCACTGCTGATATAATCAACAATGAATGCCAGAGGTTCATGAAAGGAGATGGAATGTCAGAGTTCGAAAAAGAGTGCTGGCAGTCTCATCACTGCAACTGAAAACCAAAATGGGCGTTGCTAGTTACAGTAACTTCAGATGGGCCACAGAGGTTGGGAAGGAGGGTGGAGTGTTACTATGACTCAGTTTTTTTGTCATGTTAAAACAGATTTATGTTCCACTTTCTTAATTAACTCTCATTGTTTGTGAAGAGTGTATGTAAATTTTGCAGCTCAGTGAGAGTGATAGTGTGCTCAGCTCAGGTTAGTCTAAAAGGGATAACAGACAGAAAGATGGCATTTACAGTCTCAAGAAGTTGGAATCTCCACAGAAAGTCTGAAAATCCACAGCATCAGTCAGGGCTGCAAGAATTTTTCCACAGCCAGGGTCTAGTGTGGTGCTTTCAATGCCATGAAATTACTTACTGAACATGAAAGTATTCACAATATCTAACTGTAACCAAGTCCTAGATTCAAAAAATGAGATAGAAGTGACTTTAGAACACATAGATTAGTCACAGATGAGATATAGATATATATAAAATATATTTATAT
>VZRS01018254.1:0-97896 GCA_013398055.1 Ifrita kowaldi
GCCGGGCTCCTGTCGAGGCGCTGGCACTGAGCATTCATCGGCACAAACGGGACGCGACAGGAAACGTCCCCCGATTTCATCTCGTTCTGTGGAAAGTGCGGGCTGCTCAGCGCCCATTCGTGGGAGGCTGCTGTGAGCTCAGTCTGTAGCAAATTCAGCCTCTCACCGGTGCTCACGTTAGGAACTGCAAGGCCTGTTCAGAAACTCAAATCGTCAAGCACAAAAAACAAATAGAAATTAACTGTCATGAACGACTTCACAAATCAAAGGACTTGCTCTAAGCTGTCCTGTCCACCTGTGTGGGTCAGGCTTCCTGAGAGAGTCTGAATAAACACCAGGCCCTTCCACCCAATCCCTGTCTACACACTGGCTGGAATAATGCTCCTTCAAACACACTCCATCCCCTGGTCTTTATTCGGAGGGTGGCAGAGCACTGGAACAAGCTGCCCGGGGAGATTGTGGAGCCTTTGTCTCTGGAGATATTCAAAACCCAAACAGATGTGTTCCCGTGTAGCCTGCTCTAGGTGACCCTGTCTTGGCAGAGGGGTTGGATTAGATGACCTCCAGAGGTCCCTTCCATCCCTAACAATTCTCTGATTCTGCGATCTTGTCCGGAAGGATGCAGATAGAATCACAAAATCACTGAGGTTTGAAAAGACCTCTAAGATTACCAAGTCCAACCACAACACACTTCATAAGTATTTTCTTCTGAAAATAGGAGAGCAAAGTTTATTTAAAATGTGACATTTCACACTAAAAGTGAGATATCAGAGGGCTGGAAATTTGCTGATCATGACCAAAAATATTTTTTCACACCTGTTTGTGTTGAATGCTGCCGCAAACATTTATATTTTGTCAGCTTATCCATCTCTAGTACACCCCTATTTTTATCTCTTCTCTTCAGTTTCATCAACTACAGGCAGCTATTCTACATATCCCCACAACAGGGAAAGCATAATTTTATTCTCTAAAGCGAAGTCCTGAGCACATAAAAACTTACTAGAATGTCTGCTACTAAAAGGCGGCCGGGGCCAGGTAGTACGTCCTTTGAGGGGAAGAACTGTATATTTATTTTATGTGTAACCAGTACCTAAGTACCTAATATAGCTAGGTAATGCCATGTTATTGAAGGTGGTGCCACCGTACACATAGCTAAATATAAGAATGAACACTGAATCCCATTATATGGGGGAGGTATGCCAACTCATCATTATTAAATGGTAAAATCCTACAATTAAAAAAAAAACAATCTGCCAAAATGCAATGAGCAATTGCTAATTTATATTTATTCTGACAAGAATCAAATGAACAGTCTTGAATTGTCTTTGGCTTAATCCCACTCTTGATGTTCTGTATACATGCTCTGTTTTTTGCAGGGGGAGAGGAGGGAAGACAACTAGCAGATCTGGACCAGACTTGGAAGATTATTTGTAACATGGGTTTTACACTGAAGGATATACACTGGTTTTGGGTAAAGCAATTATTCTCAAGAAGAAAATTATTATTCTGCATGGCAGCACTGGTTTAAAACACAGCTGGAAAATTAAATCCCACTTCAGCTGCTCTCTTCCCCCATCCCCTCCTGGTGAGAGCGAGACTAAAAGCAGAGATTCTGAGTTGAGATAAGAATGGTTGCATTGAAAGAGTTGAAGTCAATGGCAAGTGAAGGGGAGGAGCATGAATCCAGCAACCCAGTTGCTGTCAAATGAAATTAACTCTCCTCACTACCAAAAGCCCAGTGTTTGATGCACAGCATCTTAAGTCAATCCTAAAGGGCACTCCCTCTCTGTAATAGAGACATTGTAGAGATAGTAAAATTGCTGACACTTCGATAAATTCAACTTCTGGCAATTATTTTTCTGTTCAGATAATTCTTGTCCATAAGTGCTACATAAGTGCTCAAAATTTAAGTACTCTGTGTAGTACAGTGGGAATGTAAACTTCCATTTCTTTCAGTTAAAAATCGTTTTGTGTGGTTTTGCATGATCATTTATAAAACTCCTTGTGTTTCATGATAATTAATGGGTATTGTACAACTAAGCTAAGGCTGATATTTTTGCTCACATTAGTATGCCATACAAATATGTTTGTTTTTTGTTTGTAAAAAAATGGATGACAATGATATCACTTGAGTGCAGAAACCGTGTGAACCAAAGTCTTAGGCTAAAGTTAACACAAGCTTTTGCACAGCTGTATTTAAATACTAGTATTGACCAGCTCATTTGAATGTAGAGTTGCCTGGAAGGCATTTCTCAATTTCTTATTCGTGGTACTAAAGTTATTTGATATTTTGAAACTTGTCCTTGCATGCTGGTGTGATCTCACCGTCTTGTGGCTGCAAATACAGATCCTTATTTCTGACTCAGCTATCTACGTTGCATAGCATCAGCTACAGATTTTCTGTGCCTCAGACGAAAGCAGGGTCATTTCTGAGTCACAGTTCCCTCAGGGACAAAAATGCCAAGATACTGTTATTCTGCCCACCTGAGTATATTTGTTTTAGTATGAAATTAATTTAGAATATAAAAGATAAGTGCTGACTCACTGGTCCAATTTTTTTGGAGCATGTTTTTGATCTCAGCTGGGATTCAGATTCTTTTTTCAGTATTATCATCACTAGGTTTGAAAGAGGAATGGATTATTCATCTGACAGCTGGGCAGATCTGTGCATAATGTTCAGAAGAACATTTGGCCTGATACAGAGAGGAAAATGACCACTTTGATGGATATTTAATTAATCTGGCAGTGTCGCATTGATTTGGGGTTTCATTATTTCAGAGGTAATTATTTGTCACTCATAAACTCACCTACATGTATGGTGGCAACACCTTCCATCATGAGACATTACCCAGCAACAGTAGGTACTTAGGTACTGCAGACACATGCAATAAATACATGGCCCTTGCCCTCAGAGGACTTACAACCTAATGCCAGGCTCTGGCTGATTTTTAGTAGCAGACATTCTAGTAAGATTTTTAAGTGCTTAGGACTTTTCCTTAGAGAGTAAAACAATGTCCTCCCCTTTGTAGGGCACTGTAGGGACACTGGGGCAGATTTTTAGGACCGTGCAACAGGCGCTCTGGGAATAATGATTGCACACCAGCTGGAGGGTCAGTGCCACACAGTAACACAACCTTCAGGCTGGCTTTGCAATTCCACCTCTGTGTGTGGCATTGGTGGCAACGGCAGGTGCGTGCATCCGTGGATACAGAGACATGTGGCTGCAAGTAGGTAAAAAAGGCATGGACTGCACTGAAAATCAGGCTTGAAAAAACTACTGCAAGAATCCTAAGAGACAGATGCAAAATGCTACCTGTGGTTTCCATCACACCAGCTAGAGAATTTTAAGCTTTCTCACAACAATGAAATTAACTGGTATTTCTGTTTATAGCTGCTCAAAGGGTGGATCAAATCATTGTTTTGCTTTAATGTTGTAGTCAGTAATCATGGATATATGTGCTACCTTGCAGTAGCATAAATTTTCTGTCTTTGCTCACCACTGAAGTGAAGGAATTGCTAGGTAACTGCCTTTCCTCTTGTTTTGTGGGAGCACTGGTTTTTCTCTTCTCCTGTTTCCTTATGTCTTGGTTTTGGGTGCAGAAAGCATATAAGAAAACATGTAGGAAAGTTCTGCCAATTCTATCTTTGGTTTCAGAGATGTGAGCCCTAACTGAGTCATTAAGGCATGTGTATTCCAAGGATATTCTCCAACAGATTCATGTTCTCTAGGATGTCAGCAAGGCTGATCTCACATTGTATTTTTATCCTGATTTCTGGGACCAATAATTATTCTATCACGAATCATGAATTTTCAGGCAGATGTGATTAGAATTGGTCCATTGGGTCAGACATTTAGCCTGTACTAAATGATGAATGATAGATGAGAAGCAGAACAGGAGACAGTTGTAATGGGTTTGACTGTGCAAAATCCAAGAAGCATAGAATAGGCTGCATAGGAAGGGGCCCACAAGAATCTAGAGGTTGTTAAACTAAAAGAAAAAATAATCTTTGCAGCAGCAATCAGCATACAAACAAGTGAGGAGAAACATTTTTGGTCATGGTCAGTGAATTTCCATCCCACTGATATCACAGTCCTAGTGTGGAATGGCACATTTTAAATAAACTTTGCTTTCTTAATTTCAGAAGGAAATATTTATGGAGTGTCAAAGATTTTTCATTTTTCCAAGTTTAATGTCCAGATAAAGAGCAGAGTCTTTGCAGGTCAGTAAAAGAAATCTTCCCTACGAAATGTCAGGGGGATGAGTGTCATATGGCTCATGGCAGGTCCTGCACTGTACACAAAATGAGTGTCTCCAGAGTCTCTGGGCCACTTTTAATCACAAAATTTCATCTGTTTTGAAAATGCCATTAGTCTTGGTCAGGGATTAATAAAGGGCCTGAAAGAACTTGAAAATTATTGCTCCTGGTTTTTAATTATATGTCGTTAGTTTAACTTAGGTAGATGATGCAAAGTAGTCTTGTAAATTGGCATGTGTTTATAAATGTACAACATGGAAGAGCTTGAAACACACTGTCTTGCATGTATTTTTAGGTATTTTCAGATGAATGGCTGTTATGATTCAATGTTAAAGTCCTCTGCCCAAACTAAGGTACAAGTGAGACCAAATGGCAGTTCAACAATACCAGCTTTATTTTGTAAAATTATTTGTAAAAAGGAACAAGAGAGAAAGACAAACAGAGCAAGAGAAAGGGAGTAGAAGACAGACGGTGCAAAGATAATCAGCACCGTGGATCCAGTAGCATCCCATTGGTCCTTCAGTGTCCTGGGCTTCTTGCTGGTGGGGTCCTACCCAGTTAATTCCCTGAGTTTATACAGTCCCTCATTAGCATGAGAGGCGAGAGAATGTGTGTATTTTACCACCCTGTTTGCTTGGGTCTCAATTTGGTGGTTGTGGGGGGTCTGCTCTGGGGGTCGCAATGGAAGGTTGTGGTGAAAAGTATCAGTTTTGGTCCTGCCTCAGCAAGGCCAGATCTGAGACTTTGTTCCATTTGCAGCTTCTGCATGGCCACCCATGATGTTTTCTGCAACAGATTTCACCACCCAGTGCTTGTTTAAGGCATATACTGCAAATGTAATTAACCCTTTACTTCCAACGGCCCCCATCATATACTGGTGCAGAGTTGTTCCTCCCCAGATGCAGCACTTCATACTTCTCCTTGCTGAACTTCATGACATTCCTGTTTGCCCATTTCTCCAGCTTGCCAAGGTTCCTCTGGATGGCATCATGACCCTCGGGTGTTTCATTCACTCCTCCGAGTTTTGAGGCACTGTCAGAATTGCTGTTGGTACACTGCCCCATCATCCAGATCATTAATGAAGATGTTACACAGGACTGAATGCAGTATTGACCCCCAGCATACACCAGTAGTTACTGGCTTCCAGCTAGGTGCCATGCTTCTCAAGACCACCCTCTGAACCTGGCCATTCAGCCAGTTTTTGGTCCCCCTCAGTGTCTGCTCATCCAGCCTGTATATCAACAGCTTTTCTATGAGGATCTTATGGGAGACATTGTCAAAGGCCTCACTGAAGTCCAGGTAGACAATATCTGCAGCACTTTCCTCATCTCTCAGGTCACTCATGTCATTGTAGAACTTTATCAAGTTGGTCAAGCAAGACTTCCCCTTGGTGAAGCCATGCTGACTACTCCTGATTATTTTCTTGTCCCTCATGTGCCTGGAAATGGCTTTCAGAATTTGTTGCTTCAGAAGTAGCTAGAAGATGATGAGATCACACCAGCAATGCAAGGACAATGCAAGTTGTTTTCTGAGCTTCTGGAGGAAGCACTTGAGGTAGCAGAAAATAATGTTTCCAAAAGAAGGATTAATTAAGGTGGAACAACAAAAGATTCCTTAGTGGTCTTCTATACTGAGTGTTTGGCAGTGGTAGAAGGATGTCAAGCCTAGACTTGAAAACCAGTGCCTGTCCTTATGAGAAAGAATTAAAACTTCCAGCAGGCACCAATTCTGCAGACTGGGGTGTTAACTGAGAGTTTGAATTAAACATCCCGACTATTCAATGTATTAAATGTTGTCTTTGTGCTGTTCCTTTATAATATGAAAAAGAAGCTGCGAAGCAAAAAAAAAAATTACTTGGTACAATTAAATTGTAGAAATGAATAAGCTTTTGTCTCACCATAATCCTGGTGTGATAATGAACACTGAGCAGGCACTTCATCTCACAAAGTTATTATAAAAATTTGATAGTAAAGATAAAGTAACTAGAAAAGTCAAAGGAGCTACGAAATGCAATTCTACATGTTTCCCCCTGTTCAGTATGGCCCTGGCTGCATTGGGATCATAAGTGTGGGATCAAAGCAGGAACAAACAACCATAATACACTTTTTCATTGAAATGAACACATGACCTTGTGTCCTGTGATAATGGGGTAATTTTTTGCCACTGATCACATGCAAGCAAATGATAGAAAGGACTAGTTGGATATAAATTTTACTGTTGATAAGAAGTGCAAAGAATGACACAAATTATCTTGCGTATATGTTTACTCACTCCTCATGAGAGCCTGTTTAACTTTGTTTTCGGACAGAAGCAATAAAGGTTTATTGAGCACTTTGTGACCTGTTTTCGAGAGTAATGCTTTTCTTGGCTGTAAACCACAAAAATTCCTTATTACAAACTTGACTCCGGTGTTATATTATGTTGTCTAGTTTTATAACTTTATAGTGATTGTTTCACAGGTTATTTCATTGCATACAGATTCGAAATAGTTCAAACTGATGTGCTCAAGAGACAACACTGGAAATTGTTTGTGTCTCACCAAAACACTGGTGATTCAGCAAACCTGTCATCATATCCCCTAATAAATTATTCTGGTTCCCAAAGGCGCAGTGATGAGTTTCTGCACTAAAATTCTTCATCTCAGTTATGTCCTTAGTACAAAACTCAAAAGAAGACCATGAAATCAAAAAAAGACATTGAAAGCTTCCTCATACTTCACCAGGTCTAAGGCTAAAAGGAGTGTCTCAAAAATATACAAGTGCACGCAAGAAGTCAAAGGCATCTACAAACATACAAATGCTGCTGATAGATTTTTTCCAAGCAAATGGAATTATAGAAATTATTTTTAATAGATGCTGATGAATTTAGCTATGCTTAAGTCCAGGACAAACTGTATCATTTAGGTTGGATGTGATCTCTTCAGATCGTCTACTCCAATCCCCCTGCTCAAGCAGTACGAGCCGGTGCAGGTTGTCCTGGACCACGTCCACTCAGGTTCTTGAATGTCTTCAAGGATGGAGACTCCACAATCCTCCTGGGCCAGGTTTCATAGCACCCTTCAGGGGTTCATAGCAGTGCACCCTGGGCTCTGCTGCGAGGCCTGCTGATGTTTCTAGCACCTTGTCCCGGCGCAGAGCCCCAGGGAGTGTGGCTCAACGGGAGAGGGAGGCACAGGAGCCACAGGCCGGCACTAGAGGGCAGGACAGGCTGCGGGAAGCGGGGGCAGCGAGCCGGGCAGGCACCGACGGATTCACCGTCAGAGAAACACTCGGGACACGAGCTGGGCTCCCTTCACATACCACGCGTGACTCTTTCAAGGTCCGGTCATATTTCTGAAGTGAGACCCCTTCAGAAGAAGGGGATGGGTCTCTGTCGTCGCTGATGTCACATAAAGCGAAGCAGAAAATGAGCATTTGCACTGACGGAAGGAGGTGCTGAATGGCCCACACTTGTGCCTTCAGAACAGGAACAAAACAGAAGAGTATGGACTGGGAAGTCGGAGTGCCATGTTAATGGAAAACAGGCCAGAAACTGCCGGTCTTTTGCAGAGACAGTGCTTTGCACTTGTGTGTGTTCAGGACAGACTTCATTCTTGCTGACCAAACAAGGCCATCAGTCTGCAGCTCTGCAGAGGTTCAGAGTAAGGCTCGTGGAGGTTTGCCTCTGCACTTTGTGCCATGGTCCTGATAGAGCTGTGCTGTTCACAGCTGCCCATCAGAAACATGGAGCTGAGATCCTACTTCATCAGAGCTTCAGGACGTGTATTCTGGGACAGGGGACTGTGCAGAATGATGATAATGCAAACTGGTCCAAGTGATCTGCTTTTAAGAGCTAAGGTAGTTAGGAGTTTGGCAAGCAGAATTGTACTTGTCCAGGGAGGTCTTTGCCACCTGGTGACCTCTACATTTTTCTTTTAAGTCCCTGTAGGTTTGCCTGAGGACACTGCAGAAGGCATGCCAGACTCCCTCATGTATCTTGAACTGAATTGTTTATCAGAGGAAAGAGGGTAAAATGAACCAGCTTTTATTAAAATAAGAACTACATGGCTTAATGTATCAAACAATACTGTTGAAAGGCCTGCAGCCTTCTTTTCAGGAAGGTGGAAACCACAGAAACAGAAAAATAAAAGAGACACGTGAAGAGGGTACTGAATAGAAACCTGGGAAACAAAGAGGAGAAAAAGAGAAAATATCTTTCAGGGATCAGCAATCAAAATTGAAAGGGCAAAAGGATCATGCTTTTTCCTGCCTTTATGGTTCCATTGGTACTTTATGACTCTTATCACTGTAGATGCCAATTTATTTTTATTGGCTGGATTTCCTGCTGGCCTGTGACTCCTGGGCTACCAGGGACATGATGTGGACCAGGCACCTCTTTTGGCAGAGGTGAGGAAAGGTGAGGTGTCCATGACCGTGCTCTTGCCAGCAGATTTTATTCACACGAGATAGATGAAATGATAAAGGGCACCCCTGGCCACAGCAGCTGAGAACTTCTGCCATTCCAGGACAGCCCAGACCAGCCTCAGGTCCACCCACGTGCAAAAGAAAAAAAAGTCCCTCATTCAGCACTTCAAGAGTGAAGCACTGAAGCCTGTGCTGCTTGTCCTCTGCCTTGTACTAGGGGTGCAGGGGGTGCAAAAAGCATCCCAGCCCTGGCAGGAGGCTTAGCTGCTGGATCATCAACTCCATGAAGAGGTGAGAGATGGCTCAATGACTGAACTGCAGCTTCCCAAAGTCCAGGTTAATAATGCCCTACCAAAGACAGTATGATTCTTTCACCTCACGATCATTTTTCANAGATGTTACACAGGACTGAATGCAGTATTGACCCCCAGCATACACCAGTAGTTACTGGCTTCCAGCTAGGTGCCATGCTTCTCAAGACCACCCTCTGAACCTGGCCATTCAGCCAGTTTTTGGTCCCCCTCAGTGTCTGCTCATCCAGCCTGTATATCAACAGCTTTTCTATGAGGATCTTATGGGAGACATTGTCAAAGGCCTCACTGAAGTCCAGGTAGACAATATCTGCAGCACTTTCCTCATCTCTCAGGTCACTCATGTCATTGTAGAACTTTATCAAGTTGGTCAAGCAAGACTTCCCCTTGGTGAAGCCATGCTGACTACTCCTGATTATTTTCTTGTCCCTCATGTGCCTGGAAATGGCTTTCAGAATTTGTTGCTTCAGAAGTAGCTAGAAGATGATGAGATCACACCAGCAATGCAAGGACAATGCAAGTTGTTTTCTGAGCTTCTGGAGGAAGCACTTGAGGTAGCAGAAAATAATGTTTCCAAAAGAAGGATTAATTAAGGTGGAACAACAAAAGATTCCTTAGTGGTCTTCTATACTGAGTGTTTGGCAGTGGTAGAAGGATGTCAAGCCTAGACTTGAAAACCAGTGCCTGTCCTTATGAGAAAGAATTAAAACTTCCAGCAGGCACCAATTCTGCAGACTGGGGTGTTAACTGAGAGTTTGAATTAAACATCCCGACTATTCAATGTATTAAATGTTGTCTTTGTGCTGTTCCTTTATAATATGAAAAAGAAGCTGCGAAGCAAAAAAAAAAATTACTTGGTACAATTAAATTGTAGAAATGAATAAGCTTTTGTCTCACCATAATCCTGGTGTGATAATGAACACTGAGCAGGCACTTCATCTCACAAAGTTATTATAAAAATTTGATAGTAAAGATAAAGTAACTAGAAAAGTCAAAGGAGCTACGAAATGCAATTCTACATGTTTCCCCCTGTTCAGTATGGCCCTGGCTGCATTGGGATCATAAGTGTGGGATCAAAGCAGGAACAAACAACCATAATACACTTTTTCATTGAAATGAACACATGACCTTGTGTCCTGTGATAATGGGGTAATTTTTTGCCACTGATCACATGCAAGCAAATGATAGAAAGGACTAGTTGGATATAAATTTTACTGTTGATAAGAAGTGCAAAGAATGACACAAATTATCTTGCGTATATGTTTACTCACTCCTCATGAGAGCCTGTTTAACTTTGTTTTCGGACAGAAGCAATAAAGGTTTATTGAGCACTTTGTGACCTGTTTTCGAGAGTAATGCTTTTCTTGGCTGTAAACCACAAAAATTCCTTATTACAAACTTGACTCCGGTGTTATATTATGTTGTCTAGTTTTATAACTTTATAGTGATTGTTTCACAGGTTATTTCATTGCATACAGATTCGAAATAGTTCAAACTGATGTGCTCAAGAGACAACACTGGAAATTGTTTGTGTCTCACCAAAACACTGGTGATTCAGCAAACCTGTCATCATATCCCCTAATAAATTATTCTGGTTCCCAAAGGCGCAGTGATGAGTTTCTGCACTAAAATTCTTCATCTCAGTTATGTCCTTAGTACAAAACTCAAAAGAAGACCATGAAATCAAAAAAAGACATTGAAAGCTTCCTCATACTTCACCAGGTCTAAGGCTAAAAGGAGTGTCTCAAAAATATACAAGTGCACGCAAGAAGTCAAAGGCATCTACAAACATACAAATGCTGCTGATAGATTTTTTCCAAGCAAATGGAATTATAGAAATTATTTTTAATAGATGCTGATGAATTTAGCTATGCTTAAGTCCAGGACAAACTGTATCATTTAGGTTGGATGTGATCTCTTCAGATCGTCTACTCCAATCCCCCTGCTCAAGCAGTACGAGCCGGTGCAGGTTGTCCTGGACCACGTCCACTCAGGTTCTTGAATGTCTTCAAGGATGGAGACTCCACAATCCTCCTGGGCCAGGTTTCATAGCACCCTTCAGGGGTTCATAGCAGTGCACCCTGGGCTCTGCTGCGAGGCCTGCTGATGTTTCTAGCACCTTGTCCCGGCGCAGAGCCCCAGGGAGTGTGGCTCAACGGGAGAGGGAGGCACAGGAGCCACAGGCCGGCACTAGAGGGCAGGACAGGCTGCGGGAAGCGGGGGCAGCGAGCCGGGCAGGCACCGACGGATTCACCGTCAGAGAAACACTCGGGACACGAGCTGGGCTCCCTTCACATACCACGCGTGACTCTTTCAAGGTCCGGTCATATTTCTGAAGTGAGACCCCTTCAGAAGAAGGGGATGGGTCTCTGTCGTCGCTGATGTCACATAAAGCGAAGCAGAAAATGAGCATTTGCACTGACGGAAGGAGGTGCTGAATGGCCCACACTTGTGCCTTCAGAACAGGAACAAAACAGAAGAGTATGGACTGGGAAGTCGGAGTGCCATGTTAATGGAAAACAGGCCAGAAACTGCCGGTCTTTTGCAGAGACAGTGCTTTGCACTTGTGTGTGTTCAGGACAGACTTCATTCTTGCTGACCAAACAAGGCCATCAGTCTGCAGCTCTGCAGAGGTTCAGAGTAAGGCTCGTGGAGGTTTGCCTCTGCACTTTGTGCCATGGTCCTGATAGAGCTGTGCTGTTCACAGCTGCCCATCAGAAACATGGAGCTGAGATCCTACTTCATCAGAGCTTCAGGATGTGTATTCTGGGACAGGGGACTGTGCAGAATGATGATAATGCAAACTGGTCCAAGTGATCTGCTTTTAAGAGCTAAGGTAGTTAGGAGTTTGGCAAGCAGAATTGTACTTGTCCAGGGAGGTCTTTGCCACCTGGTGACCTCTACATTTTTCTTTTAAGTCCCTGTAGGTTTGCCTGAGGACACTGCAGAAGGCATGCCAGACTCCCTCATGTATCTTGAACTGAATTGTTTATCAGAGGAAAGAGGGTAAAATGAACCAGCTTTTATTAAAATAAGAACTACATGGCTTAATGTATCAAACAATACTGTTGAAAGGCCTGCAGCCTTCTTTTCAGGAAGGTGGAAACCACAGAAACAGAAAAATAAAAGAGACACGTGAAGAGGGTACTGAATAGAAACCTGGGAAACAAAGAGGAGAAAAAGAGAAAATATCTTTCAGGGATCAGCAATCAAAATTGAAAGGGCAAAAGGATCATGCTTTTTCCTGCCTTTATGGTTCCATTGGTACTTTATGACTCTTATCACTGTAGATGCCAATTTATTTTTATTGGCTGGATTTCCTGCTGGCCTGTGACTCCTGGGCTACCAGGGACATGATGTGGACCAGGCACCTCTTTTGGCAGAGGTGAGGAAAGGTGAGGTGTCCATGACCGTGCTCTTGCCAGCAGATTTTATTCACACGAGATAGATGAAATGATAAAGGGCACCCCTGGCCACAGCAGCTGAGAACTTCTGCCATTCCAGGACAGCCCAGACCAGCCTCAGGTCCACCCACGTGCAAAAGAAAAAAAAGTCCCTCATTCAGCACTTCAAGAGTGAAGCACTGAAGCCTGTGCTGCTTGTCCTCTGCCTTGTACTAGGGGTGCAGGGGGTGCAAAAAGCATCCCAGCCCTGGCAGGAGGCTTAGCTGCTGGATCATCAACTCCATGAAGAGGTGAGAGATGGCTCAATGACTGAACTGCAGCTTCCCAAAGTCCAGGTTAATAATGCCCTACCAAAGACAGTATGATTCTTTCACCTCACGATCATTTTTCAACATAAAAAAAGAAATAAAAATTAAGAAATAAAAATTATACTAAGAATACTAATGAAGAAAGCTTTCCATAAGATAATAGGAATTTCTCCAGTCTCTATCAGGGCCTGCAAACTAATTTATGATGGAAAAATAATTTTTCACGTGCTAAACCATTTTTTTACTAATCTTATTTTAAGAAAAGTAACATAATAAAGATTTATTTGGTGTTCTTTATGTACTTTTCTTAAAACCAGGCAAAAAGGAAATGTGGTACTTGTTCTGTTTCTACTGTAGCACTTTGGCAGCTTGACACGAGAGCAGATATGAGAGTATAGGTCCTTTGTCTGTGTATAAGAAACTCATTGTAAAGGATGACAAAACAATTTTATTTTCCAAATTATCAAGCATGGTCTAATTGGCCAGCACTGATCTTGTGTCTAAAAACAGTTTGGACGTGCTGTTCTTGTAGCAAGGCAGCACTTTTCCCCCAGAATCTACTTCTAAGTGTTTCTGATTAGCTAGCTGTTTTGTTTTGTTTTACAGCTTTTTTAAGGAATCTTTGAAAACTTTTAATCCTCAGATTCTGTCTCCTGACAATGAATTCTGGAACAGTGACCTAGGAAAAGCAATAAGATGTTTAAGCAAGCTGTTGTCCCTGAAAAATAAGTGCTTTATGAGTTTAATCTCACAGTCTTGTAGCCAGGTATTTAGATAAACTATTGAAAACAATGAGTCGTTTCTGGAACACTTCTGCATACCATACCAAGCTCCTATCACAGTCTGGATCAGGTGAAGGGCTGGGAGGGAGTGCATGCTCTGACATTCAATTGGAGCATTCTGACATATGTAAGATATGTGAAATACCTTTCTAAATTCAGTGAGATAACTTACAACAATTAATATGTTTTAACTCGTTATGACAATATTCAAAACCTTGTGAGTGCTGTGGCGAAAATACAGTTTTCCTCATCTCTTCCCAGATAAGCACTAGAAGAACAAAACCCAAGTGTAGATACTAGGCCACTGAAAGGATCATAAAAATGCTGCAGTATCACGGAATTTATTAAAAAACAACTTTGAAATTTTGACAACAATTTCACTGATTGTATTTTGCTGTTTTATTTGAAATCTCTTAAGTTTTTTAATATTTTAGATGTCAGGCACTAGGTAGGTTTCCTGAAGCCCCAGAATAAATTGTCAGATTTCTCGTTCATTTTGTGTTTGCAGAAGGGTATTTTTCCCAGTTGATCTTCACTAGTTACTGGTTTCTTCGGTTTGAGCTCCTTTAGTTTGACTCCTATGGAGTCTTTCTCTTGTTCTGTAATATGGTAATGAGCTATTTAGGGGTTTCGCTTTTTTAAAAACAGATTTATTGAGGGGATACTACCCCTGCAACTGTAGGGTTTTTTCCCTGACGCCCCAGTGCACTGCTGACATCCCAGACAGTCTCCATGTGTTGCCCACTCCTGGCATCTTGCCCCACTGTGCCAGACACTCCTGCCTGCCAGGGGCAGGGAAAAGGCTGTCCCACTCTGACACATGGTCATGGCACTTTCTCCTCACCACCAGCTTCCCCAGCTCACAGCAGACTTGTGCCTGTCTCTGTGGGAATGTGTCTGGGTAAATGTGTGCAAGTGGAAGAGCTGGAGAGACTGGGGGTGCAGAAAATGGAAAATATTGGGACAAACTAATGAGCAGTTGCTACAAGTGAGTCACCAAAGGAGGCTATCACAGAGTGGGATCATATTCCATTGGGGAGCTGACTATTTGAAGTGCAATGTCTAAGCTTTTGCAGTGACATTCCTCGGACAGCCTTATGTTGTCCTGTACCAGTCTGCTTGTCTCCTCCAGACAGCTCCACGGAAAACTGTGATCATCAGGGAAGTTGTGCACAGCCCTCAGGCTTGATTCAGAGTTTCCTGAAGTCAGTGAGAGCCACTCCATGAACCTGCCTGGCCACATACCCCTGGGAGAATGAAGGTCCCGATGGGCTACTTGCATGGCACTCAAGTACCAACTGCTTTTCCTCTGTTGCTACTAACTTTTAGTGCAAAGGATTCTGAGAGACACATACAGCCTATCTACGTCTGCAACAGTACTTTTTGAATGGCAATTCTCTCCCTGAGTACAGACAAGAGCAATAGCCTTGACATTACCTTACAATTCAGTTTCCCGTTCAGCAGATGGAATTTTCTGGTTTGAGATACAATGATTTTGTGTCAGAGAAATGAGAGATGGCATAAACTCAACCAAAATACTGAAGGCAAGCAGGCATGAAAGTTGCTTCCTGGATCCAAGTGTTAGAGACCTATGGTAGGGCTACCTATTGCAGAAACAGATGAGAGTAATTAATAATCAACTCAAGCTAGCTGCCTCATCCTAGATAAAATGCTTGAAGAGTAATCACAATCTGAATCCTGTTTGTTTGTTTTTTTAACCTGACCCGTAGTGAGATTTCTGCCACATGTGGCAGAATATCAGGACTGTGCTATGCAAAGAAACTATATGGGGGGGGGATATTTCAGTGCCTGAAGTGTTTGGTGCTGGGGCTGGTAATGATGAGGGCTCAAAGTGGTGCAACAACAGAGCTGTGCACATAAAAAGGGAGCTGCCAAGCAACAGATTTCAGACTAGCAGCTAAGGAACCCAGTAAACCCAGTGGTTCCCTCTGTCTCCATGTGTAAAGAAGAAATACTGGATCCCATCTGCACAATTGTCCTTCCAGCCAGCTCAGAGAGCTGAACCTGCTGTGCTTCTCTGCTGGATTTTCCTTATGAGTTTTGAATGTAACAGGGAAATTAAAACCATTAGTCTTTTGTACTCTGGTTTCTGATCCAGCTACACCAGGTCCTTGAAATCATCCAAGGGAATTCAATCCTTCAGCTTACATGTTGTTATAATTATCTGAATCTCCTTGCCTCCTCCATCTCTTCTCTCTCGGGATACGGGATCTATAAATTAGAAAGAAAGGCAGGTGTAACTGTTGCTCAATAGTTTGCTGTGACCTTAAACAAATAAATAAAATTATTATAAAAGATACTAGAGACTTATCCTTTAAAAATCATGGATATCAGCGAGACTACCTATGTGCTTTAATATAAGTTTGTGTTTATATATATGTTTGTATTCACTTTTTAATTGCAATCCATATGACCCACATGAACTGAGATGATAAATGTTGCCATCCCAATGCGGCAATTCAGATGGCAATAACATGATCTCTCATTGCTATGTTGATAAGCGTCTGAGAAGAAAATTTATGTCTGGGCTTTGTTATGCCTTGCACTACCATAAATCACTGTACATGTCAGTACCAGGTAACTCTCCTAAAGACCCAAATTATAGTTAAACATTTATTCAATCTCATTGTCTTTCATGGGGGTCATTGACCCCCAACCTTTCTATAAAAAGGTGTTGCACTCCAGTTGTAATTGCTTCCTTTAACACAAAAGCATGCAGGGCTCGTGTGCAGTGAATACTCTCTTTCCTTAGGTGATTATTGCCATGCTTTCATATGAACTCACTTGAATTATGTGCTTACTGAAACTCAAGACTCCAGTCAAGAATGAAAATCTGATCTGATCTGTCTGCACAAATGTGCTCTGGCACAGCCTGCTTGGAGTAATCCAGGATTGAAAGTTTGACCTAAGCTTATTTATCAGCTCCAGACTCACTGTGAAATTCCAGCAGATTGGTGAGCTTCCCAAGGCAAAGTTTAAGTTTGACAGGTACTGAACTTCCCTTGAAGTCTGAAGAGAATACGGAGTCACACTGGAATAGCTCAAAAACAGAAAATAGGAAATGAGGGATGCAAAGAACTAGGATGAAACTTCAAGGTTAGTAGTGCAAGCAAGGCTATAATTTCTTCACAATCCTTAAAACCAATTGATATGTCAGAACAGGCTTAAGACCATGCTACTTACTGAGACTAATAGAAGAATAACCTTTTCTAAATTTAAGAAATTATCAGAAATTTAAATCTACTTCTAAAATTTGCCAGTATCCATATTTTTATCAGACGGAGTGTAGCTGATGATCTTCAGTGCAAAATCTGTTAGGACACACATAGAATTTATATGCAAATGTAAAAGCAACCTTTCCCAGAAAAGCACACCAATTCCTATGTCTTCCCTACTTTTTTTTGAATGCAGAACGCTGTAATATATCAGATCTGAGACAGTTCTAGCCTAGCTGGCAACAAGAAAGTGAATCCACATTCCTTACTTGCTGTGGAAAACCTCTCAATGTAGTGCACCCCTGAAGACACTAAGAACAGAAAAGCTAAACCCCAGTATTTCTAGAGGTGAAGATGTCCACTGTTTGTATTATTGTTACGGAGAAACCATTTTCAACAAATGATCACAGTGTGGAGATGTTTGAGATTCATTGCACATTCAGAGCTCACCACTGGAGTGTGGAGCTGGAGAACACTCCTAGAAACCCTGAAACAGCTTTTTTTACTTAAAGAGTTTCAGTGGGACTGTGCTCAGAAGACAGGGGTTGTACCCAAACAATTGGTGCTAATATCTCAACTTCATTCATGAGGCAAAAAATTTTAAATGCACACCTTGCCTAGACATATAGAACATAAAATCCATTAACTAAAAGGTTTTAATACCTTGAAAAAATACAATTGCAATTCTAGTAGGTAAGGAGAGATTTTTTGCTATCAGATGATAGCATAATAGATAAATTTTCTTCTCATATATTTGCTGTTTATAGCTAAACATCCAGCAAGTCTTAGCCAAATATAGCTGCAGAAGTGCAAAATTTAAATAAAAAGAATTCTGTGAAGCAAATAGAGAAGCCTTCATATCTGGACTGACAGCTACCCTGGTACCTAATGTTTCGACAGCGTGCAAATTAATAAACATACCTTAGGCTTAGAATTTTGCCGTATTTCTTGATAGACCCAAGAAGAAGCCGCATAGTAAGCATTTTTTTTCAAGCGAAACTAATACAAAGTGCAGAACAAAACCTTCTCTAAAGCAGTTTTTGCCACTGTTCTTTAAAAAGTTTTGCTGGGACACTCTGCATGTGTGAGACCTTGCAGCTGTCCCACCAAAGAGTGTTCAGACACAAGACTTTTTCCAGCCAAGGTTCATATGCTACTAACTAGGCCCTGAAGATTCTTTGTCCTCCAAGAGTTGAAGCTGGTGAGTTCCTGTCTTGGGGTGACTCCATCATGTATATCCCCTATCACGGCTTTATGCCAAACACTTAATTTTGTGCCTTTTCTGTGCCTTTAAACTGAGCCTGAGATGAAAGAAAAAAAGGACCAAGCAAACTTTTCNTTGGAGTATTCAGGGGTCTAGAGAGAGACAGAGAGGGAGAAAAAAGGATGCTCAGCTCCCTTACCAGGGCAGCTGGTATTTTCACATGGATATGACACCCATCTCCCAGTCCCCAGAGATGCTGCATTCATTATGCTCAGGGACTGCTTATCAAAAGTCATTGCTTGGGCCAAGCACTGGCAGGAGTCTACATGCCTTCTCCTAGGACTAGTTTCTGTATTCCAGTGTAAGGATGAAAAGAAGAACCTGCCAAAGGCCATGAAGTACCTCAGTGGCTTGAGCCACTGGGCTCCACTTGTTGACTGAGTACTTCTGCAAGGCAAGACTGGTACCAGTGTTAGCTTTATGTCACACTCCATAAAAACACTGTGGGAAACTCATCCTGGCCTGGCTGGACAGAGCAAGACACTGGGAAGGCACTGAAGTATCTGAGGTGAAACCCATCTACATCTCTTCCTACGTCTGCCAAAATAAACAAAGGGATGTATGTCAGTTATGTGACTGGTATGTAGGGCAAATATACACTTAATCTTCTAGTGAATCACCTTTTTTCACACAAAGATCATCGGTGATCCCTAGAAGAACAGCTGCTCAGACACATTGGGCTCTGGCCTCAGAAAACTCCCACACCAATGTCATGAGTAAAAAGCTATAAAAGAGCTGATCTGCCAGATTGCAGGGTCAAATAGCAGCTTGTAATAGGGAAGAGTGTAGCTACTGATACTCATTCCTCTTTCTTAATGGCCTTGTGCAGACGCAAATAGAATTTTTTCTATGAAAAAGTAAAAAAAGGTGACCTTCACAAAAAATTAATCGTTTCAATCACACTTTGATATTGCTGAAGTATGTACTTCAGCTAAGAATTTGCCCAGATTTTTTAATTTTTATTAATAAGAAATATATATTGGAAAGTTTAATCTCCTGAAACACTGATCTAGAAAGTGCCTATTATCACTCTCTCCTAAAGAACCTCATTATTTTTATTTCCTTACAAGAGAACCAGGCAGGGGGGAAATGAGAATGATTTCAAATCTCAATAAAAAAGAACAGGAATTTACCAGTTTCAAACAACAATCACTAAGCAAAACAAGCTCATTCTTTATTATATGCCATCAGTTAAATGCATCATCTCAAACTTTGTCTTCAGCTCATTATCTACAGAAGTTATATCATTACAGTTTTTATTCATAAATTTTAGCAAAACAGTAAGCCCAGAGAAACAGTGTCTTTGTCTTATAAGAGATAGCAGTATTTTTGCAATCATGAAATTTCAGGTGACCAGGCTCATATTTTTCTGTCCTTTATAAAGGCCGTTTTGATTTCTAAGGGAGAAGTCAAGTTGTTTTGCTTACCAAAACAAAATGTTCTTTTGTATATTCATATGTGCGTGTGTCTGGCAGTTGGCCCCTCCATGTTAGAATCTGTTGACCAAGTCTGACAGAGTAAGAAATTGTCTCAAAGTTTTTCTCTCCTGCAGGTTGCATGGATTAGTCAGGAAGATGGGAGAAGACCCATCCAGGCCCCCTCTGGGGAAGGGCTACGACCTTCCTTGGGTTTGCTGCACAGCCATTTCAAAGACAGGACAAAGCAACCATTCCCACTGACAATTCTCACAGGTCACAGAGGCTTCTGAAATTTGTGTGTCATGGATTTTCCCCTGATTCACCGCAAAATGAATTACTTACAAATGGCCCAATAGTGTTAGTTTTCATTGGAGATGAAAGCTGATCAATACCTAAGCAGTACAAAGTGTATAAGGGCTGGTTGGTCACCATGGGCAGCACTGACAGTGTGTTTCTCAGTTTGTCTGTCTCTGCTTTTGCCTTTATCATTAAATGGGCAAAATAAAGACATGACACTTTAAACTGTACATACAGGTGTTGAGGAATTTTTGCAGGAGAACGGACACTGGGAATGCACAACCCAGCTTTCCCAGCATTGAATCAAGCTGAGTAAAGGATACACTATCTTTGATAACACCACGGAAGAAAGAAGAGAAACAACTCAAGGATATGAAATAAGGATGTATTGACCACAGCACAATAGCTATATAGTTTAGGAATTGCTAAAACAGTAAGGTAGTTCAGCAATATGAAAGGACTATAGTTTAGGAACTGCTGAAACAATAATTTAGTTCAAACAAAATTGATACATTATGCTGAACAAAAAGGATGTGAGAAATTGAAATATGGTAAATAGTTGTCACCGCAAGTGTCCAATCAGAAGTTTAGACGCAACATGCTAACAGTAGCAAGCATCCAATCATTATGCCTCTTTTGACTGCATGATGTTCTAAACATTGCGGAGTCAGATCTAAAAATGCTATATAAGTGTATATTCTTTGAATAATAAATGGCTTCACATGATCATATTGATCGCTGTGTGATGTCCTGTTATTTAATCCTCCGCATACAGGTACCTACAATTTTTCTCCTAGGGTATCTGTGCAAGTATCTCTTCAGCTACTCTTTCTGAAGCTTATAAATTACTTTGGAACTGCAACCTACTTTACCCACTTTTAATAAAGACACTTAGGAATACAATCCTGCATGTCAACGTACTGCAGGAGTTATCATTAGCAGAGTGAACCAAACTAGTCAATTTAAGTGGAAACTAGGTATGTCAAGAGTTCACATCTACTGGCAGCACTTTGCTTGTTTCATTAAATCCATCAAGGATTTAAAGCAGGAACTTTTCTAATGAGGCACCTTGCAGAAGAAACATGATAGCAAAGGTCAGAGCATTTCAAGTAGGAACAGGACCACTGTTGAAAGGTTCATGAACTTTCAATTAAGTAACTGTCTTACTGTCTAGTAAGTCTACCAGGTCCAGATACAGTCCTTAAAGCAAGTAGCTCCTTCTCAGCTGACAGTATTTCTATGTTCTTCTCAGCATTTGAATGGGAAGAAAGAAATAATTTAGAGGTATTTGCAAAACTGGCTAAATGAACTTGGGATTTGTAATGTCCCTCTTACATGTTATTTGTGTGGGAATACAGAAGAAACCAGTGGAAACGTAAATAAAGGAATAGTGAAGATTTCTGCCTTGAAGAGAAGATGATGACTAAAAATATGATTCTGTACAGTAATGTCAAGTAGTAACATCCTAAAAAGTGTGGTTTGAAGGTGTGGTAAGATTTAGTTCCAGAGAATAATAAAATCTAATCGAAGGATAGTTTGGAACTGCTGCAAGAGAAGCTCAAATTGAAAAAAAAAAACATAAAACAACCAAGTCAGAAGGGCAGTTCTGAAATTAAATGGAGCAGAGAACCAAACATTATTCAGCAACAGCACTGGTGTTTAGAAAATACCGTGTGCTAAGTCTGTTATTCCAACCAGCCACGTCCTTTCTTCCAGCACCAGCAAACACAACTTTTCCACTGTTTGCTAAATCACTTTCTTGTTCTGTCCTTTGGATTGTGTCACCACCTCTATGAATCCTGTCTTTTTTTGTCACATTAAACACTCATAACTCACTTTGACTTTCAAGGTCCTTCATAGACTTCTTTCTCTTGACCTGTTACCTGAAACTGGGAATCCAAGTGCCAGCTCTAGTCTCTGATCAGCAAGTGTGCTCTTAGGCTTTTAGGCAAGCATTTTCAAACAAAAAAAGGCGATTAATGGCCCCAGTGATCTCAGAAAGAAGAATACCTGCTCCAAACTGAGGAGTTCTTTTATTCTTGAGAAAGGAGGGAAAGGGAGCTGTTTCCTCAGCTACTTTATTCTGGAAGACAGGTGTGGCGGGCAGCCAACCAGCGACAGGTTTGGTAGAAGCACACTAGCTTCTCTAAAAGGATGCTTTTTCTCCTATCAGTCTGAAATTAGTTGTAGTTTCAGTCAAAATGCTATCACACATTAACCAAAATCAGCAGGAGAATGTGTATTTATACAGCACATATGTTTTGTGTATATATTGATACACACATACATATACACAGACAGACAGTAAGCTGTAAAAACGGTTTTGCAAAAAGGCTTTGAGGCGAGGGAATGACACATTTTCCAAAACAAGCCAAACTTCAGCGTGTTCTGTTAGAGGTATGATCCATCCTGATGACCGTGACCAGGGATTTGCTGTGTGCCCTTCTGGAGGAGTGGCTTTCCCCAGCTGCCAGACCGGAGTTCAGCTCCAGTGAGCTGCCACACAGCTGGGCAACAGGACAGAACATCTGTCCCAATAATCATTTGTGATCCCAAATCTGAAACTTGAGCAAAATAATTCAGAATTCTTCCCATGGTGTTAACATCCATGCACATAGTTTGCAAAATACTGTCTTATTTATTATAAAAGAAAGGTTCTAAAGATCTGTTCATTTTTGTATAGATTACTCTAATTAAATAGAAAATAGACATGAATTGGGATATAAAATAAATTAGATTTCATTAAATTTAGTCCTGATCTAAAGATTTGATGAGTCTAAATTCTTCAGAAATATCCATCACCTGAATTTTGACTCTTCTTCAACTCTAAAACCTATGTCTATTTTAAATAAAATTTTAGATTGATATCTGTATCTACCTCCTCTTGCCTGCCTCAGAGAGCTCCACAAAGTGACTGCAGGTTGATCATTTCCTGCCCAGCTGCAGACAGGTAACCCAAGGATAACCCCTCTGATCAACACGGTGTTGGGGCTAGAGAAGAGGTTCCCAATGAGAAACATAAGAAAATGGACTTCCCATATGTTTACCATGGATATCTTTTAGTTTGATGAAGTTTAAAAGGGAACATCTTGTCTAAAGTTGATAGTTGATGAGCTTAATCATACCTCTGGTGCTATTGCAGCTGCCATTTCATTCCACAGCGCCTTCTTGCTCATGTTCAAGACTGCCAGTCACATGGATGCAGGTACAGCCATACCATTAAAATGTTTCACGTTTCAGGAAGACTCACAGTGCCACAAAGCACGGCCAAGTCATTCCTGACCTCTGCAGCAGATGAAATGTAACTTGGAGAAGGGGCTGCCAGCGAGCTGTGCAGTATGGCTGCGTGTCTTGTGTCGGCATTTCTGTGTCAGAGGGACTGTTCCTAATTAGCACTAATGTCACCAAGTGTAGTTAGGCATACATGGTATGAAAGTCAAATACAGTAGTAATTCATTGTATTCTACCCCATCAAGATGAAAATTGGATGTCTTTCCTTTTTACCAGGTAGTTCTGAACCCAGTGCTCGCTGCTCTTGCAGTGCAGTTACACCACCTAGTAGGAACATGCAGGTAAGAAGTGAGGTACGACGGATGTTACTACTACATGATCTGAATTCAGTCATACCAGTGATTAAGTTTTCTTGCACTTTGGGAAGGCTGCAAACCACGGGGTAACCTCTGCAGAATAACAATGAACACAGCCAGAGAGAGCAGAAAATTGCATGATACAAGCACATTCTAAACGCTGACTCACAGCACCCCACATTTCCCCCTGCTGCCTTCAAAACTCTCCCTAATCTCCTCATATGTTCAGCTTACAGCATGATTCACAAGGTCCCTGAAGCACCCCTTCCCCCATTCTTTGCCTTTTTATTTTCCTTTTACTCCTACTCTTTCCATTTTTTCCCGATGCCTGCTGAACCATTGTTTTCTACATCTATCGTCATTACTTCCGACAGTCCCTGAACATCGGGATGGGGTCTCTAAAACAATGCCAAAACCCTTTTTCACATACTTCCTCCTATCTGCAACTCTCCTGGGCCTAATTTAGTCTACTTTTTACTAATTATAAATACGGATAATATGAAATCAACTGCATGAAAGAGTCAAATGACACTTTCTTTATAGAGATTACCTCAACTTTTAAGTTTCCAAGTTAATAAACATGGCTCTGGAGGATGAGGCTTACCTTAACTTCACTTGTGGCACGCGGACAGCTCCTTTGCAAAGTGTGACTGGGAAACCACCATATCGTTAAAAACCCCTGAGATTACATGTTCCAGATTTGCAATACCATAAATTGCTAGGGAAAAAGAAAAGCCTACTCTAGGATATGCAAGTCAGTTTAACAAAGCACTGTATAAAACAACTTACCTTGTAACTCACAGCAAACTAAGAATTTTGGAAAATCAATTTTTGCTTCAATTTTCCCTTCAATTTTCCTTTTTGTAATGAAGGAACATAACCCTTCTCCTATCACCAAGCTCAGCAACATCCTCCTGCCCTAGAACATGGCAGCCAAGAATCAAGCCACTGACAGAGCAGCACCTGCTTTGTATTTCCTGAGCTCAATGTAAACTACTTTTCAGTTTAGTGGGTTTGGATACAGACTGAACTTTTCCGCTCTGCAATCAACTTGTGAAATTGATTCATATGATTTTGCAAGAAAGCCATTGTCAGAATAGAGATGATCTCACTAAAATAATAGGATGTGGCTATTTAAGATGTCAAGTGAAATCAGTACTCTTGTAGTTCAAACAAACATCTGAAAAGGATACTACGCATCATCAGTTTCCATAAAGATATACTACAGGAGACATTGACAAGTCTTTCTTTAAAATTCTGTTACTTTTACATGTTTCTAAATAGTAAAAAAGTACAGAACAAAAAATCTTAAGTAAATGTATTTATTATTGTTGGATTTTTTAATGCAGAAATAGTGTTATTTCAATTATACACTTACAATCCTGTTTCATTGTTCTTTATGCCAAAACAAGAGACAAGAACACATTTGTCAATTGCATTTTGATTAAGAGTCCAACTGTGGTTTCAGATGTTTATGCACACATTTCATTGACAGCAGGATTGATTACATTTGTACATGAAAGGAGAATTTGTCTCAAAAAAAATTTTAAAAGACTAAAGACTCTTCTTATTTGAACATCCATTTTACACAGAAAAGCCATTTGCATACATGAAGAAAATATATGTGAAGGATATGAAGACCAACTTCACAAAATTTATGTCACCTTGACTGCTACAACATTAATATGGAAATTAGTCTTTTAATAAAGGGAACCAGTTGTGACACAAACAGAAATAGCTCTTCCCCCTTCCCATAGTTTTAACTACATATAACTCCGTGAATACGGTTTTCAGAACAGACCTCTGTTTCACCTGTCCATTGTTTTAAGAAAGTAAAAGTTTAGCTCTTTATCAATGATTGTAACACAATTTCCTATCCTTTCATATTTTATAGGAGTATCAAAGACCAAAAGAGTTTGTAATTTCCAAGAATGCCTTGTGAATTAACTGGTGTGGCTCAGAGCTGGATATGGATAATGCTGAAAACAACTACTGAAAAATACGTCTTTAATAGTGAAAACAATTACTTCTCTTAACTGAAACCTCTTTAGCATGCAATCAGACAAGCATCAAGGGACACGTGCACAATAGGAAATTGTCTTGTAATTATTAGTAGCATCTTCTTTCTCCCTTTGAACTATTAACAAAAGCTAATGTTAAAGCAGTTATGAAGAACCAAACAGATTCTCTACTTCCATTTTAACAATAGGATTTGCCTAAATAAATGTTATCCTCTGAAAGTGAAATTCTCATTCCACAACTCAAGTTTCAGCCTCCAGACCTACAGCCAGAGTTCCGTGTAAATGAAGGAAAGGACACAAAACAAAAACAGCCCTTAGTTCTAGAGGTTGCCTCACTCAGAGCCACCCAACAGGAGCCAGGTCCTAGAGGAACGACGCGCTCACCATCCTGAAATACCGCGGCTGAGTCGGGCGCCAGTTATCAACCAAGGGGTGATCAGGTTCATTCTCGGCATTCTTGGACAGGCTGCGGAGCTTCGCCATCTGCAGAAGAGCAAAAGTTGAAGTGTCCTGATGGAAATCCTTTGGGATCAAATCCACAGCCCAACAATTAAACTAAGGAGGCTGGTCCAGCTGTGGAAAAAAGTCTCCTTCAAAATTGTGAAGATGTCCTTCACCCCACCACGGCAAGAACTGTACTCTGTTCTTTTTCTAGCAGTGACATTCTTAGGAATAGTCAAAACAGAAAAATGGGTCCTATTTGAACAGGATTGTGAATAATAGTGTCATTTAGTTACTGTCTACAGAACTGTGCACAGCCACAGAAACTGTGGGAAGTACTCAGAAAATGTGAATACAGCAGCATGTGCTCGAATAAACCTCTCCTACTCTAACCCTGCCTTAGTGCCTGATTGTTAAGAATCCTTCACAATTGCAAGGTTTTAAAGCTGAATTATAAACAAATTGTTCATTTCCATAGCAGGTCTGAGCAGAGGATGTATTTCGTTGCAGTGACACAAGAAGTTCATTATTAATAACAGCAATTTAAATCTGGATAAAGAGTTGGTCAAGGTTTCAAATGGTTTGTAAACAAGGTCTGCAGCTTGACTCTCCTCGGCCATACCAAGGTATGGGTTTTTTTTGACGGATGCCATATGAAGAGTTCTTCCCATACTTGTCAAAACTGTGTAACACTTTCTCTACTGCTTTCTGATTTTCGAAGGATGCAACACATATACAGATATCCTAAATTCATTTGCTGTCGCTACCATGCACTACACTAGATCCAAAGCACATCAGCTGTGATTCAGACACTTGAACCCCTCCCTGTTTGAATGACTCACCGTGAAAAGCACATGCACATTTCCCATGTAAACTTGAAAACGCAGCCACATGCAGGGCACGCATCACCTTTGTTCACCAGGAGGTTCAATATGCTGATTTATCTACTTTTCAGTACAGACTTAAACGCCAATACAAGCAGAACTTCTGTCTAGGTTGTAAAACCTGAGTTCACTGTGATTAAACTAGTTCCAGTTTATGGAGCTAGCTCGGGCATCTCAACATTACTCTTCACTGAACAGCTCAGAAAAACCAGCCATCTCAGTCTACCTGAACAATGATGAGGTCATATTTATAACCAGCATAATATGCATCCGATGGATTAATAGTCTGAAATTATATTTCAGATTTCAGATGAAGAATAATTTGTATGGGAAGAGATGCAAATTGTTCACCAGTTTTGTTAATACTGATAAACTACTATTGGAGAAGAGTGCTGGGGTTTATTATTTGTGTAAGATCTGCTCTACTCAGTAAAAAACCAACATATATTCAGGCTACAATTACATAAAAATGAAAAAAATTAATATGCAATTACACAGAGTTATTCCACAGTTAAATTCCTGTTCTTTCATTAAAAGTAATCTGAGCAGCTAGGCCACCCACGCTGTATCTCACTGGGATTTCTGGTGAATTGATTTTCCTGCAGAGCACTGATTTGCAGCAACTGCTCTTCCCCTTGTGGCTAATATACAGTTACCATCTGGCTGCAAAAGCATCCAAGAAATCCACCGCAAAGGCACACACACTTAAAATAATCACTATTAATGAGGCTGCCATGGTAGTACACTGTCTAGGATTAGAAATAATTGGCAACACAATCCTCTTATGAACACATTATTTAGAGTGCAGGCACTCTGGAGTGAGGGAAGTATTTCTAGACAGTAAGTCACACATACTGCCAATTCTGCCTGAAAAGCAGCTACCTCATGATAAGAGCCACTGTCTCATCTTTATGTAGTAATTTCATCTTTACCTTAAATACTCCATTTTTTCTACAGGAGGGATCGTTAAAGAACAGTCTGTATGTTTCCCAAAACTCACTAATTTTAGAACAGCTGAGAAAAAGACCATGACCCAAACACAGCAGTAATCAGAAAGTCTTTTCATGACGCTGGATCAATGATGCCATTAGTTATTTCTTTAAAAATGCATTTTAAATCAGAGATGCACAATAATGACTACACTTTTCCTAATAAAATCTGTAGCTGGTCTTCTGTAATATAAACATCTGAGACGATTCATTTTGTGGAAACCAGTCAGACCACATTTGTATTTTTCACACAAGTACCCACTTTAAAATAGCCCCCATATTTTAATTTTCATATGGGCAAGGAAACAGGAGGCAGAGCAATTCAATAAGCTCTGAAAATTAAGCTGTAAGTGACAAGAATACATTATCATATTTCATCTATTGCCAGCTAAGATTCTCATAGTACCTGAGTTGTATTACCTAAAAGATAAAGAGCCACATAAACACAAAGTACTAGAAAATAAAAATATTTTCTCTTCATGATAACATGCACATCAATGAATACACTAAAGACATTATCATCTTAAAAACCTAAAATGAAAAGTTATGTGTCTGAATACAATATCTACATAATATGTCAGTCCCTTGATTAATATTCCTGTGCTTTCTATCCTGGAGCCTTGAAATTCGTGGTATCGTATCATTATAGTCTGCTGACTAGAGGAATAACCTCAGATGAGAAAACTGACTTGTGTGGCAAGAATAGAATCATAGGCTGAAATGTGCTGTAGAGGGCATTCAAATTCCTATAAGTGGATTGAGGGGAAATTAGGAGGGGAAATTGACAAGAAATACTTCTTTACAGTAAGTGACCAAAGGAGTTTTTGACATTAACAATAAATTAGAGTTATCTGATATTGCTCCAGTTTATGCAAATTTAGCTGGTATGCCTTCCAGAAACATGAGTATCAAGCGGGTGATTCAACACTTCCAATTTACACTCCCATCTGCAATACAGGGAAGGCAGAATCACCAATCCCATTACATTTGTATTCTGATAAATGATGTTTTTGAAAGAAAACTCTTACCATCTATACTGTGGTATGTTTTTACTGATTTAAAACGCTCTCTGATGTCTGCGGGCTTGAACTACCATGGTGTTGAGTGTGGGCTAGTTCTTCACTCTCCTTTTAATCATGTAACTTCTCACAAATCCAATGAGTGTTTTCCTTGTCAAAAGAATAAATTCAGGTTATGGCATGTAAGTAAAAAGAGGGAGGAAGTTTACCTGGTCTGAACTGACTATGATAGGCTCTCTAAGAATAATCCAGGTAACACACTCTTCACAAGGTGGAGTAGTGAAAGATCCATGGTATGTCCAGTAGTCATGAGATTTAGGAAAAAGAATTGAAGGATCGAAGTTTGGAAAAGCAACAGTTTTCCCCTTTAAAATAAAAACAAAAACACAACAAAACCAAACAGAAAACTCGTCAACAAATCTAGTCAAGATTAGTTTGCAGTTCTGTTATTTTAAGGAACAGGGAGTGGCTCAGTGGCTCAGTCATTCATATTTGAAATGAATGAACTGAGGAAAGTAAGCACAGATCTACATGAGATACAATGCCGCAGTGTGAAGATAAGTGGACTGAATGGCCCTTACAGATGGGCCCAGAGAAGCATGACAAAACATAAAACTCCATGATGCTACTTCTTGTACCAGAGCTAACTCATGTGGTGTCCAGTACCAATGTTTCACTCATTTCTGTGCAGAAACAGTCCTCCTTCTGGCCTCCTTTCTTACGGAAATTCTTTCTATGTACTGAATATTGGATTAGGCCACCATACAGCAAAGTGAGACAGGTACTACTTTCATAGTATTTGTGCTAGTAACAAGCAAGACAGCCTATGAAATGTAAGATTTACCAAATAATGCTATCTAAGACACAAATGTCTACTCAGTGGCATTTCCAGAGATCCAGCCTGTATATTAAGACCAAATGGACTGATTTCCAAAGATGCCTTTTATTTGGCACTGCCCACTGAGGCAATAAGGTTCCATGCCTAGTTTTTACGTGAGTAAACACTGGGGAAAATGACTCGTTTTCCCAAACTCATAAGCCCCACTAAAGTCAAAGGAGGCTCATATGTAAATGGAAGAGAAAGGACTTTTCATGTTAATGAAAAGGTATGCACAGTTTTATTCCCAAATATATTCTGGAAATGTAGCAGAGCAGAATTTGAAAATTAGAAAGTCAGACATCGTGATTCTGTTGTTTTTTTTTTTTTTGTCCTGAGACTTTGAGCAGTCTTCCTATACTGAAAAGCCCAACATCATTACCTTTGTTTTGATAGCATTTATTTCTTCAAGAATTCTCTTCATCTCTGGTTTGGGAGTTTCCCCTACCTGTAAAGAAGAGAGCATGAGCTAAGCAAGGAGTTCTGCTTGACCAGCTTTCTTCTTCCTCCTATTTCGCAATATGAGCATCCAAACATAGTAGTTTATAAACTACTTTAGTTTATATAAACATGTATAGTTTATATAAACTATGAAATGATAATGCATTAACCCAACCTATCACCCCTACCAGCTTGGTAACCTATGTCTTCTGTCTGTTACCTCCGTCTGCACCCCAACAGGTATTATGATCTGAAGAGGGAAAATGTATCAGTATAGAAATTTTATCATACCAGGTAATTTCACAACACAGATTTCATGGTCAGATATATTGTTTGCAATTGCTGATCTCAAAAAAGACATCCCACTTTCTATCTCTAGTGCTATTTCTAGTGAATATGAATTAAACAGGAGAGGGCAATAGCTAATATTTCAGGCTAAGGCTGCATGCCCCCAAAAGGATTTATAAAAAAGGGATGAGTTATATGCATTGCCCATGAGATAGTTTTGTTTGAGAGAAAGTTCATGAAGAACCTGGAAGAGATACATGTCCTTGAAATCTGTCCCCAGTCAGCAAAAAAGACAGCTGACTGCTGTTGGTCAGAGGGCCACTTCTGACATGTGTCCCCATTCCATGAGCCACATAGTGACACAATAGCTGCAGGCACAAGTGTGTGTAGTATTGGATACCACTTGACATAATATGACTCATGCTCTATAACTTGAAAAGGATACATTACTGAAAGTCAACCCCTTCAATGTGGTAGGATCCCTAGAAAATATACTCAGAGGGTTTTGCTTCTTTTTAACCCTCTAAGAATAGAAACTCCATAGCATCAGTGCAAAGAAGGGTTGCATGGTTCTACTTACTTGCAAAAATATGGCCAAAACAGCTATCCCATCAGTTCTTCTCCTAGCATCAAGGTAATTACTGTATTTGGGATTCCAGTGTAACAAATGTAGCTTGAAACAAAGAAAAACATGTAAAAAAACCCCATTACTCAACAGCAAGCCACCACAGGCTGAATTTACAGTGATTCACGTAACTGTGTGAGTTTGAGGCAACAAAGAATGACAATGAGGCCTCCCAAAAAACAGAAAAGAAAAAGGGACAGCAAAGTCATATATTAGTTATAGCTGTCATACATTATTAATTATACTATTATTTGTTTAAAATAAACTATAAATATCTTAATATGAAATTGAAAAAAAATTAACTGTAATCTCATTTTAAAGCTGAAGAAAAGCTGCTTAAGTAAGCAGGTAGAACATGGAGTTCAGACATCATCTACTGATATGTGATTCCTTTACATTTGGCATTCAAATTACAGCAATTCTGTCAAAGAAGCCATATGAATTTCATTCACGTATATTATTAGTCTACATTTCTCATTTTCTTTACAATCCTAAAGTGGTAAAGAACCAAGGTAATTCATTCTTCTCTCTTTCTATCACTGCAATTTTACACTTTTACCATAATTGTATATTTTCAGAATACTGTTTTAGTAAGTTTGGATTGCTTCTGAGTAATTCAGTCTTCCTGTGCCGTATCACACCAAATTGGTTTGAGAACATGGAAAACTGTGTTTCACACAGTATTTTTCTTTTCTCGTGCTGTGAGAATTACTTCAACCTGATTCACATTTATAAGAATCGATGGGAGTAAGAATAAAAATGCACAGATAAATAAACAGAAAGAACTCCCTGAAAAGCAGAAAAATGACAAATTTTGTCCCACCAGAACAATAGTGACAAATTTCATTTTACACCCTGTTTTAAAGTAAAAAGTGGTGAGCCTTACCTCTCCTGCATACCTCACTCCATTCACAACATGCTCCGAGCCGTGGTCGTCAGACGAGCCCCAGTGGAAGTGCAGCTGCCGTAGCCTGTAGACTTGTGGAAGTGGCCCACCTCTCAGCACTGCAATTGATAATCTGCAACAGCATCAGACTGAAGTATCTCCCAATTCTTCAAAATGAAATACATATGTATCTACGATATTTACACACATATTTACATATTTACTGTACAGATGCTCTATGTTCTGAAAATCTGCACTGATTTTAGCAACACATCAGGCAACCATCTTCAGCTATATGCACTTACAGGCAGAGGAGAACTTTAGTGTCTAGGCTTCCATTACAGTCACTAGAGATCACTGATTTAATTCAGCTGCATAAATGTGCATCTAGTACTTTCTGGAATATTCCAGAGACATCTGGACAGGACTGAGAGATGTGGTCCAGGATCTGTGGAAGAACTGTACATTTCTAAAGCAGTATCTGGAGGCAAGGGGAAATAGATTAGGTTATTGAACATGTCACGGGATGCCTGTGTTTGGGTAACTGAAGTATACCCCTCAGCAGAACAGTCAAGCCTCTAGAGTAACTCTGCTTGCCTTCAGGTAAACACTCAACAGACAGTGACCTGGTTTGCTCTCTGGACTCCTTGAACTCCAACTCTGTTGCCTCGAACAGCAGTTTAGATAGAACCCACCAACTTTTAAAATCCCACAATAAGACACCTAAATTGAGATGTCTCAATCTCCCCCTGACTTGAATCTAGGATTTATCTATGTGAAAGTACACAAACATAACCACGATTAAGAGCAACTACTAATATGCTAGGTGAGGAACAAATTTCCACAAAACACTACAAAATTGTGTATCTTACTGCAGGCTATGACTTATTTGTTTAAAAACTTATGAAATTACTAATGCTGCTTCTGCTCTAATGGCTGCTCCCTCCGGTTACGGAAGAGGAGTAAGAAAGCAGCAAATAAACCAGAAAAGCAATCACTGAGAATGCAAGCTATTTTACTAAAGAAAAGTTCAGCCTGTGATGAATAATATTCTAAATAATCTTAAACATTTATAAATAAAATTGCAAACAAAGGTGGTCTATTTGAAAGGATGAATAAAATAGAAAGAATGTATTTACATTCACCAAATACTAAAAGATACTCAATTCTCATTCACTTCTTTTGAGGATAGAATTTACAGCATTCCTATAAAACATTCAGTAGTTCTCAAGGAGAGGTCTTTATATGCCAGAGAAAAATATCCTTCAATATGAAAAGAAAATAATTAAATCCATTACTGTCTCAAGAAACACAGCACTAAGAGTAGAGCAAGCTGTTATTCCCAACCAATTCCTTTTACTTCTTCCCACAGACATTCTGAACTGTAGTCAACACAGTCAGGGTAAGAGTAGTAGCTGACGAGGCCATCAATTCTCCATCAAAATAGACCTGTAAGGCCAAATAATCCTCTTTAAGGCAAAAATATGTCATTATTTCCACTGATGGGCCATCAGCAGACATTTTTGATTGGGCATTAGGTGAAGCTCTGCATCATCTCCTGCCAACACATTCCAGCTTCACTCATCTATAAACAGACAGTAACTTTTACCTAGCACACTTTAAGCAGACAGAATGATGCCAACAACATCTCCTGAAGGACAAAAAGGTGTTTCCTTCTTTTAGTTACAGTATTAAACATATAAATACATGAAATGACAGTGTAAGTAAATGAAGTTTTCCTGCATTTTAAAAAAGGAAAAGTAAACAAAATCATTACAAGAATGAAGTTCTTCAATATTTAAAACATTAAAAATCCCAAACTATGTCTGCATAGCTCAAACTTAGTAAGATAATTTTTTTTTAAGCATGTGCTTTGGAACTTAAATTCTAAACGTATCTTTATCCTCTCGGGCTTCTGTTTTCAGTACTACACAAATAAAAATGCACAACCACATAGCAGAAAAAGAATATAAAATAAAAGTTTATAAAACACAAGATGGTATCTTGACATTATTTTCCAGCAATGCTAATACATAATGTTTACATGTAATGGGGAATTTTTCTGACAATTATTACACAGGAAATGTTCACCTTAAATATCTGAGAGTCACAGCAGAATTACCAAAATGTAACTCCCTTAAACTTGCTGTCATTAAAGTAACATGGCCCAGGCGCAGGAATATACAAACCAGCTCAGAAAGACAGGGGAGAAAAGTATTCACTCCTTTTTTGGTGCTTTATTGTTGCAAACTTTCATCCCATTTCTCAGCGACTGACTAAACGGGCTTGCACACCACCATTAGTGCCTGATACCAGACATAAAAATGTCACGTCAGTCTTGCCCAAATCCTGTGCCCCTCACACATCCACACTGAAGAATGATCTATCACGGAACAATCCTACATGGGCACACACGTGGACATCTGTTCTGGAAAAAAGCTCACCTTTTATTTGATCTGTCATCAGCTGAGCGGCATGAGACAAAATGGGCTAATAAAAGAATGGGCTTTTTTCACTTTCAATGTAACCACTAGGTCAAGTGTTGCACAGAAGGATGCTACTAAGGCAAGAAAACCCCTGTCTCTCACTCTGTGACACAGCAAAATGAAGCTGTCATGCAGTTGAGTGGAGATGGCTGCTCCAATCACTTTACTTTAGCTAGCTGGGTGTCCTTGACAACAGAAAAGTGACAAGTAGCTTTTCAAATATGTGCATCCACTTGCTGAGCAGCTTCTGTAGGGGTCTGGTTGTTAATCTGTGCTAGTCAATTGTCATTTGCCCTCACTAAGGTAAAACTGGCAAAGTTATGGCTACATAAATGCCTTCCCTGTTTGCAGTAAAGGCATACCATGAAAGCCAGGTGGAAAAACCCATGGAGAACAAAACAGACTCATGAGATGAATCGTGTTTTTGAACATGAGAAGGGATGACTGTTCTAGGAAGATTTATGATCTCACATCCTGCCAAATCCATAACATGAACTGGTAAACCACAATGAAATTAAATTAGTAATGTACTACTGTATGACAATTGAAAAGACATATTACCTTTGTTATGCTGCTTCATAATAGAATCTAACAGTGCAGTACAGAAACCAGAGCTGTTTCACACCAGTGTCACATTTTAAAAGTCATAAAAAAGCCTCTGCTCAGAAGAGGATCTCTGTACTGAAACGGTCTGGCTAACTGCAGGGATAAGATGTGTTTCTGAATAGCTTTTGGAACTCAAATTTCAGTTCTCACTGACATTTTCTTTAAGCAAGCACTGAACAGATATTGCAGAAAGACTACTTTTGTTTCTATTTGAACTTTTTACTCTTTTAGGGACAGACTGGAAAAGAAGAGTGTCAGATAGAAGCCTGTCAGCCTGCCACTCACCCTCACCTACACTGTAACATATCTTTGCCAGTTTTGTGCCCATTGATCACAGCCTGTTCATCAGGGAGCTCCCACATCATCTTTGTTTGTGATCAGTGTAGGGCTGAATAGGTGGCCACCCCACCTCCAGGGGTGGAAAACTGACAGTCCTCTGTGTAACTGTAGCCTCAGCAGGCCCTTGACTAGAATTAAAAGTCAAGCATTTTTAATTCTAACAATGGAAATTCAAAGTTAAAGAAGCTCAGATCCTAAATGCTCTGTACCCATGTACAGGAGTTCTCAACACCTTCATGCAGACACTACAAAGGACAGATGTGTTGTTACAATGAAGGAAGAATTTAACTTTGCTGCCTTTTGCCTTATGCAGTGCAGCCATTGAGTGGTATGTATGTACCACAGCTACAAAAGTACTGGGATTTAGTGGTGCTATTCTTGTAACAGCTACTGGTTTTCTCCAGTGTAAATTCAGCAGACAAAATGTTAAGTAACATTTTGCAGGAATCAATCAAAACTGGAATGTCTATGGATAGACTTCCCCCTGGTTTAATTAAAGTTACTGGGGTCTGTCCTCTCCCTATAGTAACCAGTCAACAAATGAATGTTTTACTTACCAAAAGTTGATAATCAAAATTTCATTTGCAAAAATAAATGAGATTTCCCACAAAGGGATAGTTGAGGAAATGCTGGCCACAAGTCCTAGTCATGCTAAAAGAATTGATTAGCAACAAGCTCCAACTTCTTACAGTAACTGTCCCTAATTTTTTTTTTTTTTGCATCATCCACTTTCAGAGCCACACATTTCTTTGATAGGAAAGATTCCGAAAACAGCATCAAGGTAACCCTGTAAGAATGTGTGCCTGCACTGAGGTACTCCAAGCCCTTAAATATCATCCATCTGAAAGCCAGTAAAAGAAGAAGTAGGAATTTGTTTCGTTGATGAATGTCCATAGAAAGTGCCAACAAAAACAACAGACAAAAGATGAAGGAAGGCATTCATTTGATGTAGCCTTAGTGTATCTCTCCTCAGATGCTCTGTCTGGGTTCCACTACCAGACTTTTGTATCTTTACTGTTTCTCAAACAATCAAACATCTAGGTGTAACCATCTAACCAAGGTATTACAACAAAAGCCAAAGAGTCATTAATTGTAAAGAAGTTATATATCTCACACAGCATCATGACAATAGTCCCACCAGTTAGAAGCTCTCAGGACACTTCTCCGACATGAATATTTTTTGAATTTTAGAAATAAACGGATTTTGCTAGTGGAAATAAGATTTCAGCCCTAATTCAAACCAAAGTTAGGTCACTGCTGGATCTAAATGAGTATCCGAATTGCCAGTCAGGCCAAAAAAACACAGCAGTGGTAGGCTGCCAAAGTACCCAAGTTCTGGTGTGTGTTTCACTGGGCCCAGCCACCTAGAAGGTTTGATTTCAGCTCCCAGGTCTTTCCTGCATTTTGAGACTCCAGCCTCCACCTGCAATCGTTTTACAGTGCATAAGGTCCATCTACATCAGTACAGTAAGGCAGGGAACTGAGTTCCCAAGAATCCATTAACTTGTATGGACAGGCAGCAGAGGCATGATACTGCTCCTACAGCAACTTTATCTCTCAGCAAAGCTTTCAATTTTGTAGCAGATTCTCAAAGTCAACCAGACTTTATAAGTAGCTGGAAACAAATTCTCAAAGTCCTTCCACTAGGCTAGCACCAAACATAAAAGTAATAAGGCCTTTTTCAACATAAGACCTGAATTACACTGGATGGCACTCTGTCTAATTGTTTGAATTGATGAAACTGTCCCAAATTGTGAATGCTCCAGATATTCTTGGCAGAATACACAATGGATGTAAAACTTGGAGACATCCAAAGTAATTAATTTTATCACTCACCCTGGCAATTTGTTCAGCAATCTATTTTATCCAAACAAATGAAAATCTAGGCAGAAGTACAGATATGGGTATGACCCCTATAACTGGAAAGAGTCAGGAAAATAAATGAAGCCCTTAGTTTTCTGGTTAACTCAGAAATAATTCAGATAGACAGAGTGACATACACAGATAGACATACAGAGAATGAATGTCTTTGTTCCAAAGGAACAAAAGCTTCATTCCTATATGATTGCTATTGCATATGTATGTTTTGTGCAGCTGGTGGTTCTTTTACATAAAAAATAAGCCACTGTACATATCCTAAAAAACTTAAAATGTATTCAAGTCAGTAGGAGTATGCACAGTGGAATTCGTCCTGCAATTAGCATTATATTAGAGAAAGAACACCACCCACAGACTCTGCAGGAAAAGGTATAACAAAGGAGACATAACAACAAACACTGAATGTTTCTTGACTTCAAAGAGTTGAGATATACACCTACTTTTTTTGCAGTGAGTCACTTTTTATTTCTGAGATCAAAACACAAGTTACTGAGCAGTTCATCTGAAAAAATATTCAGAACATTCTAATACCTTCTGCTCTTTGTGGCAAGTGTTGCGTCCATGCCCTAGATTGCTGTGCCTGGATACTCCTTCCCATTCAAAATCTGAGTTATTTTAACAATAATTACTTTTATTTTTATGCAGAAGATGCAACTATTGGTATATCTGGTGCTGTTCTAACAAATACAACAGATGATAGAAAATGGTAATAGTCGTGGAGATCTCATATGCCACAGCTACATCACTACTTGTGCATCATTTTATCTGACATTAATAACATTTTTCTTCAAATAACTTTAAAAATTCCCACTTTGCTAGAAAAGTAACAAAACTCTTGACTGCATAGTAATTTGTGAGTTTTGATACTATATTAACTAGTCCATCTTACATATATTTTGATCCTCAGTTTTCATGAAACCCAAGTAATTTGTTAAAAATCCATTAAATTAAATCCATGTCCATATATAGTTAACTTGAAACAATCTATTAGTAAAATTTCTCCTAGTAATTACAGCTGTCAATCCTAGTTATGTTGTAATAGGAAGTGGAAGTTTTAAAGCATGTAAGAAATAAATCTGTACACTGTATGCTCTCATAGCTGCAAGTGGCTAAAAGATTTTGGACATTAAACCTGGCAAAATGAATTTATCAGCCCCATAATCTTCATTAAGACAAAATCTCATGAATGCCAAGAAGAGCTTTAACGGATTAAACACCATGACATTGTGGCAACATGTGGTTTGTTACTTCACTTATCAGAAATTACATGGGTAGGATTTTTAAACATTGTAACTTAAGATGTTCTGCTGGGCATCTCAAGTAGCTGAAATGGAATTCAGTTCTCACAGACAAAGCCTGGACTCCTTCTTCCTGGAAAGCAACACAACTGCAATGGCTTTTTACAACCCCAGAAATTTATCTTTTACCTTCATTCACCCTGTACCCAGTTTCTTTGCAGCTCTCTCCATTCCCTAGGATTTTACCTATGGACTTTAAAAGGAGTCCCAGACCTTTCCCAGGAGTAGCATAACAGAAACCTGAACATCACACACACGCAGTACACAGAGACCTTCTAACAGCCTGAACAGTCAAAGCAGACTCTTCCTCTCACACAAACTGAGAAACAGTCACTTATATATAATGACAATGAGAGATGAAAACAAAACCGACCTGATCTATCAAATGAATCATCAAATACAACTCTGCAGGTTTTCCCATTATTGAGGATGGTCTTAGCTGAACCGGGATCATAACTAGCAAACCATGGTAGTAGAGAACTATCATAATGCACCTCTTTATTATTGATTTCAATGGGTGACTGATGGCGTCCTTTTGCAAAAGGGTAATTTTTGTGCCACTGATCTGGTCCTAGAAAAAAGTACAGAGAAGCATCATGAAAACCTTTCCCAGACAGGTATGAATTACACTTGTTACGATTAACACAAGCTTGGCTTTGCATGAGTACAGAACATCATTTAAGTGTATTAATAAGCAGGTTACTAATTGCCTGGTTGTTACCCATGCCTTACCAAGAGTTTCACTGTGTAAAAAGCAATTAATTGATTGAAGATTGATTGATTTCTAGCTGGAATACTGGATACTTCAAGTCATTCAACTGAACCTAAGGTCTTACAGCAACCTCAAGACTGACTACTAGGAGACTGATAATATGCCAAGGAAGAAAACTAGAGGTATATACTCCAACTCCAGCAGTGGCTAGAAATATGATGGGATATACCCAAATGATTAAAATGTGGCACCATCTACTCATATGGAATGAGAAAAGGCCACTGATCCCTGAACATGCCAGGAATTTGAAACATGGATTTAATTATCATCACGGTTTTACCAAGAAGCTCATGTGAAAGCGCCTGACCAATGCTGAGCTGTTCTTCCGGCAGCAGAGGAGAGAGCAGGAACAAGAGACCACCAATATCCCCAACCTCTGCAGGCAGGAGGGGCCTGCAGCCCAGCACTGCTCTTCCTGCATTAGGGCTAGCCTAAAGCCGGATTTTATTGCTATGTCAAATTTTAATTTACATCAACAGTAGGAAAACTGACTTTATTTAACCTAGAGAGCCCCTGCCATTGACCTCTCCTTCCACCAGCTTCGCCTCCTCCGCGCCTGCGAGCGGCAGCCGAGCGGCCTCGGCCACGGCACCTGCACAGCCCCGGGCCCGTCTGAAGCCCGCATCCCCCGCCATGCTCCCTCAGGGGAGCGGGGCCCCCGTTCTGCCCGGGCTTCGGTGCCGGCAGGAGCGGGCCGGGCGCGGCCCCGCGCTCACCGTTGTCGCTGTCGTAGCCCCAGGGGTAGTAGTTGGGGTTGATCATGGTGCGGTGCCGGCGGCTCTGGCAGGACGGTGGCCTCGTCTCACGGCGGCTTTTTATAGACTCCCGCCAAATCCATGCCCGTCCCCGCCGCCCGAGGGCCGGGACGGCTCCGGGAGCCGGGGGCGGGGAGAGCCGCCCTGCCTCGCACCGCCCGCCCGGCTCCCGCTGTCCCCCCGGGAATGCGGGGGCAGGAGCCGGCCCGGGACCGGGCCGGGAATGCCCAGGGGAGGGCAAAGGGCTGCCACCGCCTGCCCCGGCGGCGAGGAGATGGGAATATAGAAAACCACGATGTCCAGCACTAGGCACGGGCAATGTAGGAATAGTTTTCAAATTCAAGTGAGATGTGTACGCATGCATGCGCGAACACACAGCCAGATCGCCCAGGAAGCCTTAGCCTGGCTGGCTGCTGAAATGAAACGTGCAGGTCACAGGCAGGCTGGCGGGGCTTTTCATGGCTGTTTGTGGAAAGCCTCTTTGGCGGGAGGCCTGTCCGGTTCGGAGAGGCTGAGTCCCTCGCCAGCAGACCGCGGTGGAGACGTGTTTCCCTCCTGGGTGTGTGACACAGTGCTGATCCAGGGGCCAGCAGGGGGTGAGAGGACGAGTCCAACAGCTTCTCCGTTCAAATGGCTATCACAGGTTCGCACCCTTCCCTATGAAATTCCCGTTATTCGCTTGGGTTCCAGCGCTGCTCCCTGCTGTGCGGTTTCCCGTCGCCTTCATAAACAGCTTCCCTGCAAAAATTCAGTGGCATTAATTGCTCCAGCCTTTAAAAAGGTGCTGCTTCCTCTACGGCAAGGTTTCTTGGAAAATGGAAATCATTACACTAGCTGAAGATCCAGCTCCTGCCAGCACCAGATAAAATCGTTATTATCAAATTAAGCACAGGATTTGTTTGTTTTGCTTCAGCTCTAATTCTCCTTTCATTTAGCATGGTGTTACGCATCAGATTGCACTTAAAATTGTAAACATATTTTCTAGCAGGCATGTGTTCCTTATGTGACACACAGAAATCAAATTACTTCTAAAAATATTTGTTATTCTGATACACACGGAATTGCCAGATGAGATAGAGCAGACAGAGGTTAGCACCAGTGGTGTAAAAGTGAGGGGCTGACTAAGTAGAAGACAAAATGCTGGACTGAAAGGTGGCTTACTGATTTAAATGTTAGAAGACTTTCTGTATAAGAAAGAGTGATCTTATTTTACTTGCTAGTAATGAAGTGGGAGCAAAAGTACAAGTTGGTTGAAGAAAAATGCAAATGGCATGGGATGGAAGTGTGGAGTCATTGTGCAGAAAAATTCAGATTCCTGAATGTTGTGTAAACTACAGTGGGTGAATTTAGTTCCAGAAAGTGCAACATGGTGGTCTTGAATCATAGTCCTGGCTGATAGATTTTTTTCTGATGTGCGGAGGAAGTGAAAGAGAAGGAAGAAGAGTGGGTCTGCTGGTGATGACATGTCAGTAAGCATCACCACGCAGGAAATGCTCACAGAAAAACCCAGGAACGAACCAAAGACATGTCACTGAAGCTGGAGATGACCTCCTCTGAGACAGGTCTGTTGGCCTCACGGAGCTGAATTACGATGAATTGCAACAGGTGCAGGGGAGACAAGGCCATTAAAGAGCCTCTTTTATAAGATGAGACTATAAAAGCTTGGTGTGCTTTGCATAGTGAACAAATGGTAAGAGGATAAGTGACAGCTGTCTTTATATATGCTTCATCAGAGAGGTAAACACCAACAAATTTTAAGAGTTACTGAAGCTATAGAGCAACATTAGCCAGTGAACAATTATGTGTAACGTTGCCATGAACAATTTGAGACAAGATAACAGGTCGAGGTTTGGAACCACCTGAGGTATTCCAGTGACTTTGCAATATTAAAAAGTGGAGGCATGAACAAGGTACACAGGAGCTTTGTATTTATGCCTGACAGAGCACAACTATTTCCCACCTCTTCCTGAATTTTTACTTCCATTTCTGAGCATCTTCTCACTGCCATGACCCACAGACAAGTCTTCAGATCATGAGCATGTGAGATAAAAGCCTGTGTC
The DNA here is from genome assembly GCA_013398055.1 of Ifrita kowaldi. Classification (NCBI taxonomy): domain Eukaryota; kingdom Metazoa; phylum Chordata; class Aves; order Passeriformes; family Cinclosomatidae; genus Ifrita; species Ifrita kowaldi. The sequence continues at coordinate 41,933 of VZRS01018254.1, forward strand.
TTTTAAACCTACTTTAATAGACAGATGTGAGGTTGTACTTTACTGCCTGGGTAGGAAGACTCAGTAGATACTGAAACTTCTGTCCTGAGCTCTCAGGCATATAGCAATTTTTCAGAGTAAGTGTTTGTTCTGAACTCCTTGACATTTAGATAACCTAAAAATGACTGTGGAAAGAAGGAAGGAGCAATCTAAGAAATCATTTCAACATCAGATACTTCAATTTAGACCTTTAAATCAAATAAATAAGGTATTTCTGAGAGGAAAAAATGTCTTTTGTGTATCTGCTTTCACTGAGCTCTTTTTCTCTAGGACTTGAGGGTCATCAAGACGACAAAATGAGACAGGAGGCTTTCTTCTGGCTATTTCCACTTTGATCTTCTTCTTTTTTCAAGACAGTGTTCTTACCCCTTCCCTCTGGATTTTACTCCTTTCCCTAAGCCTGAGTGTGCTGTGTCCATCAGCAGCTCTCTCCAGATGAAATACTCACTCACTTCAGATGAAATACTCACTCACTTCATTCTCAGGAAAGACCTGTGTGGAATCCCTTAAAAATATTGTTGTCTGCTAGTAAAAGCCTTTAAAAGTTCTTTTCTGTGCTCTTCATTGTTGAACATGGTCTGGACAAGAGACGTGTTCTAAGAAGGCGTAGAAGACAATGGTGAAGATTGATTTTGGTCTCAAGCAGAGGCGGTCTGAAAAGAGAAGGGAAGCGGATAGGTCGTCAGGAACACTGGGAGTAGTTCATGATTGCAAAGCAGAATAATGAGAGAGTTAGAAATAGGATTCCAGGATTCTTATGATTCACCCCATGCACAAAAATCCCTAGAACTGTGATTTCCAGCAAGTTTTGTTGTTCTTGTATCTTGATGAGATACAGAAAGTTATTTCAGGGCAGACCACAGGTCACAATTTGGTGGGTCCCCTCTCTATGTTGTAACTAATAAATCTACTGCAGCTTTAGATAATGTTAAAGTCAGATTTACCAAAAATATTTAAGACATGCCTGGTCTCTGTTTTTAAATTGATTTAAAGGATTATCATTGAGTTCAGAAATGAAGAGTGTTCAGGAAGTGAGATTCAAATTCACCAGACAGCATCTATCCATGAAAAATAAACCCACAAATTCAATACACAGAATCCTAGGAAGTTTCTAGTTAGTTAGCCATTATGGTGTTGCTGTAAACATTGCCCAACTGGCATATTTGCTGAAATGCAAATCTCAGTTTAAGAGTGGATCAATCTGCTCATGTGTGCTCTTGGCACTGGGGCTTACAACAGTAAGAATGATGTCATGACTTCATAAAAGCAAAATCTGCATGTCTGGTGTGAAAATCCCACAATTTGGTCGTTCCTGTTCACTTAGATGTAATTAATATTAATTTGCATTGAATTTAAGCTGTAAGTTAGAAGCGAAAAGGACTAGTCCCGTGTTAAATAGGTGATTAAGTTTACCAGGAAAATTTTCCAAAGCTTATATAAACCATTTATTCTCAATCTTTGGTAGTAACTGATGTGATAAAATTCTTAGTCTTAAGATCCAAACACACACATAAAAGGAAGGTCTGGAAGAGAAACCCACAATCTTTATAAACTTCAGCAGCAGTCCCACTTCCTAGTCTAAAATGCCCCAGCTCTTGCTCTTCCTCTGACCACATTCACTGTTGCCTGTCTTTATCAGAAGATGTTTATGGTTCAAATGCCTTTAAATATTCCATGAATGATTTTGATGTAAGACGAACCTCAGCACTTTAAGATTATGGTCCAGATCCTGCACGTTACCTACCTTTATTAGAAGGGCTGAAATATATCAGAACTAAAATAGTTCTGCAGTATAGCTAGTGAGAGGCAAAGTCCTAGGACTGAAAGTGCAGCATGAATCCCCTTTCCTTACGTGTCATGGAGAAGTGCTCACAAAAGCTTCTTCTGTGTCAGCAAACTAAAAACTCTGAGGAACATGGTGGGAGGGTAGATTTGCAATTGTGAGGATCCATCAGCCAAAGCCTTGATACTACTGATGGTATGGGGACAAAGATACAAAAATTACTTCCAGAAATAGATGAAGAGGTTGTGTTTGCTCATGTTTCATAACTCACTTCCAGAGAGTGGAGGAGGTTGCTATTTCTGGCAATCCTGACATAGCGATTCCTCCCAAATGACTTTATTTAGGCTTTGCTCAAGGGACCAGGAATTAGTGCAAGATCCTTGACTGATTAGCAGACTATCACCTCTGAATATGGTTTCCATCCCTTGTGATTATTCACTTCTCCTTTCAGAGGCATGAGACAAAGGATCATTAACCCAAGAGCCTGTAGTTTCATTTTGAACAAGTACAAGGATAATTCCTGTTCAAAGAGGCAAAGGCACATAGTTGGCCAGGAGGTTTAGGTTGGGCAGTTATATTTACTTCTCAGACATATGCTTGGACTTTACACTTCAGATAGGTATTTTTCCACATAATACTAATCACCTTTAAAACTAGGGATTTGTCAGTGGGGATGGAGAAATGTTTTGAAGCTTATTCTGAATTTAGGTACAGGGCATAGACAAATATGCTTTAATAAAAGGCTGTTCATTCAAATCCGATTAATGCATTCATCAATCTAAGAACGACTGTATTTCTCTGTAGTGTGATTGTGTCATCATTCCTGACACGTTAGACGTGCAATTCCAAAACTCATCAGATCAGAATGTATAAATTTTGCTTTTATTAGAAATATAAAGGTAAATTTATTCTTTCAAGTTATCTCTGTATTTCCCAGAGATCTCAGCAACTACGATGCTTTCACCTCTGTCTACAAAAATTCCACATACTGTCATTTTGCTGAGAAAATGAGAAAAAAAGATACAAGCTCTGACACAAGCCAGCCACACAGGGGGTCAAGTTACAGAGTCAGTGAAAAGACTTTTAATGTGTAACCGTAGAGGTTAGTGCAAATGCCATCCACCTTCTTGCATAACAAAAGAGTAAAGTTTAGGAAAGTTATGTGGTACTTTTGTAATTTCTGTTATGAGGTCTAGGAACAATCAGCTGCTGCTGCATTAGGTTATTACAGGATTCTCATCCAAAGAATCTTGTTCCTTGCATGTTTTTTATGTAGAACTAAGTGAAGATTGAGAAAGTCCGCTATTAAAACAGAAAAATTCCTTGTTCCATTACAAGGCAGATCAATAGCAATTGCAAGTAAGATCAGACCTATTTCTCATCACATGCTGCCATTTATTTAGCATACCCCAACCCCAGTTTTGGCTTATTCATAAAAACACTGATACAAACTGCATCATTAATTCAAGCATTCTCTCCCAAACAGTATTTTTTTTTCTTTGCCCCTTCCTCCTCATCCCACATTATTTGTACAACGGAGAACAAAGCAGTGGAAAAGCATTGATCTCAGGAGATGAGCCTTTGCCCAAAGGCTCTGCTTACTAAGGCCATGCTTGCTTCTTTAGACTTATTTCTGCAAGAAATGGAGAATGCCAACTCACCCTTTTACATCTGTTTCACTCTCAAAATAAACTTTTAATATAATATTTACAAAGTGGAACACAGAGTAGAAGGAACAGAGAAGAGATCTGTGCGAAAATTATCCAACCTGTCTGTGGTTCCCAAATTGCAAATAATGAGGCTACAGCAGGTATTTCACACTATCTTTAGAGATTGCATCCAGAGCCCTTAAATGTTAAGTTTGGTAATAAATATACATAACAGCTTAAGTAGAGGGAATTTAGGAGCCAAAAGTCCTCTGAATATTTTGTGGGTCACCAGGAGAGAGCAATAAAGTCATACTTAATATATCACCAGGAGAAAGGAATGAAGTCCCACTTCACAAGAATGGCTATCAGCTGCTTCTAAAGGAAGCTGGCAAAGTTATCTATGGTTTTACTTGAAGAAAGGAAGGTGCAGAAATACTTCAATTGTTTGACTGTTATAGAATATAAACACACCAAAACTTGAAAATCAGCTGGTTGCAGCCAGATGAGGAGTTGCCTTAAAAAATACTAAGCAGACATTTGTCATTTCATTATTATGAGTCAACACAGTGGAATATTGCTGCTGACAATGACATGATCTTTTAAGGAAGTGAATGAAACACCACTTTTCAAAATGAGGTACTCAGAAAGTGACATTTTAGTCTTGCATCTGTGTGTGAAAGGCAACCAGTCAGAATAAAATCCCATTTTTGTTAGTTCTTACTGAACTGGTGGTCAGTTGCAGTGCTACAGTAAGGGTGCTTTTCAATCCGAGAAATATGCATATGCAATAGAATAAAACTGTGAGGGAAATGTGCTGACAAATGGGAGGCATTTTAGTATATATTGCAATATATATAAGCTTGCCTAAAACTAACCTAGAAAGATCCAGCCTCAAAACTGTAGCATATTTCAAAAATGTGTTGGGATCAGCATCACATAAGCCAGTTGGCTGAATGTTGTGACATCATGTTGATGACATTTCTCTCTGCTTGGAAGTAATGTGATAACGGTGGAATGGGCAGCACCATAGCACTCCAGTAGCCTAAATAACTCTTCAGTTTTCTGCAGATCAAATAAACAGCCAGCTGGCCACACCAGTTAATATTGTTCTGCCCAGCTACAAACTGAGTGTCTTCCCTATTCAACTTCCCAGTTAGGCATATTTACTGATAAATCACTGAGTGATTTATTGGCCAAGCAGCAAGACAGAAGTAAATAAAGGGCAGAAGAGGGGTATGAAGCCTCTATTGTGTCATGAGGAGAATAGCCTGGGCAAGGGACATATGGAGCTCTTGCTGTAAGGAGAATGGGAACTAAGCATGGTAAGGGGATTACTGAGACTGGTATAAATCCTTGGGGCAGGCAGAAAAGAGAAAGGGGGCCAAGTGGTAAGGAAGAGCAGTGAATTTAAAAAATGAAAAAAGATTTATGGTACAAGAATTATTTGCATGATAGAAGATAGGCTGGTTGCCAGGAGTCCATAAAACAGAGAGGAGAAAATGAAGGCAGATTACGATGTCTGTGACTGGAGAAGTGATGAGACCAGATGGCGACGTCAATAAATACGTCCTGTAAAAGCAGTGATGCATTGGTGAAATGTTCCAGTATACACAGAGTCCCCATCCTTGAAATTTTGTACATCTATGATCAAAAAGAGACAAGCCAAAGAGATAATGACAATTTAGATTAACTTTATTCAGATACGATGAACAAGATTTGGTCCACCAGAGTATCCATTATTATCATTATGATTCATTTGTGTTATTACTGGCCGAACTTTAATGACCTGAACAGTGGCACAAAATATACCCTCAGCAAGTTCTAGGATGAAATCACAAGCTGCTATCCAGAGGAGCCCAGACAGGCTGACAAAACGGGCTGACAGGAGCCTGAAGCAGTTCATTAAAGGCAGTGCAAAGTCCTGCACCTGGGGAGGATGGGCTGGGGCTGACTGGCCGGCAGGCACCTTTGCAGAAAAAGACGCGGAGATTGTGGTGGACAACAAACGAGTTGAGTCAGCAGTGTGCCCTTGCTGTGGCGCACACTGAGCTGCACTAACAAGAGTGTAGCCAGTGGGTTGGCAGGAATAGTGATTTCCATCTTCAACACTTGTGCAAGTGGTTCCAAAATCCAATTTTGAGCCTGCTATTGCAAGAAAGACGTTGAATAAGTATTGCAAGTGCCGTGGAGGGCCGGCAAGACAGTGGGCTGGAGCACCACAGGCAAGGAGAAGAAGAGCTTGCTAGATTTGCTCAGTCAGTAGAGCAGGCTGTATACCTGCTTTAAATTTGTTTCAGGGCAGTGCCAGACTGCAGAGCAGTTGCACCAAATTACAGAACTCTTTTGGAATTACTGTTTTGTGCCTATTAAGTGCAAATATTAGTATAATCTACTTTCTATTTTAATAAGGAATTTGTGGAAAATAATAAAGCAGAAGCAGAAGCTGCAGAAAGCACCGTATTGTTTTGCATCGGGCAAAGCATATCATAGCATGCCTGGCACTGTGCAAAAGACATTCACACAGTGCTTTTCATTGGGCATGCCGTAGTTGCTGTGGCATGTTACAGCCAAGAAGCCAGTTTGTCATATGCCTTCCACCTCACTGAAATTTGTGCCAGGCTATGGAAAACATGGTAGGCATGAATAGAAACCTATCAACAGCGAGATCTTTGTCTGCCAAAATAAGAAAAACAACATATTGAGTTGAACTATTTTGCTATTTTGTCACGATCCCAAGCTTTTCCCCCCAGTTTCTATTGTCAAGGAACTGATACTTAGAGACAAGAAGTCGATAGCTCTATAAAATATCTTTCTGCCAGGATTTATTATGGTTTTATTGCTACTCGCCTACAAAATCAAAGAGCTGCTATGGCATACTGTGCTCCGCCACTTATATTATTTAAAAGTCCACATGGACAAAAATCTATACTGAAACAAGAGAAAAAAAAGAGCATATTTTGTTAGTATCGGTAATTTTGTCACATTTTTAGGTAAAATTTTTTATACATGGATATGCTAGGAATAAAAGCCCAAGTAAACCTATCCAGGTGAATGTTAAAAATGTGCTGGCACTCTTGGCTGGCATGCGGGTAAAATACTTGGCCTATTTCAGCATGTGTTCCCATCTACCCACTTTACAATGCAGTGCAGCTACAACACATAATTGTGAGCTCATTTGGATACTTTCTGAATGCCATCCAAGCATTTCTGTCAACTGCATTGTTTTGCCTGCTACCTTTCAATTCCTTTCACAGCCCTGGAAAATACTTGCTTCTTCATGCACACACACACACACACGCATCACCCATGTTTAATTGTGGAGCCGACAGGTTTACTGCATTGACTGTACAGCAGTTTAGGTGGAACAACTGCAACATGCTCAAGAAGCATGTTACTAGATGGATGGGTAACCATCTTAGGAATAACAGCTTGTGCCATTGGTACGGTGGAGATGGCAGTGCAGGATAAACCAGAAACATGCATTTCTGTAGAAAGATTGCACCTACAAAAGTCTGTCTGGTGCTCATGAGATGGGTCAACCAGAGAGCTACCTAGTGCAGGGCACTCCTAAAGAGCTCCAGGAAGTTTTGCAACTCTGTCTGCCTGCTAGGACAAAAAAATCCTTTAAGTCCACATTGGCTATGCCAGTTCAGTTTGCAGCCTGCAGTGACCATCTCCCACACAAAGAGAAGCAGTCTGTTCTGGACCAGACATGGATAAGCAAGAAAGCATCACCAGGAGAAAGGTGGAAGGGTTCCCCCAGGATCCTGCATCCATGAGGTGAACTCCAGAACAGACCCTGCTGCTGGAGACGACCCTGGCACAAGTTAAGCAGTAAGACAGACAGCCATTGAGACAGGCTGGCAAAATACTCTGTAGATCTTATCAACTGCATATAAAAGAAGCACAAGGAGGAAGCATGTCCATGGCAAGACCTGATTCTTGGTGTATAACACTGATCCATAGATTATTTGGAAGCATAAGCAAGAGGGATTTCTGGGCTGTGGCCAGTGTAATCATGTATATGGAGATGGGTTTAGCTTTATGAAGACTATGCCATTTCCTTCCCCAGCTGCAACCAGGGGTGTTTTCCAAGTGAAGTAAGTGTAAATAAGTAATTTGCATGCTTTAATTCAGTGTCCATGTGGTGATGGGAAAATTACAACCAGATCATAAATTGCAGCAACTGCTAACAGGATAGATGGATTATACAGAGAGTCCCTGTGACAAGGCACAGACGGGAAAGCTTCTGCAGGTAATTCTGCCTTGTGCCCTCTCCATCTGGGCTGTTTGGCAGAACTCCACACCCTACTTTAAGATTATGTGAATGTTCTCACACATTTCTTTCACCAGTTCCAACTGGGGAAGCTTGACATTTTTGTGCATGAGATAGACCACACAGTGAATCAGAAGCTGGGGCAAGGAGATGTTCAACAGCTTGTCTTCTGTCTGGTTCTAACCAGGCACTGCTATGATGCTTATTTACTGGTCTCAAATATTCCTCCATACTTGCATAAATGGAATTCATCTACTCCTTGAGTTCCCTCGCTGACATGGAAATATGTGCACCCACATTCATGAAGTCTATCCAGGCAACAAATTTTAGTGCGTGCATGTCTTTTATTCAACAGCTTAGTCACAGTAAATATTGGTGAGTGAAGAGATCACTCACTTGAACAGGTGCATCAGGAACTGGACCCTACATCCTGTGATGTGAAGATACAAATACAAGTAATGGATTCACTGTTTAACTTGAAGTTTTATGGTTCTATGCAAAGTGTTGCCTAGATGGTATTGTGAAGTTGTTCCAGGCAGATCTGTTCCAAATCATGGGACTTTATTTCCTGATTAAAGACATTTCAATACAGTAAGAAGAAAAAAAAAAAAAAAAACGAGAGCTCCAATCTAGCGTTGATTTTGGTCCAGCATTTAGAGCAAGCGAATACCAAAAACTTACATAAAAATGGCAAACCCTTCAGTCAGATCCTGTGAGAAGGGAACACTCTGCTTCCAGCAGGGATGACAGAGACTAAATAGGACAGCCAAGCTCAGCACAGTAGCATAAGCAGCAGGAAGTCAGGATTCCAAAAATGACTATTGAATGGCAGTGCTTACTTTTGTTAAATTTAACTAATACAATTTTAATTGTTGTATACTATTAAATATTAACCATTAAAAGATCAAATTGATTGAAACATAAACCAGAAAGCAAACCTCGCTATAACCCAGATCATATCCAGGGTAAAAGATCACAATCAGAGTCCAGCAAGGAGTTGCTTTTACAGAGAACTGCCAGTCAAGATTGTCTGCAGTGGACTTTTACCCCCCAACACCTTTAAGATGATGAGAAGAACCTGTATACATAGCAAATATTATGAATTTGGGGTTTTGAGGCTATGGAAAGAACATACGGGAAATCTTGTTGGAAATGTTCAAAATATTTAATGGGATTTCTTAAGGTGGCATTAAAATAGTCTGATGATGTTCACCAGTATAAGAACATAATTATTTTCACTATTAATTAATACTATACCATATTTATGGTGTGTAATTTAATGTAAGTCCTGGCACAATTACCTTAAAGGCAGAAGAAATATTCCATAGCCTCAACTTTACTTAGATTACACTGACTCTATGCCTTTTGCAGAATTTTTCAGTGGTGGAAATTACAGCAAAATGCTCTAAGACACTAGGCATGGAAAGTATTGTTTCTAAACTTACATTCCCTACCTTTCCTGAAAGAGACAATGAAATCAGTGTTTCAATTATAGGTCTTACACACTATTGGGCAACAAACCAACTTTCATCTGTTTATTCAAGGGTCAGTAGCATTTGTTTAGCTGTAAATTTAGATAGGCTGCTGACACTGTTGCCATTTGTTTCTCAATGATGTCTGACAAGAAAAAATATTTCATGATTATACTCTTTCTCCAGCAGAGATTTATTAAACAGACAATTCACAACATTGTGGGAGTTCTTAAATTAGGGCTTAATGGCTGGCAGCCTGCAGTGTTAAGAAAAAAAAGTCACTGTTCTCGGAAAGAAGCAAACCTTAATGGAAATGTCTTTGTTTTTTAATTCAGTGTAAAAATTATCATAACCTTGAATGATGACTGAGACATGAGCAGAGAGAAAAGGGCTATGTAGACTGAAATTGCTATTCAGCCAGGGTATTGCTAGTTTGCAGGGTAATGTGTCCTGCAGTCCTGGTCTCATAAGTACGCAAATCAGCAACCAGTTCCGTACATGCCAGTGGGAGATTTTCACCTGTAACTCCTCTTACCTTGTGATGGGGTTCTTTGGAACTTTAGAAATTGAATTATCTAGACTATTCTCAACCTATAGAAGCAACAGCACTTACATGCATAGACTTTGCATGAATAAACATGCAGACAAAATACAGAAGGTTTTTAGATAGAAGTGAATACCAGTCCATTACCATCAATATTTATTTAAACACCATGTGTTATTGCTTAAGAATAACTTGCATAAACTGCATTTGTTTCAATGCTTAGTTCCTTGTGCAGGACTAGAAGAATCTGCACTGCTCAGGCCTCCTGTTCGCTGAAAGTCGTGTCAGGAAGGTGACTGTTGAAGAACTGGCTCCACCATGTGGGCTCTGAAAAATGACCATTACAAGCCAAGCAAGAAGCAGCATCCTTCACTTTAGTTTTCAGCAGGGATGTTTATGTTGTCTGTGGGATAAAGGTAGGATGAACAGTGGCAATGTCAGTTAAAAACAAAAAAAAGAAAAGAAAAAAATTCGTGGGAATTGGAATAATTAAAAATCTTAGTCTAGTAAAGATCTGTTGGCTAACGGTCTGAGACAAGTGGCCCGTGGTCTTGGCTGGTCTGGTGCAGTGAGGAAGCTGGTCTAACTCCAGGAAGGAGTCTCAAGTTCTTCAACAGTTTTCTGACAGATCTTCTGCAAGATATTAGCAACAGTAAAAGAGTGACAGTGTGCTACTCAAATTTACCAAAGGCATGTTATTTTCCTTACACCTACTGCATATTCTACTTACTGATGGCATGACATAACTGCAAAAGCATGAGTTAATGTCAGCCTCTGACTTAAAGAATTAGTGGCAGGATCAGTGAGACTTACTTTGAGAATTCCCACGCAGATAACATTCTGTGTCAATGCTGCTGCTTGTGCTAAGTACAGGTGTGGTTCAGTAGTGATTGAAACCCTTCTTCTGCATACCTGGTGGCATCATTGCTTCCAACCTTCCTGTTGGATTTCCCCATAGAGAGGCAGGATGCTGTCTCCGGGGAGATCTTGTTAAATAGAGTTCTCATTAGAAGTGTTGCAATTTATTATGCCAATCTTTTTGGTTTCTGAAGCAGAGACAACTCCATCTGTATGAAGTTAGTTCTACTGTCCTACTCGATTTACCATGTCACTTAATGATAATTTCCATTCTCATATATATATCTATATATATCTATATATCTCTATATATATAAAAATATATTCATATTAATCCTTCTTCACTTGCATTCGTGTTCTTCACAGTCATCCTTATTGAAAGCAAGGCATTAATTTAGGCTGTGGACTTTTATCTTCATCAGTTTGTGGTACAAACTGCATTTCTTTCTTCTCCATCCTCCTGTTTTACAGAAATTTTCCATCTACTATATATTTGTTTTTCCAGATAATGGTCTAGTGGAAGATGTCCCTGCCCATGGCATGGGGTTGGAACTAGTTGATCTTTAAGGTCCCTTCCAACACAGGCCTATGGTTCTACAAGTGTTTTGCTCATTTCAGTGCATGGACATTCTTGCAAGTATTGTGCTAGCCAGTCCAAATATAGAAGGTTAAAATTTTCTGTAATAGCAATACTCTGTTGGTGTTTATTTTCCCAGTAATATCACAAGTTCTCCATCTGTATTCAAATCTGTTTGTGTGTTTTAATGAACACAAAACTACAGTTTTTCTGTCTCTCCCTCACAAATAACTCTGAATATGTTAATTTTATTGCACTTTTTTGAAAATCAACATGTACAGCAGCTGCAAACTGAAAAGAAGATGCTTTAAAAAATATATTCTTAAAAAAAATGTGAGTTTGATTTGATCTCTAATTCATCATTGGTTGTACATTACCTTTTGGGGGAGTGAGGAATGTTATAAAAAGTTCAATTAAATTCTTGGGCTTGGAAATAAGATAATTCCTGAATACATGCTTTGTGCTCCAATATTGACAAAGATAAATATCAGAATTCATTGAGATGAAAGGCAGATAGACGAGGTGGAACACACACTGTACAGCTGCTCTCTTTGCTGAGGCATGGGACAAAATGCCTCAGGAAGAAACAGATATTGTTCTATTTTGTTCAACTCTCTGACTATATGAACGTTCTTCAACGCTGATTACTGAGCAGAAAAACATCAGCAAAGACATCCAGGAGCATCTTTCTTTAAGATACAAAAAAAAAAAAGATAAATATTCTTTTCATTTTTTAGTAGAAATGCAGAATCATAGCTGGTTGTATACCGAGGGTCATACCTGGAATTCACAGTTCAGTTATGAATTTACACATGACTGAAAGATGGTGACACCTGTTTCAGTTAATAAAGAAAAGCTTTGAAACTATAGGAATAGGATTTTTATTTTTTCTAGTAATTTCTCTTGTGAGGTGTGGGACACTGGGAAGCTTTAATTATTTGTCAAAACCTAAAAGCGGTAATTATTTGAATCACTTGGCTGCCCTGTTGTAATTAATATATACATTATATGCACTAAATTCATAAGGATTTAAGGCCCCAGAAAGATTAGGGTAATTTTTACTGTTTTTTTTTTTTTTTTCCTCTAAGATACTTGAGGCAGCAGGATTAGAATCCACATATTCTGAGTTTGTTACCAAGGTAATCAATGCTGAGCTACACTATTCATCAAAGGAAAAAAGGCAGTGGAACAAAACTGTGTGAACTTTATTCTTCAAGGGAAAACAAAACTTTAAAGCATATTTGCAGTGAGGCTGATGCTTTTGTGTAGTAGTAGTTTGAAAACTGAATGGAATCAGAGGAGGTGCATGAGGAAGCAATATAAATTTCAGACTGTATTTTCCTTTTGCCAACATACAAATAATATGTTTGGTGTTGGAACCAAACCAACTATTTCAGTAGTTCATAAACTTCTGCCCATTCTACCTTTCAAAAGCAGTAGAGGAAACATGCAAACAAAGCAAAGTGCACTCATTGTCTGATTTGCAGGCAGTTATTCTTTAACAAGTTTGTCTGCTTCAAAAGTATAAAGTAATCAGGAATTTTCAGAGTTATGTAACATTTCAGCTAACTGATCAATGTGCTTCGTGCAAGAAAATAAAATTCATATCCAAGTTAGTGATACTCAAGGCCAGATATGCATGTATGAACTTTGGGAAGATAGAATGTTTGTGTGCAGGCAAGAAATAAATACCTTTTCTTTTGTACCTGAAAACAGAGAATAAGGGATTCTGTATCATCCTCAAATTTTTGAGGATCTATTTGACTGGATAAACAGAAACCTGGATGAGCTATTAAACTAAACTCCAACAGCTAAAAAGTACTCAAGTGTCTATCCCCCTTGTATTACAAGCATGTGAATCAAAGAAAGGAGCAGCAAGGTTTTCTAGTAAGTTCTTGCTACTTTCAGTCATCACTTCGCATAGAAACAACAATCAATTTATTTTTTATGCAAGTCAATTTATTGGTTCTCTGAAGACATAAAAGCAGTTATTTCAAGTGCAGGCAACTAATCTTGTTTTACTGCCCCAGTAACGAGGAATTGAAACATCACAGTCAATGGCTTTTAGATAGAAAGGCTCAAACCCTTGTCTCAGTTGTTTGTGTTAAAATTTTCTCATCACCAAGATCAACTGCATGTGCATATGAGAAGAAATTTTACACGTAAGACATAGTACAGTAGAAAAAAATGGTTGCTTATGAGCTTTCTGTAGTAACATTTTTATGTGTTGAGAAGATGTACAGATTCAGGATTTTAAAGAAGATCTAGGGGACTCCTAAAATCAATACCCTTGTGAGTGCTGCACTCATAGTATCAAAAGCTGATCTTCTGATAAAATTAAGCCAGTGCTGAAACATTTGTAAACAGGATTCAATCAATAGTTTAGCTTCTACTCACATGAACTCAGTTTTAAAAAAGAAACCGCTTTATACTGAGCAAAATGCATTCCTAATAGACTAAACCACTAACTTGCAATGGAAATTCATCAATCCTTAGAACATTTCTAAATTAATAAAAAGGATCCAAATCTGCCCTCAGTTTCATTTCTGAATTCTCACTGAATTATGCTGGTAATAACAGCAGAATTTGTCCAGTGCTGCCTATTCATTACTTCCCTGTTGGAGCACCATTTTTCTAGTAAGGGTGGAAAGTGAAATAGTTAAGGAGAACTTGGAAATGCCTATTTGTAACCCTGCTTTTCTCAGACGTTGACATATCTCTTATAAATGCTGCTGTGAACATGTTTGTGACAACATCTCCAGAAGAACACCCACTGCTACCTACTGATGAGTTACAGGAACATGGAGAACCCAGCAGCTTCCTGTGCAGCAGGATTTATGCACCACCTTTGACCAATTTCCTCTGTGTCCAATACTGAAAAATCACCTGGGTGTTGAATATAAAGTAGATCTTTATTCACGTGATCTGTATGTGGGCTCAACCTAGATGGTACTTGTCTTACACTGAAATGACAAAGTTTACATGATGAAGGACAGGGAAAGTTGATTTAGAAGTTTCTGTTTGCCAATGATTCCTTGCTTGGATCAAATTTGCAAGCTGATGTGTCTCCCCAGAAAGGAGCAGAGCCAAACAGAATCCACTTATATTCTCCAGATGCAGAGTTAAATAAACACTTAGGTGACTTAACCTGGATTTTTCAGTAGTGGGAATGACAAATGACACATATGAATCATCCAGAAAGATCCTTTCCATATGCAACAAAATCCCTAATAGGTGAAACCATTAAGGTGTCAAAAATAAAAAGCAGGCAGAGCATCAAAAATCCATCATTCTGGGAGATAACATAGAGCAGCAGAAGAAAGACACTTCCCACTCAGCAATAGTAAAGATGCTATATTAAATACAAGGAAATATGGTGCCAGCAGGACTCTACACAGGATGGGTGAAGTAACAGCAACAGTGAAAGAAAAAAAGATCACCAATGTCAGCAGCAGGATATGGCAAAGACAGCAAATGCTGAAATGACAGCAAGGTATCTTTTCCTTCTTCACACAGAAACTGAATATGCCTGATTTTGTCCTCAGAACACTAATCTAATCTTGGACAAAAAGCTATGAACAAGACAGGGAAGGGAAAATCTGGTATGTTAAAGGGGTACTTATTCTTTGGATGTCTCCTCTGAGGGGGGCGTGTCTGAGCAAGGTCACAGTGTAGAGACAGGCATTTCCCTCTTGTTCGTCTACTGTTACTTCTGCTTTTCTGATCTACTGGTTCATTTTTCTGCCTTACTGTATGTCCTTTGAAATTAATTTTAAATATTGAAACTGAGCCTATTTTTCTTACAAGACCACAAGGCAGAGAAATGATCATATATGCTGAGGCATTTGTGGTCAAGAGTCATCACATCTCACATTTGCTTATTGTGCTTAGTATTTGCATACAGCATTTTTCTGCTTTTAAAAACAGATTCACTTTTACCACTCAGAATTTCAAACTGGATCCAGAGGAAAAGCAGTAGACAGCAAAAACTAACTACACTTTGGGATGCAGGGATTTTCTCACTCAGGTTCAGCAGAGTGAGACTTGAGATTTCACTTGAATGAGGCTTTCACTATCCTGCCCTTCAGAGGCTGAGGTGGGCGCCAGTTGTCGACAAGAGGGCTCGCAGGTTCGTTCTCATCGTTCTTGGAAAGGCTGCGGAGCTTTGCCATCTGCAAGGAAGAAAAATTAAAGTGTCCATGTGGGAAGCACTGTGGACCTTACTGCCTAGAACAAACTCTGAGATGAAAAAGGAATTTTCTCATATAATGGTAAGCACAGAATGACAATGACAGTCTCTGACAATACTGGTAGAGACTGGTGATAAAGATCACTGCAGCCCAGTAGCTAGCACTGTTTCTGTGGATCTCCACACTCTTCATCCACAGAACAGTGCATCATCTGACCCTTGCATGGGCTTCTTCTGGATTTTTCTCTGATTCACGCCCACAGTGTGGAAAAAGAATAGGGCCCTACTGTGACCCTTCTGGAGCTGGGCTACAGGCAAATAACTTGTGAAAATACAGCTCTCTGTGAAGGAGGGTGCACATCTGTGTCGGTGCACGGCAGTCTGATAGAAAAAGCTGGTGCAGAAGTTTGTATTTTGTTCGGTAAGGCAGAGATACGCCAACTGGATTATTAAACTGAATCATGAATTTGGCACTCAGCTGCTGTTGTTCAAATCAACTTAATTTCAGTGTTGCTTTATTAATTGTTCCCCTTTCATCCAAATGCAAAATAAATCTATTCTGAAAACAGCCATTTCAGTAAAAAGGATATACCCTGACTTGTATTGCTGAACCAGAAAGTGGTATAAATAGCCAAAATTTTTGACACAAGAGCTAAAAATGTCACCTTATCCAGGCTGGCTCTTTTTTTCCTCTCTGTGAATGCACATTTGAGCTATGTGAATACAAGTGGTTCATTAATTTATATGAACATTCAGGTTTGTGGGTTCTAGGTAGTTTGATTTTTCTCACTGACAGCTTTTAAGAAGTCAAGATCTGGACCAGCAATTTCTTAAATCGGGAAACCATCAAAGTATTAGTTACACTTGCCACTTAACGTGAAACACACAAAATGAACTGAGGCTGCTGGGATGGCTGAATTTTGTGGCTCAGGAGCACTTCTGCCTTAGCAGGTTGTCAGGATCCCAAGAACACCCCTGCTGAGGCTGGTGTCATGCAAGAGGGCCTGATTCTCAGGGTCAGTTTTACAGCCCAACAGTCCATTCTGCAGGCAATTTCTCACTGTCCTAAAAGCTAAAGCTTGCCCTACCAAGAAGTGCAAGGTAACACAGGGCTTGCAAATCATCACACTGACATACCCAGACACTGCTGACAACTGGTAAAGGAGTAGCAGAACTGGCTGGAGTTTACCTGGTCTGAGCTGACTTCAATCGGCTCCCTCAGGAGAATCCAAGTGATGCACTCTTCGCAGGGGGGTGTGGTGAACGAACCCTGGTAGGTCCAGTAGTCCCGTGATTTGGGGAAAAGAATTGAAGGATCAAAGTGCTGAAAAGGAGCCTCTTTTCCCTTAGGGAAACAAAAAAAAAATCTCTGCAGTAACTCTAGAGATATGCATCTTAAAAGACAGCAGTATCTATGTTTTTATAAAGGAACTAATTAAATACCAAGCTTCATGCAAGAAATCAATCTCCTTCCTGTCAAGCACTTTCCCAGCAATTAATAATAACTGACATTTTGATTACATTAATAAATTGAAAGAAATTACAAACTGAATTGTGTGGGATCAAAGCAAATTCATTTTTACATTTTTCTATTCTGGAATTATCAAAATTGTGTTTTATTCTGGGGCACTTGGGATAAAAGTTGAAACCTGTGGCACTGCTGGTACTGTTACCCTTTTTATCCAATAGGATGGTGGCCAAGCATTTATCCCAGATTCATTACAGTCTTCTCTTCTATCTGAAAGAATTTAAATCTGCACCTCTCTCCTACTTATAATTAGATTGTGATCTAATTATATATTCATGGTGGCACTCTCAGTCTTTTTGTCTATTACATTTAGTGTAAAAAATTAAAACATTTCCTGTAAGAGTACTGGGTCCTAAATATCTTACAGTTAGAGCTGATTACCACCAGACAAGGGAGAAAGGAGACACCAGACAACATTTTCTGCTAAGTGTGCCATTGAATAGGCTAGTATCTCCACAGGACGGTGATGAGTATCCCTTGTTCCCTCTGGGCAACAAAAACTAACCAAGGAAATTCAGTTCACTTCTCTATTGGTATTTTGGAAAGCAAGATATATTGTTCCTATTTCCTTTTTCTATCATGGAGAGTCTTCTCTAGATTAGAACAAAGTGAGTGGCAGGAGCTGAAACAGTTTCCAAGCATCCTTACACAGATTAAGAGTAGAAAGAGTAACATCAAGACTCCAATTATATCTTCCTGAAAATATTGTTCTGTAAGTTCAATATGAGCTTGCAAATAACTTCACAAAATTGTGCTTTTTCAGTAAATACAGTATAGTGCCCAAGAAATTCAGAGCAATTGAAACTGCATGTGTGATAAATACACCAGTGACACCACCCACTAATCTTTCTGAAAAATAAGTAATCTTGGGAAAATGTATGTGACGATAGAAAAAGTAAGAGATAATATAATATGTGGTTCTTTGCATATGCACCCATCTTTCTCTGCTTTGCTTCAACTGTTGCTTTTTCCAGAACTGCTACATGTAAATGGCGGAAAAATGATATAGGCATTATGAGAGAAAGCCACCAAAACAGATACCATTGACACAGAAGGAGCATGGATGGGGTGAAAAATATAACCTTCAGTTCCCTCAGCAGAAAGAACTTAATTGCCTTTGAAGAATGAGTTGAGAAAATAAAATTAGTATGACTCTTACAAAGGAGAGAAGAGCTTTCAGGCTCAGACCTGCACATCAGTGGCACTACTAATACATACATGTATTAAATGCAAGGAATTTTGCTAAATTTGCAAGAAAGTGCCTACAAATTTGGTGATCTGGTGGCATGTTCAAGGTGAAATAAAGAAAAGGACTTTTGGCATTATTAGAATAACGAAGTTTATAATGAAGTAGAATTGCTAAAGTATACCTAGAGATTAAGTTTATGTTAAATATTAATGCTAAATGACAATAGATGCAATATTGCAATTTTCTGCAAATTGCTCCCTTCAGCAGTTGCATCTATGCAATAGGTATGGACTGGTGCCTTAGATCATTAATTAAACTGAAAAACAGTTTAGAATATATTTGCAATGCTAGTATCATAGGAAGAGAGGACTGGTGCAGAAACTGCACCATGTAATTCCTTTTATAAACAAATACAGTTCCTTCTTAAAGCTAGTAGCATTTTTAATCTCCCTGACACTGACTGGGAGCCTGCTCCATCATTCCTACCAGTTTCTTCTCATTTTAGGCTAACTAAATTTCTGACTCTGCTATATGCATCTGTTTTCGCTGCTGTTGTCCTCAAATTCAAAAAGCTTTTCATGTCTTCTTGGTATTGGCCCACTTGCATATTTTTTTACAGAGCAGTATCAATAAGACTATCAGTTGTGTATGCAAGGATTAATTTAAAAATCCTCTTCAACAAGAATAATTGCAGAGGTGAGGAGTTAAATATTTAATTAAGCAAAAGAAAGTATCGTGTTCCACAGTCCGATGTATCATCTCTGGTGCTACTGTTTGGCATCAAAATGATGCCAGAATATGAATCTAAACTACTGATTCCTGCTTCTGCAGCTTTCCAGCTATGTTAGGTCACAAAAATTGTTTTGATACCTTGGTCTTAATGTTTTCAATTTCTTCAAGAATTCTCTTCATCTCTGGTTTGGGAGTTTGTCCAACCTGCAATGCAAAGCACAAATACTGTATCTTTTTCATCATGTTCCACAGTATTTTAAAGAAACTCAGCACATCCCATCTGTCACATTAGGCAACAGCAGTCTCAGAGAATCCAGTCGAGACTGACAGAAAATTATGTGTATTTAAAGAACATCCAAAACAGCAGACTCCAGTAACTGGCTTTGCAATTTTAACATGTGTTGAAGGACCCCACAAGACATCACGCCTGTCTGAGGAATGTCAGTGTCACTACCCAGGGCCTAACCCTTGGCTCCTGCTTCAAAAGCAACCCACAGCCACTGTGAGCTGTCTGAGCACTTGGCAAAGTCTTGATGGCCTGAAGGGCTGTAGTTCCTGCAGACACTTCATTCTGCAGCACACATACATTCAGGTCAGATTTGATGTAGGACATGTGATGAATTCATGTCTAGATGACCTCAAGCTATGGGGTCACTTTATTGCTTGTGTTCATGACATTCAGCACTTCCAAAAGCTTTGACATCCCAGAAGAGTAAAGGCAGTATGCATAAGATGTACTGTTATTGACATGTCTTGTTCCAAAATAGATTAACTTCAATTCCTCAGAAGATAATTCAATCCTGTTTTAGTAGTATCCCAAAACCCAGTAATGGAACATGACAAATTCAGAGAATAAACAACAGCTCCTTCACCAAAGAGCAAGAAGGAAACAGGGAAAGAGGACCAGAGAAGATGCAATGATACTACTTACTTTTCTAGACCTTTTAGCTGGCCTTGGCATGGTTAATAGGAACATAGTAGTGTGCTTTGTAAGTTGTGTTTTACAATATAAGACTTTAGCCTAAAATAGACCAAAAGGAATGACAAAGGAAGAATAATTGAAGGACATAGTCATAGGGGAGAATCTGGACAGGTGCTGACCTTCAGTTTAAACTAACCACAAGAGAAAAGGTCAGGTTGGCTCACGGTGTAATAGAATTAAAATGACACTGGATCTAGTCTGTCCAGGGACACTGTAGCAAAATTAATTACATCCACTTGCTCTTGCTTGTACAAATGCCACTTAGTAGTGATAAAACAATAAAAGGATACCTATTCCCTGATGGTATGTTCAAGCTGAAACACCCACCTGCAGCTAAAAGGACTGCAGTTCGTGTAATTTATCACTATTAGGCTGTGTGCCTGTTACCATTTCTCAATGTCCTAGACCACATAAAGATTTGATACTACGATTGCCTTCTTTCTGTTAAGTTTATAAAAAAATCAGTCTGAAAATACTGCTAAAGTATTATTTTGTTTAAAAAGTTTCTGTATTCCAAGGTTAGAATGTTGAGCGATCTTCTTTTACCATGAATTCTTTCTTTATGGAGTAGGTTCGTTGAACTCATTTTGATTCCCAGCTTGTGTGGGAATCAACAAGAGACCAGAGAAGGGAATCAGTCAGCATAACTTTGCTGACAGGCAGATACAACACCTGCTAGCAGGCAACAGACAAGAGGAAGCACTCAACCTATGCAGACCCTCCTCCTCACCCAGTGCACAGGAAAGGGCTGCGGTGCAGGAAAAAACAATGGTAACTTTTCCCCTGGCACTAGAGAAAGATGAAAAATACAGAAAATTATAAAGACTGACTATTGGTCACTTACTTTCAGAAAAATGCCCACAACAGCTACACCATCAGGTTGTTTTAAAGCTCCAGCAAAATTACCGTGTTTTGGATTCCAGTGCACCATATGTAACTGAAAATCAATTAAACCTCAGTTATAAATACAAGAAATTGCCAACAGCACAATCTTCACTTTAAATTAAATTAAGATTCCAGTACACAGTAAGTAAAGGAATGGACATGAAAAAGAAAACTGTATGGAAGTATTTCCTACTGCTGTGCCCATGCTTTTCTGTGGTCACACTTTCCATAAGCATTGCTTTGCATTTAATTGAAGCACAGGACAAAGCAAATGGTGTTTACCACACAATATCAGACAATGCAGCTATAAATAGTTTAATGCAAACACATGACATGGACTCATGCAGTGCATAAAACACCTACTGACATGCACTTCATCTCAAGTACATTTTTAGAATTTCAGGTTATGCAAATGTCAGCTCAGGGATTTACACTGGGTTGTATGTTGCTCATACATTATTGGTTTTGTATCTCTTATTATTCTCAGTACATTGTACCGGGAGGGAGTGGGGATATAATCTGGCATTTCTTTCTCATATCTACTGTGGGATATAATCTGACATTTCTTTCTCATATCTACTTTCAACAATGCTGTATTTTCAGGATATATTTCAAATTTTTTCATCTCTGTCCAGGAAATCTCTAGCTCATGCAAAATCTCTTCAAATGCTGCAACCAGCAGTGTGCAGTCTCAGGTTAAGTAGCATCTGGAACACAGTCATACAGGGGGGAAATAAAAGTCCTCTTTTTAAAAGTTTATTTAAAATAGCAAAAAATAACTTGTCCTGAATATAAATTAATATATTGTTCTGTTTCTTTTCTCTTGAGGGTAAGGATTTTATTGCTAAGGATAAAGTTGGAGCAACCATATATCTTTGGTTGCAATGCAGCAAAAGTACATATATTCCAGGTTTTCTTCTGTCAATAAATACATGAGTACTGCTAACATAAAAAGTCTATGCTTGAACTAGCCAAGAAATAGTTTGAGGAAGCAGATTTTTTCTGTTCAGTTAGCCACAGAAAGCAGAACACTGAAACAGACTGGCTGTGGTTAAGGAATGGGAAAAAAATTCCTAAGCCATCATCCACAGTCATCTCTGCAATGTTTGTGCACATTGACCCTGAAAATGTCTGCCTTGCTTTTGTTCTGGGTGAGGTGGGCAAACTTCTCCAAGCTCTGGGCTCTGAGAGTATAGGTGGAAGGCAGGAAAACACTACTGCAGGATTTTTGTGGGCATAGGTATGTATTTTGAACTTATTCTCAAATAAGATGGAGAAAGGAGGTAGCCTTTGTGAGCAATCCTCTAGCATCAGTAGTTAATTCACTTACATTTGGGACTTGAAGAAGTCTTCAAGGCCTAAACCATTCATGAATTTTAGCAAACTAGGACAACAGTCCTGCAGTAGTTTACATAAAAAGAAAAACCAAACAAAACCCAAACATCGTATTTTCCATGGTTCCTGAAAACAAACCCAGCTATTTTGAAGCAGAGATGTTCAGAAACTGAAACATTCTCTGAATCAGTTTTAAGATGGATCTAATTTTAAACGTCAGCTTATAAAATGTGCTTTTAGTGAGTTTTTCTGTTCTTTCTGAAACTAACTTGGTAACTCAAGCTATACCAGAAATGACTGAAAGCCAAAAAACATCAGCAGATCTTCCTATTTGGAAATAACAGATTGCTTTGTCGCAAATATTTTTGAAACAGTCCAAGATACCAGCAAAAACTCTGGCATGAAGAAATCCATGTTGGTATATACTTGCAGGGATACATTTGTTGGCAGATGCAACTTATCCCACTGCATGCTAACCGATACTTACAGGTCTCGCAGACAGACAAAAATCGATAGCTAAATACTTTCAAGAGGGAGAAGGGTTAATCTGCTCAGATGCACAATCAGTCAAACTCCCATTAGCGCTGAATGCCACTATTAAAAACCCGTCCTACCTCTGCCGCGTATTTCACGCCGTCTATGACGTGCTCGGAGCCGTGGTCGTCGGAGGAGCCCCAGTGCAGGTGCAGCTGGCGCAGGCGGTAGGCGCCGGTGAGCGGCCCCCCTCTCAGCACTGCAAGGACACCGCATCAGCCCCCGCCACGACACCCACACGCGCCTTCCCCCCACGGGGACCCACCACAGCTCCTCTCCTAAAGTCAGCTCATCGCAAGGAGCCCACAACACTCGCCAGGGTACGTGGCTGGGGCTGAATTCTGCTGTCAGGAGTTCTGTTTGATGTGAAAACTGTGGAAGCTGCTGTGAGTGAAGCGCGGAATCAAACCCTAGCTGCCTAACAAGCCCCTTTTCTCCTGGCAAGTGGACACACTACAGTTCCTGGTATGGAGAGAGACGAGAGGTGTTCACAGGTGATTCTTGTCAAGAAAGGGTCTGTTTTACAAAGATGAGGGTTAGGGTTGTTAAATTTACTCTAGCCCATGACTGGCATACTTTTTACAGGTCAGACAACTAAACAATGGTTACAGATAGTTAGCTGCTTCTAAAAAAAATTTAAAAAAACATTTCTTGGAAGTGAGGGAAGACAATAAAGTTTGGGTCAAATGAGTTAGAAAATTGTTCCTGAGCCACGAACGAAAGAAATTATGGCGCTGTTACTTCTGCTGTGCTTAGCCAAATAATGCTGACCATGGATCAGTCTGACACTTGACATCAACTCTGACTTTCGAAACATCACGCCTGCTCTTTCAGCCTGGAGATTCTTTGGAGCAGGGACTGCTTAGAGCATAAGCTCTCAAATGTATTTTTCATTCGTTACCTAAGGTTGGAATGAGTCGTGTTTCCTTACACAGAAAGCTGATAATGTAGTTCACAACTGCAGTGCCAGAAGACCTTGTTTAAATAGCATTCAAGTTTGAACTTCCACCAATAGCTTTGAAGTTCAAAGTTAACATTGAAATAATAAATCCTCTTTTGCCCAATGGTCTCAAATGAATTCTTGATATCATACATGTTGGAATACCTCCACAGAGCAAGAGGTTTAACTTTGCAGTTTCTCTTTTTAGGTGGTAGGTGTCACAACCACCAAGGGAAGAGCCAGAAAAACAGCACTGTTGAGACTTACGCATGTAGTTCCTCTTACTTTTTTACTTTGTTCATACATAAATAATCATAACTCAGAATAGTATTAAGTAATATTGAGTAAACCTTCTGTAGAAGCCTTCAATGAAAAATATTTGTTATTATTATTATTATTAATATTATTTCACTTTCAAATATAGGACAAAAAAGGCATAGACTCTAAGGCTCAGCTCCTCTAAAGTATTTGCTTGCCATTTCACACTGGAATCAATGGGAGGCAGGGACTTGCAGGAGCTGAATTTATGTGATATGCCTACAGACACATGCCTGTGAAACACTCAAGACCTAATTTACTGTCCAGGAACCTGCAGAAAGTAAGGGCAGACAGGAGTGAATGTACACTCTGGATGCCTAAAGGAAAAACAGAGGTGATGGGGAGAGGAGAGACAGGAAGGGAATGGAGGGAAGATGATTTAGAGGAAGGGCTGCACCAAGGGCTGCATTTAGCTTGGGAAAATCAGGGTCTTTCTCCAACACTGTTCCCTGGGCAGACAACTTCTTGAGCAGCCTGTCTAAAATATTTCAGCCTTTAGGAAGCTGTAAAGAAGACAGAACAGAACAACCATGTGAAAACGTTCATTACCAATTTACTTCCCATGCTTTCAGTCATGGCACTGATTTTATGCAGTGCTTTTAGAAGAGCATTCTGGTTTTTAAATGGGACCTGTTACAAGGGCAGGTAGTGATAGGGCAAGGAAGAAGTCTTCAAACTGAAAGGGAGTATGGTTACATTGGATATTAGAAGGAATTTTTTTACTGTGGGGTTGGTGAGGCACTGGAACAGGTTGCCTGGAGAGACTGTGGATGCTCCATCCCTGGATATGTTCAAGGCCAGGTTGGATGCATCTTTAGTAACCTGGTCTAGTGGAAGGTGGTGATGAGGGTGTGGTTGGAACTAAATCATCTGAGGTCACTTCCAATCCAGACCATTCTGTGTTTCTATGGTAATAAAAGTGCAACTTATGACACCACTGTGTGGAAACTGTGGTAATAAATACTAAAGGACCATAAAAATACATAACTTAGAGGTCAGTCCCAGTCCTAAATAGCTGAGATTCCATCTGAGAGACATGGAACAATAACAAATAGCTGTAGTGGTAAATAAAGAAATCCAAGGAAACAAGGGGCTCATCAAGATAAACAAGCAGGAGAGTGATCTTTCAATGTCCTATGAATATATTTCATTAGTGATATAGCTCACTAAGAACAAAATCCCAATACAAATGCTATCAAAGCTGATGCAGAAAAATACAAAGGAAAGTAACTGTTTTCCATTAATTAGCTTTCCTTCTTGATGAAGGACCAATCAATACTGCATGCTTTTGAGTGTCTTTGCACTATGATATTGTGAATTTATTATTAATTTTGATAGTTGTTGCCTATCTGCATCCAGAGCTACACAGATACAGCTCTGCAATCAAGTTTTGAACAATTTAATTTAGAGATATGAGATTGCTTACTCTCAGTTAAATAACAAAGCCATTTCATAGCTTTCCAGGAACTATAAAATGTTATTTACATAAATGCTATTTTCATAGCTTTTTCAGGCTGTGAAGTACCTGAAGAATTACCATGCAGAAGAAACCAAGATCACAGTCAGTTGCAATGTACATACAAGTGTTTGTTTACAAAGTGAGTCAGAGCGTGCTAAACCTCTCTGGGCACCACTCTCTTCCCTTTCACAAAACCTGAAGGTGCGGTGTCTGTGTTGAAGGAGGTGAGATAGGGAGAAGTCCTCCATCCAGCTGGGGCTGTATTTCAGGGTGCCCCTGCAGCTACAGCCTTTCTGTCCCACTGCAGATGCACCAGAATAAATTCCAGGAGCACCTTTTTTACGTTCCCAAGTGACCTGTCTCTGCTGGCCTGCACAGACTGGACACTAAGGGATGCTTTTTGATACCCGGTGCTTTGAAAACCTTGATTCCTAACAACTCTCAAAAAATCCAAACCAGAAACCGACCTGATCGATCAAAAGTGTCGTCGAAGACGACGCGGCAGGTGCGCCCGTTGTTCAGGATGGTTTTCGCTGCCCCGGGGTCATAGCTGGCGTGCCAGGAGGGGAGAGAGGAGTCGTGCTGCACGTCCTTGCTGTTGATCTCAATGGGCGACTGCTTGTCGCCCTTGGCCATGGGGTAGTTTTCATGCCAGCGCTCGGGTCCTGAGGGACAGAGACAAAGAAACGTCGGCCCTGCCCAGCCGTGCCCATCCCGGCCCCCGGCGGTGCCCAGCCCGCTCACCGTTGTCGCTGTCGTAGCCCCACACGGACTGGGCCATGGTGCCCGCGCCCCGTCCCGCTCGCTGCGCCGCGGCTCCCGGGTGGTCCCCTCCCTCCCGGCCCGGGGGGCTTTTTATAGACCGCCGCGGCTCCGCGTCCTCCCCGCAGGGCTGGGCAGGGCAGGGCTGGGGGCGGCCGCGGGGCAGAGCCGTGTTCTCCCCCGGGGGAGGCAGAGGGATGCGGGCGGGACCCCGCGGCTCCCTTCATCCCCGTCCCGCGGGCGCAGCTCCGCCCGGGGACAGAGGGTCCGACGGCGCGGCCGAGCCGGGGCTGCGGGGCTGGCGGAGCCCCCGGGGGCCGTGGGTCCCGGCTCGGGTGAGCAGCGGCTGCCTGGAGCGCTCAGCGGTGCACCAGCGCCGGGAGCGGACGGAGGGAACGCAATTCTCCCCTCTGCGAGCAGCGCCGCGGGCGTGAAGCACACCCGGTGATTCTGGACGAGCTGCCCGGGCGGGCAGGCTTCCCCACTCCCGCTTCCCTGCTTTCACAAATGCTACCATGCAACAGCTCAGTGTCTGCCTGAAAGCATATCTCATAGCCTGCAAAACCATTGTGCAAAGGGAGACTCTGCCAGCCTTAAAGGAGGCCATTCCTGACCATTAGCTCAAGTCTGGGTTTGATGTTGTCCGGTCAGTTCTCCTTCATGCGGGGAGCTTTACACCAAATATGTTTCTCATGTTAGGCAACTTAGCAGTGGGTATTTTGGTCAGGAAAGCATTTGGTTTTCAGATGATGGTGAGTTAGTGACAGTATGGTTGTGTTAGTTGGCTTTGCTCATCTATTTTGAATACTCAGAGCTTTTCTCTCAAATGCCAGCTTTGCTGCGGTCTCCCATAGCTTTGTCAGTCCAACTGCTGCAACTCTGTCTACCTTGAGCTAAATACTACCTCAAACTGCATAACTCAAACTAAATACTGCTCCAAGATAGATATTTGGGAGTCAGTCAAGAAGCATCACGAACCATGGAGGTTTCAAACACAGTTGCAGCGAACTTGTTCAAATGCTCCTTGTACCCATCAGGACTGCATTGCAGCATGGAAAGAAACCTGCAGCTTTGAGAGGTTCTACCCTTTGTGTTGGTGAGGTACAGGAAAAAGGTTGAGAAGTTGCAATATACATAGCCTAGGACTAATTTGTTCCTATTTGATGTCCCAAAACCAGCTGGAAGATAAAGGTTCCCCTTCTAGGTAACCTGTGTAGCTAGGCTAATGAAGGTCTAAATATAGCCTTTGTTTAGCGTAACTAAAATGACTTTATTTAACTTGTTTAGTAAATTTGTCTTGCTCTGAGTTTAATCATAAGTAGATATCCTGAATCCTTTGAGACAAAGGTAGGACAAGATCTCTCACTTAGGAAACTGCATTTGAGAAAATTTCTGTAGTCATGTAGATAGTATTTTTATGTAGAGAAGGTACATCAAATTGAGACTCAATAAACCTTAGCAACTTACACAATATTTTAAGAGGCATCCTTTTACTATCTTCAAAGGAACAGAGATGTGTTCATCATCAAAGTGTCCTTCAAAACATGTAGTTCCTCGTATCTTCTTTAGGCAGAATTCAATTAAGAAAATACTAGGAGGTGATTTAGGTACAATGGTATGGAAAATTACATCTTTCTGCTTTCAAAAGAGAACTCTGAGACAAAAGAAAAAACATTTTTTTTACTCTGTCATCAATCAAATGGATAATGTCACATTTGTTGAAAGGGCAGGCCTGTAAAATTGACACCTGTTGCAATTTTAATTCAGCAAGCTTATACATTAATCCTTTTGAATTGGTTTCTACCAAGGAGGTAGGGAGAAACATTTGTGAGCTCATGAAATTCTAATTGGAGCAGCTTGTTTTCTGTCTGTATAAACCGACAGGTTTAGTGGCCTTGTTCATGGAAGTCTCAGAGAGACTTTTAATCCACTTCATACACACAAAGAATGCTTGTTGGAGCCCTTTGTGGAGGCAAGGAATATGATTTGTATTAAACAGAAAAAGGTGCAAGTCAGTTCTTCCCCTAATATTTAAATTCATTGTTCCACGTGAGAATTTTTACAATCTTCTCTGTTAAAGAGCCCCATCCAACAGCTAAAGTCTTCATACTTTAGCTTTCCAGCGAGCTGGTGCTATTGCACCCAGAGGAGCATCTTTTTGTCAGCTTCTGCACATTGTGCCTTCCAGGCAGTAACTTACACACAAGTGACCAGTGGAGTCAGCCCCAGGGGCTGAGTTGCCCCACAGTGTCTCACTGATTGCTTTCTTTTCCTGTTGCTGTCCTCATCAAAGGTAGAGCAAAAAGCAAATGTAGTAGCATTACCTGCATTAAGAGATAATCAGAATAACATTATTTTTGAATTCATTAGGATCTACCTTTATCCTTTTCTTTTGATATTGTCTCAGAAATTCATTATCATCTAACTTGCAAAAACTTGCTTTTTCTAGGAAGTAAACACTTCCATCACGGAAATGCCGTTATAATTAAGAAAAGGTCACAGCTTCAAACATTTTTGAGGAGTGGTGCTACATAGTACATTCACAACTTTATTACTGTGATTTCTTTCTATTTTGTAAACCTTGGATGTGTTTTGAAAGTAACCAGCCATCTGAAATAGCAAAGGCAAGAGCATAACAAGGTCAATCTATATCATTCATGAAAAAGTGCAGGACTTCAGTAATTGCAGACATACTTGTGCCCAAAACTGGCACGCAGTCACAGAATCACAGTTGAGCACCTGATGACAACACTTTATTCAAAAGATTATCAAAATAAATAAAACATGGTGGTCCTGTTGGATACCTATCACATAAGGTGCTCTTCATCCAAAAGAGGGGTTTGTTCATTTATCACCTAAATGAAAGATTGAAACAGAGGCTCCAGTACAAATAACATGCTATAGCTATGGAACACCATCGGTTGGACATACAGTTTAGATGCTGCATTTGCTTCTGCTAAACAGGCAAGAACCATAATCTTGCTCATCTCACTTACAAAAATACCTTACCTGAAGTCACAGAGACTTTCTTTTTTGAGAATGGAAAGCAGGAATAAGCAGAGTCTGGAAAATGGCTCAGAGCCACGGCTGTACCCAGAGCACACAAAACACGTACAGGAGAATGATGCATGGAAAAGTGACTGGTAGCAGTTTTGAGCTGTGCCAGCCATGACTGACTTGGCCCATACCTTGAAATAACTAGAACAACCAAAATACTATTTCACCTCAGCATGCCAATTTCCACTTGTCTCCAGGAGCCAGCATGACAGCTAGGAATGGCTGACTGTGAGGGGACACACAGAGGTAAATATGCCAGCAGGTTGTAATTCAAGAATGCCTCTGCTTGAAGCTGAGGTTTTCCAGGTTTCACCATGCTCAGGGATATTTCCCATGGGTGATTTCATGCAGAGGGCTTTGCTGGAGCACAGAGTGTGCCCTCATTGAATACATGTTTAAATGAGCAAAAGCATTTACTCAGTGCCTGTGGCCAATCTAAACAAAAAATATATTCTACTATATTTAATAGCTTGTGGAAGAAAACAATACAACAGAAAGGAATTTGATAGTATCGAAGGGGCAGCAGTGTTTTTTGACATATTGCACATTGCATGCCAGGCAGTGCAAGAAAAGCATGTCACTCAGAGCTTTGGATTGAGGGATGCCACGGTGGCATGCCATAGCCAAAAAGCCAAATTGTCATATGCCTTCACTGAGATGCCATGCTGTGGAAAACATTGTAGGAATGAATGGAAACCCCCACTGACAGCCAGATCTTATTGGAAGATCTGCCAAAGGAAAATGAGAAGCATATTGGGTTGATTTTGCTGTTTTTATACACAGTGAGTTTTTTAGCTACATTAACACTTTTATTTGTGTAGCACATCTAGACAAATATTAGGCAGACTTTTAATGCATCTTTCCAGTTCAGAAGATGTGTAACTCAGCAGTCTGCAGTTTAGACTTTAGGACCTTGCTTACAAAATCCCATCATCCTT
The DNA here is from genome assembly GCA_013398055.1 of Ifrita kowaldi. Classification (NCBI taxonomy): domain Eukaryota; kingdom Metazoa; phylum Chordata; class Aves; order Passeriformes; family Cinclosomatidae; genus Ifrita; species Ifrita kowaldi. The sequence continues at coordinate 71,979 of VZRS01018254.1, forward strand.
CTGCTGTGGCTTAGAGCCTACATTACCATTTGCAAAACTTAATATTTAGTCAGTGAGATACAATAAACATAGAAACAATAAGCCAGACTGTAGATTTAGCAAAAGGAACAAAAAGGTGAACAAGTTTTCCTTGTAGCAGTCGAGTAAAATGAGCATAGATTGAAAGACTAATACTAGCATTAAAAAAAAAAGTAAATTTATTATTTATCACATACAAATCTGATAAAACGAAAATACACTGCCTATTTCAGACATTTCTTCCAGATCTGAAAAACTAAACAGATAAACTCTGCAGGAATATGACTCTTCTCTTTATTCCAATAGGGCTTTGCTTGTATGACACTCACTGAAATCCAAATCTGAGCTGGTCTATCTACTTTTATATACACTGGCACAGTCTGACTTGAAATAATCCAAGTACAAGAATTTGACCTGTACTGTTTGCTTTTATGAGGTCTGTATGTGCTTGTTTGGAAATTCTGGCAGATTGGCAACTCTTCTATATTGAGGTAGAGTTTTATGTATGACCTTTATCTTGCTTGATACTCTGGCAGTAGCATTTACCTGGGAACAGTCCTGACCAGATAACAGTAATGCTAACATGGCTGGAGGAGTTCATAAGAGTTCTGTAAGAGGCATCTCAATTAAATATATAATATATTTAATGATGCAGCAAATCAGAAATACTTCATGCATATTTTCCAGTGAGATACATCCTCCTAGAAGAGAATTTTATAAGAAAATAATGTGTTTCCAGCCCCTGAAATATGGTCTCTGCAGGCAGAAGAGTCTTCCTCTCATAGACATTTTCCAGAAATTCCTTGAGATGTTTGTTTCCCAAAGTTCTAAGAAAGTCACTCCTTTGGAATCCATGCCATTTGTACACTTTGAAAGGTCAGAGCATATCATCCCATTCCTATCAGTATCTGTGCCTCACTTCAATGGAGTCAAAATTTCACTCTGAGACCACAAAGCAACTTTGGAAGAATCATCTGTAGATAATGAAAAGGTAACTGGATATGTGTAAGTGCAAACATTTACATGTGCATTGCAACTGTAAGTAGTATGTAATAAAAAGGAATCAGTATTGGGAATCCCATGCTTGTCACACACACTGAACAGCAGCTATTACCAGAAGAGAGGGGAAACACAACTGTAACAAAAAGCCTTTAGTAACTTAGAAACAACATTAGCTGGGAATGTTAATGTTCTTCTCAGAGCAGTTTAAGAAATTAACAGTCTACCCTAAGTTGAGGGGTTTTTTTAATAAATCCTGCAGAAACAGACTGAAAGAATTATGTGCAGTAACCTTAAGATCTAATCTTTAAAAATCTGTCTGAGGATACGGTAATAGAGCAGTACCTCATTTTGTAGTTGTTAGTACATTACAGTCTTATGGACAAAATCCTCAGATTCCATCTTCTGCATTCTAAGTCTCATTTATCTGAATTTATACTGATGCATCCTGATGGGCTCCAATTCAATATTCAGCTTTCTCTAATACAACCACACACAGGCTGTGGATTCTAAAATACATCTGCACTTTGAAGATGGCACTGCAGCTAACAGAAATGCTGTTGGTCTCAGTATAGCATGACTCAGCACAGTGGTTTGTCAGTGCAAAAAATGGTTTTGCTAGTTTGTCGCTCGCTATTTCTACCTTTCTGTGTCTTCATGTTCCTCAGTCTCTTTTTTAAAATTTCTCTGTGGTGCTACTCTCCCATTCTCTATAAATGCATTGGTTGCTTAATGCATCTCTACATTATGTATTTTGAAAAGAAAAACACAGCCCTACTCTTTTTTTTTTATTCACCTGAATGGATGCCAGGATTTCATGGCTGATTTAAGATTGATGCCAGACATATTTTAAGTGATCCAATCAAACTCTTCCATTCTCATAGTAATTTCAGTGAACTTACATACCCACAGTAATGCTGAGGTACAGAAATACGAAGTACGGGGACAAAGTACTCACACTTTTTCAGAACTAAGCTCTTTACTCTTTACCTTAAGGATGCTTCAGGGCTATCTATAGAAGCATTCAAATGTAATAGGCCAGTTTGAATATTCTGATTGAGGGGGTTTTTTATTAATAAGCCTTTTACGTCATTGTGGAACTGTTCCTCCTAGGCAAGGACAGAATATTTTCCAGCACGAATTCTCCAATTTTCCTAACTTGTCTGCTAGGAAGATTAGTAAAGGGCTTTGATGTGAAAAGCTAGAGGTAAATAAGGAAATTATGCTTCATCCTTGTAAGGAAGACAGTGACTACTGTTGCACTGTGCTGCACTTCGGGCTTTTTTTGGAAGCACTATCTGCATCATACCAAGGAGTGACACTGAGAGGTGCCCTCTGATATTTGCTATTTCTGCCACTGCAGTAATGGTCACATCTTATAATCCAACACATAAAGAGTTCAGTAATAGTGAACAATGAAGTGCTTTTTATTATCCTAGCTTGGAACTCCTAACCCAGAGCATGCTGGATCTACAGACTTTGGCCCTCCCAGCAGTGGTGGTTGTACATCCTCCCCAGATTGTCACAGGCACCGTTCCTGTCATTGGAGGAGAACGTGTTTTTAACTGTGGAAAGCAGTTGAGAATATAAGTAATTCTCTTTGATTCTTCACATTTGCTTGGTGCTGGGTTGATATCTTTCCCTCAATTTTAGTGATGCCAAGAAACTCTCTATATAGTTAACCAGTTATTCTAGACTTGTGAAATGTTTTTGGGTTTCCTCAGAATTCAGATCAATGTAACCTTTGTGTTCAGGGTTCTCACAGGTGCATTCTCTGGGGACATGAATAATGTACCAGTTCACTACTGCACAGCTCAGATACAAAATGAAACAGACCTAATTAGCTTGTAGATCTTACTGGTTAATTTTAAGAAATATGCTGAGCTGAAATGGAGAAATAAGGATTAAATACATGATAATGAAGAATCACAGATCAGGAAATGCCTGTAAGAATTCTCAAGCCCATTAATCCTAGCAGCTTATATAGAAAATCATCATCTGCCGATTTCTCAAACATCCCACATGGACAGAGCAAAGGTTTCCCAGCTATTCAAAAAACAAATTCCTCCAGGACAGCACAAATGTAATGAAAGGGATATGACAAAAAATGTGAAGCCATTCAATCCAGTCCCATCTCAAACAGTGATGTCCTCTGAGGAGCTGTGGGTGTCACTCCCTGGCCAGTGTTCACATTGCTGTAGCCATGTAGAGAGTGCAGCACCCTATTCTCTACCTCAAAGGACTAAAGATGAATAATGTGATTCTTGCAAACTCTGTTATTCATCAAAGCAGCCACACAAATGCTAAATGTTAGCTAACTACTCATTACAGGAACACCTTTACTGAAGGGGTAAATCTTCTGGGTGTCCCCACTGCAGAATATCACCCATCTCTTTCATTATTTTCTTGCAGAGTTATAGTCAGCAAGCAGCATGATGGATGGAACAAACAGCAGATCAAGCGCCCACAACAACCTGAAATTCATGTTAATACTTCTCAGTTTGTGTCCCTAAACATTGGTGTTTGTAAAGTTAGTTTCACTATTTAGTCTTCTTCCATGTGCTTCTGGCTGGGCATTCCAGCTTTGACCACGTGCTTTTTGCAAAGGCTATCTACAGAAATTTTGGCAAAGTATTTTAAGGCATTAGACACGGAAAATATTTTTCTAACCTTGCATCACTATACCTTTTTTGAGAGAGGCAGTGAACCTAGTGTTTCAATTATAGGTCTTACACACACAATTGGGCAACAGGCCAACAATTTTCATCTGTGTATTCCAAGACCAATACCATTTGTTTAGCTATAAATTCAGAGATGATGAATGCATTGTATTTCTACTTCTCTGAGTTTATTAAAGGTCTATGTTTGGCAACATCTTTGAGTGTAATAAGATAATAAATTGGAATCTTGTAAAAAACCTATTGTTTAGTGTGGTAAAATAATAGATAATCTACCCAAACCACAAGCAAATACAAAGAATTTCACTTCAACAGCTGAATGCATAGTCAAGTAATCCTTACCCAACACAATTTCCGAGAGTTTAAGCAATCTTAGACTAACAATAATCTAATCCCCAAAGTTTTTTTTAAAAAGGTATCTTAAATCTCATTGTTTCATCATAGACAGACAACATCTTCATTAAGCCCTTCTGGATTTATCAGCTTGGCAGCAGTCTTTTGCTTTTGACAATGTTATGACTTCCCTTTTCTGGGTGGTAGTACGTGGACTAACATCTAATAACACTGGTTACTAAACATCCTGTAATACTGAAAAAGAGACATTCTGGATGTGTTTTTCCACAAAATGTTTATATTTTAATAGTCATTCATGCTTACATACAGAACCCACCTGCAAGAGTGATGATAAATAAGAGTCATTTTGTATTATCTGAGTTCTGCTGGTTTTCAGAAAAAGATGCATTAGAAACAGATGTCTTTCCTTCAACTGTCACCACTACAGCTGTAGTTCCTCAGTGAAGGCAAGACATATTATCTGTGGAGAAAACCTCCTTACAGATCACAGATATAAACTGCATTTATCTATCATTCAAACAGAAAATAACTCTTAGCACTGACTCAGAAAGACTAAGACTTGCTGTTACTAGACAGACAAATATTCAGTGAGTCATTTGCTTCTGTGGCATAATAACTAAAGCTTTCATTTATTTAGTGCAATGAGGGAGAAAAGAGGAGTTCAATGGACCACTGATAAACTGTTACAGTGACAGATTTATGCTGTGTGGGACAAAATGGTTGCAAGACCTTCCTCTGCTTCCAAAATTAGAGAAAAGCACTGCTGCTGGACAGCTAAGTCATCTAGCACACAAGCCCAACCTAGCAGAGAATTTAAGCACATGAAGAATTTAAAGTTCATAACCAGTTCCTTTGTTTTCAGCTGGAGTGCTCACACTTGTACACTTTATAGACACAGTTCAGGTAAATAACCTTTCTTGTTACTCTAGATATTGGAGGTTTATCTTAAATAGCTGTAGTCTGTTTTTAAAGTCACATAAAATTTTGCATTTAAAGAAACTATGAATTTATTTTAAAAATTAATGTAACTTGATCTTGTTACTGAATTAGCTTACCAGATGTTCTTTGGGTGTGCTGGGGGGGACTTGGGAGAATCAAGACTGAGCTTCCCTGTTTAGTCAATGCATGTCTCAGCAAGGCACTTTTTGTTCTCTTGCACCTCTTGCAGATGGTACAAACTGCCTGTCCTTTGTGAGACAGCATTAACCACACTACTGAAAAGCCTTGGCATTGCTAGTAGTCCTTCTTCTCTGGTTCTTCCCTCTGTTATCCGTTGTCGACAGTAAAGGGTAAGACACATTTGCTGGTCCTCTGTGAAAAGAAAGATATCCCATGTCCCTTCACTTATTCTCAGTCAGGGTTTGTACTCTTGCATATTTGCGCACTTTGAAAACTCTCTGGGGACAGAGAATAAGATTCATGCACAACAGGCACAGCCATGCTTCCTCAGGTTTTTATGTCAACATGTGAATACTTGTTATTGTTAAAAAATAAAACAGCACTGAAACCATTCCTGAATACTAAACTTGCTTTTACAAGACAAGGGGTTCTCTTTTTTTCACCAACCCATCTGCTTTCTTCAGAATTTATGGCACAAATTAGAGATTAAAGCATCACCTATAAACATGTAAATAAAATCAGCTTAACTTGGTGACATTTAATTGTAATGTATTTGTTATATTCCAATATAAGAGGTAAACAGTCCTTCAGCAATCACAGCATCATTAAATGAAAAGTATCTGTTCCAGAAAGTTTAAAAGGTTGCCCTGAAATAATGGAAGACAATATCGTTTGTATAAGATTTGTTTTTCTTTCTGCACTTACTACATGATATGTGATCTCTGTATGGTATTGCACTTTGGAATGGAAAAAACTCAACAGTTTAGGTTAGGCTTTTAGGAAGCATTAGCTAATTATAGCTTTTATAATCCCCTTCATTTGGATCTAGTCTCCTGTTTGTAATAGCTGAGATCATCCCCATCTTGCAACATCCCACACCGTCACTTACTGGATACTCTGTTTTTCATATAAATATCAGAACTCTCAATTTTATTAGTTTATCTTAACAAAGTGATTAGTTCTGAACTGTTGGCTGTTTTACTTTATTCACATGGTGGTTTTCACTGCAGATAAAAATTCAGAGAACAGCCATTATCTATGTATGTACTAATCCAAGTGTAATGAATTATAAAAATCATTGCACGTCCAGGTTCAAAATTCCCAAGGCGATGCCCACATCTCTGACTCATTCTTCTTGTCCTTAATTGTGAACATATTCTCTATGCAGCACAATCTATGATTCCTGTATCTGTTCATAGAAAATAAATGGAATAAACCAGGAAATCAATATTCCTATCTAGTGTTCCAATATTTTATATGGTGACATAGAACTGTTTTATAACATTCCAGTCACAGAACCATAAAAAGACTCAGGTCGGAATGGACCTGAGACAGTCATCTAGTCCAACCTCCTGCAGAAATAACAACTTCAAAATATCTCACAGACATTTCAGAAAATATAATAAAATAGTATATGTTAATTTTACTTTGCATAAGACCTGCTTTCATAATTCATTCTTAAAATGCTTGCTAAAATTTAATTTCACTTACTGGTATAAATTTGGGAATAAAGTAGAAGAACCAGTGTTCTCAGTAGTCTCTGGAAGAAATAAATGCACTTTCAGAATGGTTAGCCATGTAACAAGAAATGTGTAGGGTTGATGTGCACCATATGATGATGTACAATAAGATAAGAGTGAAATGATAAGAGAAAATAACATATCTGAGGTCCAAAGTCTTGCATTAGATGAGATTAACCTTCCTACAAGGACAGCAAGTTTTAGTGCAAAGGCAACAATAGTATTATATGGCCAATTAAAAAAACATCCACAGCAATACTTCTGTAAGAAAAATAGTGAACTGAAATTCAGTGATTGCTGCATATGGCAGAGAGCAATATAAAGATGAGGAAAAGAAGGACCATCCTTCACTGAAAATTAGTATCTCCATCTAAGTACAGAATGATTATTGTAAAGGACAGAAACACTTTATTTCTACCATCAAGTGAAGCTAAGATAGCCTTGTTCTGTGTATCTGCATTAGAGGTACTCAAGGTGTGTAAGTAAGGCAGCCACAGCCTAGAATTCTTATCCCGCCAGGTTGTCCTAACATACATTTCCTTTCCATCTTCCCACATCTTCAGATCCAGTCTGGTCCCATATCATTCTACACATCTTAGATATTTTTCTGTGAGTCCTCCATTTCTTGTTTGTGTCTTACAGCCTCCTCTTCACTTTTTTTTTTTTTTTTTAAATTCAGTTTCTAAATCACAGAAGCCAAAATATCTTTATTTAGGACTGTTTTCTTGTCACTTCAAGAAGCTGTCAAAGACTGATGTTACTGAGATCATCTGAGTGGTTTTATTCTTCCACTAAAGAAACACAAGGGTATAGTCCTTTCAAATAAAAGTAGGCATTTTTCAAGACACTGTTACTGGGAAGCATGAAATTGGGGTAAACTGCAAAGAAACAAGACAGAATGTGAATTCTTCACAAAAGTAACAATTCCAATTTTTTAACTATCTGTCCTGACAGGTAAAGATGTCCTTCAGAGCTGAAGTGAAATAGCTGGGAGAGTCCTTCATGGCCTCCCACATCCCTGCTCTGTCAGCCTGCTATGGGATGGACAATGGCCAGGGAGATGGTAAGGGATAGGGAGATTTTTTCAGGATTTCTTCTTTTCTGAAAAGGTAGGAACATGAATGTGTGGGTGTGCCATCATGCACTCGTCTCCATTCAGCAACACTCTTGCTTTCTGCCTGTTGTCAAGCTGAGATCAACTCCTTGGCTTCTTGCCTCCATCTCAGTCTGTTCACATTGTTTCAGGTTTTCAAGGCCATCTCTGGGAAGAAAACAGATGAAAAAACTTATTTTAAACTGAAGGGAGACCTGCAGCCTGCTCTGTTGACCTGGGACTCACACAATTCTCTCTGATGCTTTGGCAGTATACCAGAGTTTATTTTTTTGTATCCTCTGTGAGAAGAGTAGCAAAACTAGGTAGGACAAAGTGTGATTTCATGGTAGCAGGGAGCATGGAATGTGCTAAACTGCAACAGGAACTAACAGAAACAGGGCAAGCAGGCCATATTTGTGACATTTTGAGGGACATCATATCTTCATCAGAAATTTGCAAAAGCAGATGTTCATTTAAGTATAGAAAAGATATCAATATTTAGCTACTGAAAACAACTAATTCCCCCCTCCTGTTTAGCATCACAAAGCCTGCTCATATCCCAGTGGGATGCCCACTATTGAAGATGGTTATAGAATATGTATGATTTCTTGCAAAAACCTTGCTCAGTTTCTTTACAATTCACATTAAATCTTGATCATTCCTCACTTTCCCATACTTCAGTTAACCCACTTGAATTTCCCAGTTGGGATGCCTGTCAATTGCACATCCATAAGAAGTCTACACAGAGCCAAGGTGCTTTTTTTTTTTAGTGTAAATACAGAAATAAAGTGTCTGTAGGTGATGGAGTTGATCTAATGGCTGTGGGATACTTGTGAATTCTGTGGCGTTCCTGAAATTGTTTCTGGTTCTTAACAAATATGATTGTTAGATTGCATATGCAGGAGGTGTCAAACATGCCCTGGTGCAAAAGGAAAGGTACCAACAAGTCACACTCTGCCAGGCTGTCCATGCATCATCAGGCAAGTGAATACACTTATCAAAGAATCATAAAATCATAGAGTGGTTTTTGGGTTGGAAAGGAACCTTAAAAGTCATCTAGTTCCAACCCCTGTGCAATGAGCAGGGATATTTTCATTTAGTTCATGTTTCTCAGAGCTCTGTCCAACCTTAAGCTGAATGTTTCCAGGGATGGGGCATCTGGGCAATCTATGCCAGTGTTTAAACGCTTTCGTCGTAAAGAATTTCTTCCTTTTATCTAATCTGAATCTACCCTCTTTTAGTTATAACCATTGCCCCTTGTCCTATTGCTACATACCATACTAAGAAGTTTATCCCCACCTTTCATATAGGCCTCCTTAAAGTACTGAAGAGCTGTGGTGAGGTCTCCCTGGAGCCATCTCTTCTTCAGGCTGAAAAAGCACAACTCTCTCAGTCTTTCCTCATAGGAGAGGTGTTCCAGCCCTCTACTCATTTTTGTGGCTCTCCTGTGTAAGACTCACTCCCACAGGTCCATGTCCTCCCTGTGCTGGGGACCCTAGAGCTGGTACAGTCCTCCAGGTGGGATCTCATGAGAACAGAGGGGTAGAATCACCTCCCTTGATCCAGTGGCCACTCTTCTGATGAAGCACAGGATATGGTTAGTTTTCTGGCATGTGAATGCGCATTGCCTGGACCTTTCCAGCTTCTCACCCACCAGCAGCCCTAAAACTTTCTTGGCAAGGCCTGCTTTCAGTCCCTTCATATCTGAGTTTATATAGTTTGCCCTAACTCAGGTGCAGGACCTTGCCCTTGGCCTTGTTGAACTTCTTGAGGTTCTTGTGGGCTGGTTTCTCAAGCTTGCCTGTCTATGTCACTGCTAAAAAACATTAAACTGTACTGTCCCAGTACAGACCCCTGGGGGACACCACCTGTCACTGATGTACATCAGGACATTGAACCCTTGACCATTGCCCTCTGGTTGGTACCATGGTCCAACCAGTTCCTCATTCCTCATTCACCAAACAGGGCACCCATCAAATCCTTCTCTCTTCAATTAAGAGAGAAGGATGTTGTGGGGGACTGTGTCAAAGGCCTTACAGAAGTCCAGATAGATGACATCCATGGCTCTTCCCTTGTCCACTGATGTAGTCAATGCCATCACAGAGGGCCACTATGTTTGTCAGGCAGGACTTGCCCTTGGTGAAGCCATGCTGACTGTTCTGACTCACGTCTCTGTCCTCCATGTGCCTTAGCATATCTCCTACAAAGATCTGTTCCATTATATTCCCAGGTGATGGGGCTGACAAGACAGTAGTTCCCTGTCCGGATCCTCCTTTCTACACTTTAGAAAAATGGGTGCAATGTTTCCATTTTTCCAGTCACCTAGGACTTCACCTGACTGTCATGATTTTTCAAATGTCATAGAGAGTGGCTTGGCAACTGCATCAGCCAATTCCCTCAGGACTTTGGGATTTATTTCAACATCCCGTAGACTACAGTATGTTCAAGTTCCTCAAGCAGTCTCAAACGTGATCTCTTACCACGAGAGGGATTTTCTCCCCTAGTCCCCATCTTGCAGTTTGGATACTTCTGCAACTTGCACTATGCATGTGGAGCTTAATGTGGAACATAACAGGAGGGAACACTGCCTGACTAATAAAACCTTTAGAATGGAAATCAGCTAAACTACTGCTGTGGTGCATAAATATGCTTATTTGCATAGGTACATATCTGCATTTTACATTTGTAACAAAACTTCAATGTGTTGCTCGTGCAGGTATGTTTCCAGCAGCTCGGTGGATCAAAGAGAAAAATAGTTTAGAATAGCAGCAAAACAGTTGTAACTGAAATTATGATTTTTTTCACGTGTCCCTTTGTTATTAAGAACTCTGGGAAACTGTGAGAGAAGCACTGTATCCCTCACTGGCTCATAGGAATTATTCTTTGTGACTACCACCAATGTGGACAGTAAATTTAAAAGGTATGGCAAATTACAGGCAGAATAGCCAGCCAGTGATATAGACAAATAACCTTTGAATTGGATTTTAAGCAGTATTTGATGAAAAAAGCTTCAACAATAATAAAAAGAACAATAACCTTTCCAGTAACCATAACTTTTTGGTTTTGTACTTCTGTTTTGATAGAAGAGTTAGCACTTTTTTATCCATTTTTTCAGAAGAAATCGTGGATCATGAATTTTAATGCTTCATCACTGAGAAAAGAAAAAAAATGGTCCATATCAAAAGTTCTGTTGCTCCTGTTTTCCACTAATGAGTATCTCAGGCAACTTAGAAACAAAACAAACAAAAAATTATTCTTAGCTACCAGATGCAACTTACAATTAAACTCGAATGAGATATTCTCTAGCATTTTGACAAAAATCCTNTCCTCCAGGTGGGATCTCATGAGAACAGAGGGGTAGAATCACCTCCCTTGATCCAGTGGCCACTCTTCTGATGAAGCACAGGATATGGTTAGTTTTCTGGGATGTGAATGCGCATTGCCTGGACCTTTCCAGCTTCTCACCCACCAGCAGCCCTAAAACTTTCTTGGCAAGGCCTGCTTTCAGTCCCTTCATATCTGAGTTTATATAGTTTGCCCTAACTCAGGTGCAGGACCTTGCCCTTGGCCTTGTTGAACTTCTTGAGGTTCTTGTGGGCTGGTTTCTCAAGCTTGCCTGTCTATGTCACTGCTAAAAAACATTAAACTGTACTGTCCCAGTACAGACCCCTGGGGGACACCACCTGTCACTGATGTACATCAGGACATTGAACCCTTGACCATTGCCCTCTGGTTGGTACCATGGTCCAACCAGTTCCTCATTCCTCATTCACCAAACAGGGCACCCATCAAATCCTTCTCTCTTCAATTAAGAGAGAAGGATGTTGTGGGGGACTGTGTCAAAGGCCTTACAGAAGTCCAGATAGGTGACATCCATGGCTCTTCCCTTGTCCACTGATGTAGTCAATGCCATCACAGAGGGCCACTATGTTTGTCAGGCAGGACTTGCCCTTGGTGAAGCCATGCTGACTGTTCTGACTCACGTCTCTGTCCTCCATGTGCCTTAGCATATCTCCTACAAAGATCTGTTCCATTATATTCCCAGGTGATGGGGCTGACAAGACAGTAGTTCCCTGTCCGGATCCTCCTTTCTACACTTTAGAAAAATGGGTGCAATGTTTCCATTTTTCCAGTCACCTAGGACTTCACCTGACTGTCATGATTTTTCAAATGTCATAGAGAGTGGCTTGGCAACTGCATCAGCCAATTCCCTCAGGACTTTGGGATTTATTTCAACATCCCGTAGACTACAGTATGTTCAAGTTCCTCAAGCAGTCTCAAACGTGATCTCTTACCACGAGAGGGATTTTCTCCCCTAGTCCCCATCTTGCAGTTTGGATACTTCTGCAACTTGCACTATGCATGTGGAGCTTAATGTGGAACATAACAGGAGGGAACACTGCCTGACTAATAAAACCTTTAGAATGGAAATCAGCTAAACTACTGCTGTGGTGCATAAATATGCTTATTTGCATAGGTACATATCTGCATTTTACATTTGTAACAAAACTTCAATGTGTTGCTCGTGCAGGTATGTTTCCAGCAGCTCGGTGGATCAAAGAGAAAAATAGTTTAGAATAGCAGCAAAACAGTTGTAACTGAAATTATGATTTTTTTCACGTGTCCCTTTGTTATTAAGAACTCTGGGAAACTGTGAGAGAAGCACTGTATCCCTCACTGGCTCATAGGAATTATTCTTTGTGACTACCACCAATGTGGACAGTAAATTTAAAAGGTATGGCAAATTACAGGCAGAATAGCCAGCCAGTGATATAGACAAATAACCTTTGAATTGGATTTTAAGCAGTATTTGATGAAAAAAGCTTCAACAATAATAAAAAGAACAATAACCTTTCCAGTAACCATAACTTTTTGGTTTTGTACTTCTGTTTTGATAGAAGAGTTAGCACTTTTTTATCCATTTTTTCAGAAGAAATCGTGGATCATGAATTTTAATGCTTCATCACTGAGAAAAGAAAAAAAATGGTCCATATCAAAAGTTCTGTTGCTCCTGTTTTCCACTAATGAGTATCTCAGGCAACTTAGAAACAAAACAAAAAAAAAATTATTCTTAGCTACCAGATGCAACTTACAATTAAACTCGAATGAGATATTCTCTAGCATTTTGACAAAAATCCTAATATCACAAATAGGTTTTGGACAAGAACCTTACAAAATAAAAATAAAAATAAAAATAAAAATAAAATAAAAATAAAAATAAAAATAAAAATAAAAATAAAAATAAAAATAAAAATAGTTATGTTAGAAGATGTCTTTGAACTGTCCCGTTTTACCCATGTTTCAGGTCAAAAGTATTCAGGCTGCTGCTTATTGCTATGCCTTCACTGTGCTCGAGCCAACAGTAGAGGGCACAGCTCCCTGCTGAAAGTCCCAAGCAGGAGATTGTGTGACTGTGCCTCATTCTGATTAAAATGTTTCCAATCAGGAGCGACGTTTTGATTAAAACAATGCAGTTTCAACAGTCAGTGACACCTCTGAAATGCTATTTTTTCAACAGTCAATTCTGTACAAAAATCATGAGATCTAGTTATGCCTAATTCAACTTCCAGAATAAAGGTGTTATCACATATCACTGAAGAATCATGGAATGCTTTGGAAAAACTTTAAAGATCATCCAATTCCCTGCCATGGGCATTGGCAGGGACCCTTTCACTAGACCAGATTGCTCAGGGCCACATCCAACCTGGCCTTGAACACTTCCAGAGAAAGGGCATTCACAGCCTTGTTTGGACAACCTGTTCCAGTGCCTCACCACCCTCACAGTAAAAAATTTCCTCCTAATATCTAATCTAAACCTACCCTCTCTTAGTTTAAAGCTGTTCCCCTTTGTCCTATCACCACACGCCCTTGTAAAAAAAAACTAAACTTTTTGGAACTCCAAAAATTGAATACATCTGGTTACCTTGGACAAACATCTGTTCCATACATACAGCTCCACAGATACAGCTCAAATTGATTCTCAAGCTATAGCAGTGATATATATATTTATACATATACATATATATATATATATGCACACACCTGGAAAAGCTACATTCAAACTGATCAGCAGCTCCAGCTGAATGGTGCAAATCCTGACAGTGTATCATTCAAGTAACAATTTTCAGCAATCTCCTGACACACAGATATGATTTTCAGCTTCTGGTCCTAAACTCTGGGGTCTTTGGGTTCTATTAAACATGAAAGACTAACAAGAAGAGCAAGCCTGCTTGGTGAAAACCCCTAATGTACAGAAAGTAAAATGTACCAACATAGTAGTCTGTCTTTGTCTTTTGTATATTATATATATAAATCTGTGAGTCTGTTGCCATTATATATGCTGTTTTCATAATAAGATACAGAGTTAAAAGGAAAAGACGAAAATAGAACTACCCCATTGTTTTTAATACCGATTGTTTAACGTTGTGTCAGTATAAGTGCAAATCATAAAATTTGTTTTTATCATCATTCCATGTCCACCTACAAATCTCTTCTGGTATCTAAACATATTAGTTGCAATTAAATATATTCCCTGAATATGAAGTACCTAATGACAAATATAAAGTTTTGTTGGTATATGCTAGAAAATATGGATTACATATTCCTACTAGCCAGTTACAAGAAAAGATTATGAATACTTCATTATTTGGACACAAGTTTTTCCCTTGCTTCAGGCTTTGGCTGTTCTTTTAACTGGGACAGGGAGTTATAGGACAGACAGTTCTGTACTTTTTATATAGATTGATGTACTATATTTCAGAACTTAAAATAAATGCTCAGTTAGAATTAAAAGCCTAAAACTGTAGATCATAGCAGATAAAATTCCCCAGTTAAGAAGACACTTTTTCCCTCACACAGAGGAGCCAGGTTTGATCCTATCCACAATAGCCAGCTGTGCACACACAAACTGAGCTGTGTCTCTGACATTAGCAAAGCCCTGTGCATGAAGCAGGTGTGAGGTAATACGAGACAACAGCTCTTGCATAACCATCGGGGTCTTACTATCTCACACCTTTATGCCACAGGCTAATGTTTACTATGACTTATTTTATTTTTGAGGCGATCCTTACCTCTTGCACCCTGTGCAATACTTTGCACAAAGATGGCCAGAGTTTCCTCAGATCGAGCAATGCCTGGTGGTTTGGAAGCACCCTCCTATTTCAGCCCAGAACTTTCATGACTTTGCAACTTTCCCCCCACTGGTTTACTTATAACACCTGTATGGGAAGATTATCTAATACATTATATCCTTATTTCATTTTGACCAGACCATTACAAACAACAGGATCTCGATTCTTTGTAAATGTTAAATAAAAAAGGTCACCATGAAAGCTAGTGAAATATTTAGTAAGAGTATTTGCATTTGTATTTTTCACAAATCAATTCCTTATTGTATTCCTTATTCCTATATGTAGTTTTTGGAACTTAAAAAATGAATAATTCATTTCAATGTTTTTATAATATAATTTTTTCAAAAGAGCTTTCTGGTTTTTTTCTGACTAGCAGCCTTAAAATAAAACTATTTTACATGCATTCCTATACTATGTTCATTTTTCACTTCATACTCCCAAATAAGGTCAGTAGGTGTCCTGCTATGCATAAAGTTTAACACATCTGTAATGTTTTATATACATTTTAAACACATTTATAATGTAGGTTCAGAGCTTTAGACATTAAAACTTTGAACGCATTCATCCAGAAAGCCAGGGATTCACTTCTATTTATACTATGAAGGTTTTGCCAAGGATATCACATTTCATTAATCCCAGTTTCCTGGAAGGGTGCTAACACTTTCCCTGCAGAGTGGGGTAGCCTAAAATGTGTAGACAATAATCAGTGGTTGATGGAATACGGGGTTGTGTTTTAAGAAGTGTATTACCATCCATTATCCTCAGCCTTCCTGTGCCCTGTGATGCTGGGACATTTTTTGTGGTTGCTGTCTCAGCAATTTAGTCCCACAGTTTTAATGCATTGGAAAAACATGACAACATCTGGACTACAAGTACAATGGAGGAATGCACAAGAGCCACAAAATTAATTATAAACTGCTTCAAATCGTATTATTTTAACTTAAATTTATAAATAATTTATTTCCATCCCTATTGCAATTTACAAAAAGATCTTATTTTGGAAAAAAATATTTCAGTGCTCTTTGAGTTCAAGTATTTCCTCCTAGCATGAAGATGTTGTAAAAAAGCCTTGAAATGGGATTTGTCACCTAGATAAGGGATCTGCAAGTTGCCCAAATGGAAAGAGCTGTGCAACAAGCAGTAAGCTTTCAGCCACCCTTTCTAAGCTGCATTTCCTAGGACTTGGTTTAAAGTCAAACCAAATTTCTTTGCCATCTAGAGAAAGGCTGATTGCATAGCCACACTGTAACTTCAAGAATTAAAAAAATTGGGAAGTCTATTCAAAAAAACACTAGACTCTTTTCCTTTGAATCCTGGCTCACAGCCTGTGCATGAGGTCAAGAGCTCCTTCATAACATTAACCCTGCATTCAAGCAGAAGAAAAAAAAGGGCTCAACAGGTTTAAAGTTGTAAGAGCTAGCAGGTTAGACTTTAATTAAGAAATACTAGTAATTAATTATTTTAACAACAGTGATAGGATCATAGCTAAAAACTGAAGTACACTTTGGAATGTAGAAACAGCAGTAATGGGAGGAATCATAAGCCAGTTGTGTTGGGTTTCAAGAAGCAAACCAGTTGTTGTGTCAGTCACACACAGTCTGCTGCATTAAACCTGAGTCTAGAGTTACTTTATAGCCAGGCTGATGAGACAGTGAAAAGGTCACAATTCTGAAATCTTGGCTCTTCTTCCAAGAGATCATTTTACCGAATCTCTGCCATGCTCACCTCATGCAGAAAGAACATTTTTCATAGTCATAAAATTGACAATGATTATCTGATCAAGCAAAAGAAACTATGGTAATATTTCCAAATTATATTCCCATTGCATCTGTATAACAGGGTAAGATTTCTATTTACTTTGGTGTTATTCCTATTCATTCTTTTCCTAGAAAATTCAAAATTACCTTGTCCCACTCTTCTGTACTCTTTGTCACTGAATTTCTTTGTTATATTGTCTTTATATCATGCTGCAATGCATCACCTGTTTCACACATACCATAAATACATTTTCAAATCTCTCTGCAGTAGTTCCATCTAACTAGTCACTTTCTTTTACAGTAGTTCAGCTGATAGTTCTTGACCACAGAAGGTCTTTGATATTATCTATACAACTAATTCACAGTAACCAACACAGACTACAGATGTAGATGGCAGACAAGGAACTGACGGGTCTCTCTCTCTTTCACCCATCTGTGTGAACAACTGCAGATGATTTGGTGCTCTGGCTCATATAGGAGTGAAGGAACTTATCTCCTGCATTATTGCAAAGGAACAATGATAATTGATATCAGATCTGCTCAAAAGTCAAAATTTCTGTTCTGCAAGAAGCACATTCTGAAATAAAATGGCTGATATCATTTTAATAATCTGACTTGGATCAGAAACTAAGCAGGTGAAGCTGTCTCTCAGCAGAAGTTTGTGGTAGTAATTTTCCTTTGAACACTTTCTATTCTGATAAAACACAATTTCTGAACAACCAAAAAACAATGAACAAAATATTGCAATTCACCTACGTTAGAGATGTACCTAAAAGCTGTAATATCCCTTGCCATCACTGCAACAAGTTTTACAGGTTAGAGCACTACTTGCACAATGGTGTCTGAAATTCCTGACGTCAGCTGTGGACATCTGCAAAGGCAGATATCAGTTGTTTCCTACTACTGAGAATAGCCTGTAAGAAAAACAGGAAAATGTCAACAGGTTCCAGTTTTGCAACGCAGGATGACAAGGCAAGACTTACATAATCTCTGATAAACCTTATTTTATATAGAAATAATTACTCTGTACACTCAGTTTAAATGTTTACAAATATAGATAATACCACAGCTATTTAACTATGCTGCAGTACTTGTCAAGCATAAAGTCCTAGAAATGCAATCCTGCTTTTAAGTATGTATGAGACAGAGTTTAAGCCAGGCAAAATCCCATACGTGTTAGCAGAATTTAGCTTTGAAACAGTCAGGTATCAATCCCCAAAGATTGCCTTGAAGATTCCTAGCAGTACAAAAATGGCCTGAGATCATTCCCAAAACATCTGAAGCTGGTAGGACTTAGTAGGTTTTGGATCTCCTTTCTTATTGAGAGCATTGCTAATTGTATCAATGTAGTATTTAATACTATATTGACCATTTTCATGAACACTGATATGGTTTTCCACCACTAAAAGCTACTGAGATTGACTATTTCTTCGTGATTGTCAAAATCTATGTTCTAAAATCCACATATAAATTTCTTAAATCACTGGCATGGATTTTAAAAAAGGCTGAGCATCCATTGCTTTCTGTGTAGTCCTCATTTTTATACCATAATTATCCTTTGGGTTATTTAGTGTTGCCTTGTAGTATCTTTAGTGCAGTACACCTTCAGTGTATCCTTGGACAACATTTGAACAGTTAGAAGGATTTATATTTTAATTTGGCATCCAACTCACATCTGTTTTAATGTATGTACTGAAACAAAAAGTAAACACTTTTTGATTGTGCAAACCACACTGTTTCCTTATTACAACCCTTTCTCTTAGCACAGTTTCTCAGGCCATTCTGAAGTCATATGTAATCAATAAAGGTTTGTTAGAAAATGTTAATGTCTTTACTGTTTGAGCAGGCATATAAAACCCCATACGTAAGTTAGAAATTCAGAAGTAATTCAAATCAGAGATCTTTTCTTAAAAGTTTTCATCAGCACCAGTAGGGTTTTCTTTAAAGAAGGTAGCACCTTGCAACGGCAAAAAAAAAGGAAAGTTTGAGCTGAAGTTATCAAGGCAACAACGGTAAAAGCAATCTTTAACAGAAAACCAGATTTTTTAATAATATATTTATTTCTTTTAAGTATAAAAATAATCAGCTACGTGTATTATTAACATATCAAGTGTCTTTATTATGTATACAATTCCACAGGAAAGTGACATCAATTTACTACTGGTACAGAATTAGAAGTAGAAAGCTTCAATTATTTATTTTACCTGGGACCTGACCACTGGCACAAGTTATACTCTATTGCCAGTGGAGACCTTTGGTCTGCTATAGATGCTAAAACTAAATATGTCAGAACAGATCAGTTCCTGGGTCTTCTCTGAGTGACTTGGAAACCTTCCAGATGCAAAGAGATCATCAATGTTGGACTTTCATTCCACATGAAATTTAAGCATAAGGATAAATAAAACACATCAGGTTAGTAAAAAGGGGGCCTGAAGAAGGGGATGTGAGACATTTCTTTCCTAATTCTCTTTTTAAAAAATTTATATAGAAAGACTACTTGCTTTTCAGGAGTATTTATATAGATTAGGATATGCTTGCTAATTCTGTTATACTAGTTGGCAACACCCTTTAAATGTCAGAGAAGATCCAAATTATGTTCTTTAAAATTAGGACTTGTTGGCAAGTGTTCTTGTGTCCGTGGTAAAAGGTAATTTCCCAGTAGGAAACCTCTAGGATACTCACTGATTTGAGGAGGAGAATGTAGGAGGAGACTTTCTAAACACAGTTACTCAATTGTGCTTTTTTTTTTTTTTTAATCTACTGTGGGAGATTTATACATATGCAAAAATTACACTATTGCTCCCAATGAAAACACTCTGGACTTGGGTTTTTTTTCCCTCTCGGAGAGTCTTATTACCTTGATAGCAAAGGAGATTTCTTTCTGCTGATGTGTAATGTTGCAAATGCTGTAAGAACTCCAGGTACATATTTCTAAGTATCATGCACAATTACCTATCACTACAGTGGAAGTCAATACACTTTTATGTCCTTGTAAGCAAGGAATTAATGATAATGACCAATAAGAAATATCAATATCATCTGAGTACACCTGGGGCAGCTCATACTCTAAATTCAGAAAACATCAAATACCTATAACTGTTATTTCTGTGAAGAAATAAACCTTTAAAATACTGTCATACTCTCTGGAGTCGAAGATGAATTCACATATAGTTCACCTGAATTTTGGAACTGTGTAAAGAGAGACATGCAGATTTACTATGACTGGTGCACTCATATACATACCTAGAATTAAAACCTTCAATGACTTTGGCTTAACTGCTTAAACTGTTAGGTTTTTTCTCTAGATACTTAAAAATAATCTCATATAAAAAGATGTGAATATGGAGAAAACTGCTTGCCCAGTATAAAAATCTTTGAAATCTTTAACTTGGCTGTCAGAAAGACTTCATTGATTGATGAAGTTTTTACCATACTTCATGCATTTGCAGGGCTGACTGGAGGACCCCTCTCTGGAACATAAACGTTGCAGTAGTTTCTATTGAGGCCAAACTAATGAGCAAGGCACAGAGCACACAGTGGCTGGAAGGAAATATGCCTCAGAGTCAAGTTTTTAAGGTCTGTTCACATATATCATCCCTGGGGGAAAAAAAAAAAAGTATATATGCAGATAGCTTTGGGAGTTGTTTTATTTTACAAAACCAATACCATCCCTGCATGTGCAAAGTTGAATTTGCAAGAGCAAATTGTGTTATGTTGACAGTGCTTATTGAGCTAAATTTAGACAATCTAAATCCAAATTTAAATAATGAAATAGGGCTGTAAGGTACAGGTATAAAAGTAAATAACCTCTGGTAAATGTTTAAAAGGTCAGCTGTACAAGTACATTGAGGTTGATACTACATCATCTGCTTTTTAGAGAGCCTGATCACCCGATGCCCCACTATAATTGTAGCTGGAGTTCCTCAAAGCTACAAGCATGCTGATCACTGCAAGGTGGTTGGGTTTGTTGGTTTTGTTCCTCCCAGCTTTTCAAGGACAGCAAATAAGAAGGAAACTCAGAAGAAATTAATGAAGCAAAGAGGGAAAAAAGTTATCTAGTAGGGGCCCCAGTAGCTGCCCAGTACATTAAATGTCTTCGGATAATGAAGCAAGGTCTGATTTACAAAAATTTAAAACCATCTCTAAAATAACAGATCTTATTTGTTTTCCAGTGCTTTTTAAGTCCTGCTAATAGTCATCAGCATGCTACAAACTATTCATGTTCAATCCATGTAATGTTATCTTTGGCACCTTTTTAGATTTCATGAACATTCCAACATGACAAGCTAAGGAGATGGATTATACATTTTTAATCCAGGCATTAGGAACACACAGCCAGAACTATCTTCCTTTTCTCTGTCAGACTGATGAAGTTATCTCACTTGATACAGCCAAGATAAGAAAGGGGTGTCCCCTTAGAATTGCTTTTATTTGTAAAGAGTGCACTTCAGCTGTGTTTATGCAGCACATGATTAAGTGTGTAGTAGTTTGCTTTGAATCAGTAGTTTAAAATACGTTGAAACAGTGAAGATGTTGTTGCAAATACAGCAATTCAGATTTAAAATTAAAAGGAATTAGAAACAAAAAGGGACTGAAATCAGAATTTTAAGATTATGTGTATTACATTATTACATGATAAGTTCCATGTTCTGTTTCTATATTTTAGAATCTCCTCCTTGGATTTTAAGATGTTTTTATATTTTTGCTTGTGATGTTGCTGAAACATCATACAAGTAAGCCAGGACTAGTCTTTTGCTGTAGAGTTACTTGGTTCCTACAGAATTGCTAAGCATATTCGTAGGTGAGATGGCATTTAAAGAAATTCTTATGATTTTCAAATTGGAAGTTTATATATCACAGGAAAAAAAACTAAAAAAAAGCTCTAGATACAACATGCAATACTACACTAAACAAAATTTCCTTAAAACTCTATGACATTCATGGCCATACTATCAATGTTTTGCAGTAAATGGGACTATTGTGGGTAAATATTGCACCATGTGTAACAAAGTGGCAACACTCCTCAAAATGCTGTTTAATATACTATATTTCTAAAGACATGGAAATAAAGGCATGCACTGGAAACTGTTAGCTGCAGAGTTAGAAAAACATATGTCCTTTGCAAGCTGTGCTTGTCCACATCTCTGTGTACTTACCCCTAAATGGCTTTCAGGAATCCGTGCAGTTCTGCCTACCCAAGGTAAAGCCTGAGTGAGTCCTGACAATGCCAGGGAATTCAGCTGACCACCATAAATCTGCAGGCCTTCACAAGCACGTTCTCAGTTTCATCATCAGACCCTAGGAGGGCAGAGTGGCTTTACTATTTCTCACTAATTGTGCCATTTCTTTGTAACAGAACCAGCAGAATTGACCCTGTCAATTGGTTTTTAGCTTTATCTCATTCACTGGAAGGCAGACAAGATTTTGAATGCAGCTGAGGCTTTCAACAAGTGGGATAGCTTGGCAATTGTCACTGTTTTCCTGGAGGTCGGTTACTGACATACTGGAAACACATATCTTTCTCTTCCCTTTCCTTATCAAAACTGCACTGATGAGGACTAGAAAAAATACGCCTTTGTGTTAAGTAGGTGGAGATTATTGCCTCTTATCCTGATATAGCAAATATTTCCAACTTTGCCCATGCTTCTAGATGGATGTTTTACCCAAATGCCCATTTAAACTGCAGACCCTTCAAGAAGAGTTGTGTTTTAAAACATGCCTGCTAGTGAACTTGTGTTGTTTCATTCACTTTTTGTAACAGGAAATGTTCATAGCTTTTGTGTTTGTTTTCCACTTCATTTACAACGTGGATGTTCTCAGAGAGACTGTTTGAGTCGTGTGGCACTTCTGTCTTACCAATCAGAAAATAAAATTCTAGATCAGAACTTCAAGAAATCTTGAATCCATGAATAACGTACTCAGACTTTCAAAACCAACTGGGGCAGGAAAAATAATTCCTTATTATTACCGAACTTTTTATATTAAGGAACCATTATAACACAGTATTATACATTATTAAATACTCCTAAAATATAATTACTCATAGTTCACATTGAAAAAAAGATACCAGCAAAATGTTTTCAAAGAGAATTTCAAGGATAAACACATATGATCAATGCAATCATATACTTCTGAACACAGATTTTTGCAACACATTTGTACTACTCTGTAAAGCAGAAGGAAAAATTCCTGTTATTTTCTCAAAAGTTCTAAATTTTGTCTTGTTTGTAATGGGTTTGCAAAGTTCAACTAATCAATACTTATAAAGCATATTCTTATTTTTGTTCTGTAAGAATAAAACTATCATTATATATTTAAAATTTTAAAGTATGTTTTTATTTACAGGTTGGCTTATGCAATGAAAACCTCAGTGGTATCTTGACAGTCTTGAATTCAGGAAAGACTGGGGTAAACATAATCACAGCCTGATTATAATAATACAGAGAGTAGTTAAATTAAAATATATGCTGTCTCTCATCTGCCTTTTTGAAGACTTCAAAGTAATGCAGGAGTTCATTTGAATGAGGCTGTTGAGATTTGAGAGCTGAAAGCTTGATCCTAGGTATGAGTTTATGGGATCCCATAAGAAATTTTGTATTGTTAGGGCTCCATCCTGTAGACAGATATGGGCTTTTTGTGTAGAAGTAAGAGTTCACTGTTACTGGTTCCTACCTAACCCTGTGCTTCCATCCGTCTGTCTATTTAAAATTAACCCTGGTGTTCATCACCAGCACAGCCTCACAATAACCATACTGAAATTTCACTCAGTTAAAGGAAGGAAAAAACAGGGAGAAATAACACCAGAAATGCGCTTTTCTTACGTTGTCTTGTGTCTAGCAGTGACTATTCACATTAACTCCCTCATAAAGGCAGAAGATAACCAGAGATAGAATCTGAAATGAAACAGTATTGTAACAATGCTATGCTATCAGTGCTTTAAAAGGAATTGGGTGATAGTTGCTGTTTTATTTTACCTGCACATCTAATACATAATTATTTGGCATATGTCCATGGAAAAATAAAGGACCTTGGTCTGGCTGTACATTTAAGTCACACACTTTTGGCACCAGTTTCACTATTTCTCAAGCACAGGAATTCTTAGCTTTACAAATGGCTCCAGCCAGGACAACTGAGTTACTTAATGGCCAGCAGTGGCAAAGATCTGAAGAAGATAAAGTCAGGCTCCACAAGGAACAACATAAAGCATTAGAATGGAAATCAGGTTTCCAGTTGCCCCTCTATGTAACTTACAAGGTTTTTGTCTGAAATGAAGTACCTGCCTTAAATTATGTCAGCAAACGTTATCTGTTAGGGTTTTGCAGCATATGTTGCTACAGATAGAGCTGCTTCTTTTACATTTTCATGCCTCTGACTGTACAGTGTTTACAGTAGTGCTGTAAACATTTACAGGTCTTCACACTTCCACTATGAGGTACAGAGAAATTTCAAATTCCTGTGCTGAACATACTCAAAAGCTGAATTGTTTTAAATACAAAATACCACCTCTGCTACAATAAGCTTTATTCAGTGGGACATACTCCTAGGACCACCTTTGCAGCTAACCAATGTGTGTATGCAGCAACGGGATCATGAAGGTCTTGGTCAGTGTCTTGCCACCACAATGTAGTAGCAACAAATATATCAGAACCTGTGAAATGAATGAAATGACATTATACCTGGTTGGCTTGTGCAGCATTGCTGCCTTGTGCCATTAGCCTGTTAAGCATGATGACAGAAGTCAATAGTCTAACTTAATTCCATGTAATGAACAGGCACTACATTTATGGATAATTTTTCATATGAAACAGGTTTTGAGATATCACAGGCAATTTACACCTGAAAAAAAAAAAAAAAAAGGAGACATCATTTAGTACCATTCTCCTGGCTTGGAATTAATGGAAAAAATTGTTAATTGAAAGTGCAGAAGAGAGAGCACAAACTGCAGATAAGCACACGGCAGCTAAAATGCAATAATTCAGCTTAGTCTTCGACCTCCGCCTTGATGAGGGAAAATTTCCCTTTTGTCAAAAAAAAAGAGTGTTTTTGTAATAATATCAATCTCTAATGCAGAATCATGAATGAAATGGGAGCTCATCCATGAACATGGGAATGAGGAACTCAATATTCATAAGCATTCTCCACTTCTATGCTAATTAAAAGGCAGACAAATAACATTCAGTCAGATATTCCTGCAATCCCCATCCTATTACCTTATTAAGCAAAGCTCATAAAAGACATCTTTCTGTCCATAAGAACACAAAAACAGTTATGAAGAGGCCAGTAATCCTCTCAGGTAATTGATATATTCTTAATGAGCAATCCTGAAACCACA
This sequence comes from Ifrita kowaldi, assembly GCA_013398055.1. Classification (NCBI taxonomy): domain Eukaryota; kingdom Metazoa; phylum Chordata; class Aves; order Passeriformes; family Cinclosomatidae; genus Ifrita; species Ifrita kowaldi. Next base: position 96,979 of record VZRS01018254.1, read on the forward strand.
GCACTTTTCTTTGCCTAAGTGATCATCCCTTTAACCGCCATGAACAGAAGAATAATCATTTTCACTCCTCGCAATTTTTCAGAAAAAAAGCTGATGGTGCTTGTGGGAAAAGAGAGAACAGAGAAACAGATACATCACTTTGACTGGTTTCAAAGGAATTACCTTCCTTGTGATGGCAAAAAAATTAAATTTTGCAAAGAGATCACAAGTCTCAGCATTGGGAAATGGGAACAAATCTGTTAAGGCAGAACAACAGCTTCCTATGCAGAACTGTTTCATTCAGAATCCCTTTAAAAATCTCTTTAACTGGCTGTGTCCTGTAATTTCTCGGATTTAGAGTGGGCCTGAGCTGCAGAGCTGTGGGTTCAATCAGTTAAAGACCTATGCATGCGTGCACAAGTGTGACACAAGTGGGCAACTGCATGTACTGGTTTGTCTCAAGTTCATTTCCAACATAAAGACTTCACCCTTCTTCCTTTCAAGTAGCTCCTTCAGAAATTAATTTTAATCAAGTACAAGTGAAAACATTAGGTAGAAACAACTTTGAAAATCAGAGACCTGATTATGACAACCAAGAAAATGAATTAGTTATTTGTAGTCTAGGAAATGGTAAGAAAAAGGAAATGTCCTTAACTTGATCAAGGAAAGTCAAGCTCATTCCACAGAATGTCTAGACTTTGACTACCAGGGAGCGAGAGTTCTCTTATCTTTATAGCAAAGAAAGATAACAAAATACAAACAGGATTGCAGTTTGGGACACAAAGCTATCACTATATTGACATCCAATAGGACTTGCTGGCAATATAAAAGAGATGGAAAGGAAAATCACCCAGTGTAGTAATTTGAATGGGTGATTTCTCAACAAGAAAATGAAATGAAATGAAATGAAATGAAATGAAATGAAATGAAATGAAATGG
>VZRS01018254.1:98417-128519 GCA_013398055.1 Ifrita kowaldi
AAAAGAAAAGAAAAGAAAAGAAAAGAAAAGAAAAGAAAAGAAAAGAAAAGAAAAGAAAAGAAAAAAGAACCCACCAGGATTCCCAGTATACTGCTGCCTATGTTATGATAATGCGCTCTAACTTCCTTGCAGGCCTTATTCAAGTTCTTCTGCATTATCAGACAGCTCAAATAAAATGCATTTATTTTTTTGACTGTTTAAGTCATTAAGTGTTTTGCAATGCTCTGATGTAACCAAGAGATCACACTGTAAAAACTGCAGCCTGAAATGAGCACTTACCTCACCACCAATCTATTGCCACCTGATGATCCCCTTTTAGATATCCATTATCTTCACTTAACATTTTATCTTTGGGGAGTTACTTCTCACATTTGACAAATCTGTGAAATTGAGAAGCTGGGATATCTTAGAATCCTAGAATCATAGAATCATTGAATGGCCTGGGTTGGAAGGGATCATAAAGATCATCTACTTCCAATGCCCCTGCCATGAGCAGGGACACCTTCCACTAGACCAGGTTCCTCAGAGCCCCATTCAACCTGGCCTTAAACAATTCCAGGGATATCCATTGTGTCCCTGATATTCACTGTATTGGGTGATGTGTAACTTCTGCTTAATTTTCTCATAAATATATACACACACACACCAGGGTGGGAATTTGAGTTGGGAAAAGCCCCAAACCAGATACAGTGGGGCAGGGGAGCAGCATGTGTCTGCCAAAACTCTGCCACACAGCCATGGTGACCCAGGCCAGGCCCACACCATGGAATTCAGCCACAGCTGAGCCTGCTGGGCCCACCCTGCTGACTTTGTCAGCACCCAGTTCCCTTCGCACCATTTTTGACCCTTTGGTCACAAAGCATCAGCTCTTCTCAGGAAACCTGGTGGCACAAAGGCACACTTATCTGAGGGCACAGATCTGATGTGTGGTTGTGATTCGGCCTGCTCTTATTGTCACTGGAATCTTTAGCAAACTGCTTGTAAACTGCAGCTGAACAGGATAAAGCAGTGAATGGGGCCGAAAGACTGCAAAAGTTAGTGTCTGGCACGACTAAATCTAATGTGATTAAATCCCATCTGTATTTGAGACATTCAGTATGCAGAGCAATGCAGTAATGTGAATCGCTAATGGTTGGACTTGATGGTCTTAGAGGACTTTTCCAACCCAAAAAATTCTGTAATTGTAATATAAAAGAGCAAGACAAGCACTGCCAATATTTTAGAAATGGTATCTCAGAGCAGAGCCTCTCCTGCCCTGCTGTAAGCTCGATCCTACAGCTGGAGGGTGTGAACCAGGAGACAGCTGAGGCCCGGGGCAATCTGGTCATCTGGGCTGTCCCATGAAACCAAACTGCTTCCTCATGATAAGGAGACACTAATCCTTTGCACCCCAGCAATGTGACATCAGGAAATGTTTAGATTTACCCTTTAAAAATGTGTTAGGACAGATTTGGTAGTAGTGGCGCAAAAAGCTGTCAGCAACTGATGCAATAGAACCACCCCTGTCTTATCAGGAGCTTCCCCATGAGGAAGAGCAAGGAGGGGGACATGCACAGCCCCTTCTGTGCAAGTGATTTGGCTTCCCTGCACTCCTCAGGGGATGCCAGATCTGTAGGCCCCCCTCTGTCCCTCACCAAACTGTGTGCTCTTCCACTGATCTGCACCATTGCAAAGTGTGGTCTAATACCCTCTCAAGACTCTTTATTCTTAATTATCTTCATTGAGTCATACAGGTTGTTTCTGCTACATATTTTGGAGTCATGGTCCCATGGATCCATTGTGTCTTCTCTCTGTGAAAATACTTGTATTTAAGAGAAATGCCTGAAACAGCCCAGCTATTCAGAGTGCTTTTAGCCCTTGAACAAGTCCTGCAGGATTAACGTTACGTTAGGATTTCCCAAGGCTGTCAGCTAACAGTCTTGTGGTTTGCATTTCTTTTACATATCCCACAACAGTTTGTAACACAGATTCTTTTGTTATTGGGTCAAGAGAGAGAAAAGCTCCAGGGAAAGCCTCCGGACAGCTTTAGATAATCATTGCAAAGGAAAGCTCTGCCAAGACCTACAGAATTGTTTCCTATTTCACTCATTGTACCTTGCCTCCCTTCCTAGGTTCCCCTGGCATGAATGTTGCTGTCCTGTCCTGTGATATTTTAGCTCTGCTTCCAAGCATTTCCTGTAGATATATTTCTTTCCTCAGCTGACATTTTAACTCATTTGAGAACATCTGATTGATGGGAGGGAGGTGGAGAACAGGTATTTGGCTCAAGTAGTTGCAAGACCAGACACTTGTGTACAGGAGATCAAGCTCTAGATCTACTTCTGAAATCTAGTTTCTGTGATACTACAGCAAGTTGTGTCAGTTGTGAAAGGAACATAGATGGAATTCAAATAAATTATTCAACAGAACAAGACTGTAAGTATAAAGGATCATATATTAAAACTTAATTTTGTTCAAGGCTGTGACATACATTGTGCTCTTACTCATGTTCTTCTGTATATCTGCAAACACACAGGGATATAGTTATTCCAATGAGATGGTTGGACTAATAATAAGACTCAGCAGCTACTCCTGAGCTCTTGTTCCTAAAGGCTATGCTTTAAAATCTCTAAACACCACAACCGATCCATTTGCCACAGGGCTGGATCTTCTGTTAACTAGGAGATCTTTTAGGTAGTCAGTACTTCAAGGAAATTAAAAGCTTGTTTTTAAATGGCTGAACAAGGAGTTAAGTATCCATTTGAAAATACTGATATAATGTGACTCCTGAAAAGCCATAAAGAAAAGTGGTGCAAAGTTAGGAACAGAAATGAGTTTCTGCACAAGGCTCCCATCCTAGACATATCTCAGTCCCCTAGAGCAGACCTACCATTAAAACACAGCATTCTAAAAACACCTTCCACTGCTCTCTCTTAAACAGATCTGTGACCTGTCCTGGCATAGAGTAAACTCCTTCTACACATCCAGTTTTCCTGCAAACCTTTGCCCAAAGAGAAAGACGAGGGGACTCAATTTCTAATCCTTGACCTCACCCTCATGCTCCTGGCTCAGAGTACGGGACCAGTTGGGTCTAATTTGACTGCATAACTAACAAATACACTGGTTAAACAGCATTCACTTAAGTGTTGGCTTCTGTGACACAAAAGTCACAAAAATCTTGAATTTCTGCTGAAAGACAACATGGATGACCACAAGTAAGACAACACTGAATGAAACAAACATTAATGCACCATTCTGCAAATAAGGGGAGGCACAAGAAAACTTACAAAAGGTACCAGAAGATGCATGTTGGCACCTGTAATGAAATTTGGGATGAATGCCAGGGGCTAAATTCAGTAGAGAACTCCAGAAAGCAGACACCAGGCTGCCTCTCTCATTTATGAGACATCTAAATACCACCATTGTGCAGGAATGCCATGTGCAAGTAGTGCCCACACAGCAGCCAGCTTACAGAGACCTAAGTGTGCAGACAGAGTGGGGACAAGGTGTCACACAGCCACTCCAGGGGGATTTAGAAAGAAGAGAGGTGGTGGTGAAGCCCTGGGTCACACTGCTGTACGTGGCACTCTAAGCACACGCCAGAAGTGTTAGTCGTGCCCATACTAACAGCTGGAGAAGGAAGGTTTTGGCCACAGTCAAGTGGAACCTCCCCAGCATGGTTTTGGCAAATATCAGCTAGAACTCTCAGCAAGAGAGCCTAAATTCACTAAACCAAATGAAACGATGGTTTCCAACAGACTGTATGGAATAAAAGATGCAAGAAGTTCAGCTATACAGACTCAGGACATGTTATGGCCCTTATTCCAGGACCAGAAAGTGAGTCCTGGCTTGTTTCATTTACCCCAAGAGGCACAGATAATAAGTTCACTGCCAGGCACAGCAGACATGCTTGGTTCCCCTCTGGAAAAGCAGAGGGTGTTGGTAGCTAGCACATTAATTCAAGAAGTTGGTGGCTCTTCCCTGCTCAGCCTGAGCCATCCCTGTCGCCTCTGCAAGTGCCTTGATGGGCAGCCTTTGAACCAGCTACACTGCTTTTAAACAGGAGCTCTTCACTGATCTAACTTGGTAGCACTTACATGGGGAGTGTGATATCACGCCTCAGAACTCTGAAACCTCTGAAAACAAAGTGGCAGCAAACAAGAATATGCAATTAAATTATTTTTAGCCATCTAGCCTCTCTTGGTTAGTGTTTTTATTCTTTTTGGGTAGCTTTTTCTCTGTCAAATGAGAGCGGTAACAGTGCCAGTAAGAAGCATTAGCTCCTGTTTGTTCAATGGCTACCACTGTGAGAGAGCTAGGTACTAGAAGTGAAGCACATCTTAGCACTCAAAGATATGCAGGTTGAAGAGTTTCCCCAGTGCCCAAGCTGGGATGGCTACTGATTCTGAAGAGCCTTAAGCCATATTAGAAAACAAGTCTACTACAGACATATTAATAACAGCATGTAAAGCACAACTAAATGGGAATACACACTTTCCAGAAAACTAAATGGAGCTTTCTCTATTTCAAGAAAAAGCAGTTCAGTCAGTCATGTGTTTTCCTCCTGCATGATTTACTGGATGCAAGATTCAAGAGAAAGCCCCTAGTTTAATCTTTCTTTTTTTTTTTTAATCTCAACCCAGTTTAGCTGGAACTTAGTGTGAATGCCTCTAGAAGCACCTCTGAACACAATGTTGTGATGCAATGCACCAGTCACTAGGAAAAAGTGATGCACAATCATCAGACTTCTGTATTATTTATGCAATATCACACCTAAGCAGGATGTTTACCCAAGTGCTGTTCAGCTCTGATATCCTGGGTGTTCCCACTCAGCTATGGCTGCACTGCAGGGGTAGATTACTAGATTACCTCCTGATTGCCATAACCCAGAGGTGGGGGCCACGTAAGCTGTGTATACCCTCTGTATGCTGACACAAAGGAGGAATTCCAGAGCAGTAAAAATGACAGATTTGCAAATAAATTAAAACCAAAGAGATGCAGCCCAGGACACAATTGGCTTTCTGGGCTGTGAGTGCACATTGCCGGCTCCTGTCCAGCCTCTCATCCACCAGCACTCCCAAGTCCTTCTCGGCCAGGCTGCTCTTGATCTGTTCATCCCCAGCCTGTGTTGATGCTGAGGGTTGCCCTGACCCAGGTGCAGCACCTTGCACTTGGTCTTATTGAGCCTCATGAGATTCCTATGGGCCCAGTTCTCCAGCTTCTTTGGGTGCTGCTGGGTGCCACCCCATGCCACAGGTGTGTCAACTGCACCACTCAGCTTGGTGTCATCTGCAAACTTACTGAGGGTGCACTTGATGCCACTGTCTGTGTCATTGATAAAGACACTAAACAGGACTGGTCCCAGTATAGACACCTGAGGAACACTTGTCACCAATGTCCATCAGGACACTGAGCCACTGACCAGTACTCTCTGCATGATATGTGGCCTATTCTACATCCACTGAACAGTCCACCCATCCCATCAATCTCTCTCCGATTTAGCGTGAAGGATGTTGTGGGGGACTGTGTCAAAGGTCTTACAGAAGTCCAGGTAGATGACATCCAAGGCTCTCCCTAGTCCACTGATGAAGTCACTTCAGCCTAGAAGACCACTAGTTCAGTGAAGCAGGACTTGCCCTTGGTGAAGGCATGCTGGCCATCTCAAATTTCCTCCCTGTCCTCCATGTGCCTTAGCATAGCTTCTAAGAGGATCTCTTCCATGATCTTCCTAGAACAGAGGTGAGGCTGACAGGTCAGTAGTTCCTGGGGTGCTCCTTTCTACCCTTTTCAAAAATGGGTGCAATCTTTCCTTTTTTCCAGACTCCAGTGATTTCACCTGACTGACATGACTTTTGAAATACCACAAAGATCTTTTAACACACATTTGTATTTACAGTGTGCTTGTGTGAACCAAGGAGCCTGCCTTGAGTCCTTACAGTGATATTAAAGTATCTCATAACTGAGAGAGACAGGTAGAGAAGCCCTTTTTGGAACCTCACACAGAGAGTGAGGTGACAGTGGTGCCTTGACTGATATGAGCAACACCATTCATTTGACTCAGAAAACTGAAGCAGAAACTGGTTTAAATAACTGACCAGATTTTCCATAAGAATCTTCACTATACCCTTTAAAAAACCCACAACTGGTTAATGATGATTACCTATGCTCAGCTGTATTTACTGTGGCTGTGAATTTGCCCTTGCCCAGAGCTTGCAGCCAGAACTGAGGGCACTGGCATAGTCTGCCCTGCTGCCCATGCTCTGCCAGTGGCTTTCCATAAGCTCAGGGATGTCCAGCTAAGCTAGAATGTGCCAGAACTACAGAGCCTGCTTGGTAGTGCTGACGTGGCCATGCACCATCCAGGCTCCCTGCACACAAATGACTTCAATATTCTTTTTGTAATGCTTGGGCAAGCTTCCAGATAGAAGAAAACACAGAAAAAATTTAGCTTGCTCCTATAGTGGTTGTTTCTGGCATGGCTTTTAGGCATGTGTGAAACTATATAACAGCAATTGCTTATGGAAAAACAGAGGAGCATTTAAGTGCCCAGATTCACCTAAATATGATCTTTGAAATCTGAGTATCTTTTGTCATGCATCAGAAAGTATTTTTTTATTTCACAATCGTTTCACTTTTAAGAAAGGGAGTAAATTACAATCAACAGCACATCCTTAATGCGTGAGTTATATTGCATACTCTTCTTTCAAAGGCTGAGCCTTCAGGATACCGTGGGTCTTATTCAGGATATCGTGTCACTGGGCAGGTGACCATTGCCTTATCCACAGTGACATCTATCGGCAAAAGCAATATGCAAAGGGCCTCTTTTTCTTAGAAGGCTTTCAGAGTGCCTCTTCTCCTATCTTTAGCATTTTTCTTTATCTTCTCCACATCTCCCCACTCAGTTGTTCCCAGTCAGTTCAGAATTTTAGGTTACTTAATATAGCTTAGTCTATTATCATCTTTTCTAACCCAATATCCCCCTTCTCAATCAATCATTCATCTGTTTCCAGCAGAGGAAGATTTTATATCATTGGCACTATTTGCCAGTTTATTAATGAAAACATGAACTATAAAAGAAGTTGAAGCTTCATCAGGACAAAGGGAAAACAGAAATCAAAAAAAAACTCTCTGAAAAACCCCAAGAATGACTGGGTTCATTTTTTCCCCTCAAAATGGCCAAAGTGGTGCTAAAAAAAGAGAAATATTGAGACCAGACTTCCATCTGTTGTTCATGCAACTGTAGAAAGGAAAAAAACTGGAAGAAAAGTGTTGACATTTAAACAGCTGATATTTCATTCAAAATATTTACAAACCAGAGACAGAAAAATAATTAAATCAGATCTTCACAAAAATATGTATTTCTTCTACCTGTTGCATGTAACCTGTATGGTTTTCATCTGAAAAATGAAACTGTCAGTAGTATCTACAAATTATTCAAATTTATCTACCCAAGTATCTGAATAAAATTTCATAAAATAGAAATAGACACAGGAATTGACGTGCAGCACAACAGTTCTGTTAAGCAGAGGCAGAGAATCTTGGTTTTCACATGACAATCCAGTACTCTCCTGTCAGAGACATTCCCTGGCCTCAAATTCTGCTGCATGGGAGAAGAGACACAGATCACACATGCAAATGTTTTACCACAGTGAAAACTTGTACTTGGCATAAATGATGGAGAGGTTGACAGAAATAGGAAACAAAACATGAATTTAGAAATATTTTCGTTTCAGCATTATCTCCTGTCTCACAAAAACAGCAGACACACAGAAAAGGCCCTCAGTCACTGAGTCAAGTACTTCACAAATAAAAGAGAAAGAAATAAAAGTATCTAAGAGATTAAATCACAGACCAAATCTTGGTATTTCACAACTATAATTAGAAAGCAAGATCAGATTGGGTGGGAGAACAACAAAATGTAACAGCTAGGTCAGAAGTTAGATGCAGTGTATCTAGCAGCACAGCGATAAGGGAGATTGTCACCATGCTTTTTTAGACTAATTAATAGATAGTAAAAGAAAGATGCCATGTCTCTTGAGCAAGATTCCTCTGGTATTCATACCTTCATGCTGAGCTTACAACCTGCAGGTGCTCCAAGTTTCTCAATTATTTGCAGCTTTTAACATCTGAATATTTATCTCTAGTAATCTGCCCATGCCTATTTAAAGCTACAAGAATCTAAATCCAAAATTTCCATTTCGTTAAGTTTATACAAACTGTATAACATATATATTTGTTTTATGTTGTTTTATTCATACGCTATATTCCACTTTTTTTTTTTTTCCTGTCAGGGTATTTTGAAATTTATTAATTGATGACTTGGGGTTTTTTTTCTTCAAATTCATTCTTAAAATTCCTTTAGGTCCCAGTTCATGTCTGGAAGCAACCAAGAGAAAAATCTCTAAAGCAGCAGAGAAAACATAGGTACATAGCAAATGGGTGTATGTCATCAAACAGATGTGTGCTGTGTCTTCAGCCCACTGTATTTCAGAAGGCAAGACCACTACTTCTCAGGTTTTTTATTTGACATAAAGAAAATTCCCAGCTAATGTTGAACACGTGCAACATTAAAAACATCACAAGAATGACTGGCAAATGCTATAAGCATAGCAGAGCACATTGCTTCCCTCCTGTGCCAAAAACAGCAGAGCTGACCCCAGGGCTCTACTGTAGTTTATTTAATTCTGAGAATAAGTTTATGGGTGATCAACCTTCCAGCAGTTCACAGTTCTTGACAGCTACTATTTTCAGCAAATACACTCTACGTTTTTTTTTGGTCACTGAGCATTTCATTCTTCTTAATATAAAGGCTCCAAGTGTGTCAGAGGGTTAAGAGTTGATCAAAGGGATGTGGGGCTGCAGGGGGGCTGGGGGGGTGATGACGTATTTCAGCCTTGGTTGCTGTAGAGTACAACATGGAGTTCACACTTGAGATAAGATTCTCTGTAAGCACATTTGTTTGAGATTCAGTGTAGCTTGGGCATAGAGGAAATTAGTGACTGAGGGTGCAACAAAGTGCTCAGAGCTGAGGCAGTGTCCATATTCCCACTTTACAGTTGCAGGGGATGGATAACCTGAGAAGCTGCTCCCAAATGATTTCAGGCAAATGAACATTTCTAGTCTTTTTCAGATGCCACCACTAACTTTCAGCTAGGCCAATCTAACAGGAACATGGCATCTCCACATAAGGGGAATTATTCTGAATGATGACTTCTTCTAAAACTTATTGGCGTAACTATAAAAATAGTCAGTAGTTCAAAAATGCACTATCAGAAACTTGCAGAATTGATTGCATGTCTTACCACTGCCAAAAATATTTTATTTGGAACATAAAGACATACCTAATACTACACTGCCCAAAGGCAGACCTCAAATAATGGGTGACAATTTTTTCCAAACTTAAAGCTGCAGGTGCTAATTTTAAAAGTAAAGCCTTCTCTGTAAAACGTTAAGCTCTTCAATAGAAAATACAAGACAAAGTCATAAAATCCATTTTTTATTTTGATAAAATCCTTATAAATATAAAAGCACTGGATCCACTCCACTGTTAACAATATGTAAAAAATACATAACACTTCTGTTTACAATATGAAGCAGTAGCCTTATTCCTTTCTCTTCTGAGGCGAACAAACTTTGTATCCTTCCTGCAATTTGTAAACATTTTTTTCTCATTCTGTAGCTACTCACATAACAGGGAAACATATAAGATCCAATCCTAGGTCTAAAAAAGGCTGTGAAAACATAAAACACACTCCCTCTTTTCTTTTTAGTGCTGCTAAATGCCTTTTATTTATCCAATAGTCTGTGTTCTTTTCTTCAGAAAATATTCAAAAGGCATTGGGAGGCCTTGCAGGATATAATAACTATATTCTGGGGAGGGGAAAACAAAAAAGTCCATCTACCTTAAACTAAGATAAAATACCTATATCTCCATGTCTAATTTATTTTTATAAAACAGCACATAAACTGAATCCTGATTGTGATTTCCCTCATGGTTGTTCATCTAAAATCAAATGACCCATTGAGGTAAAAGACAGAGCATATAAAACTTACTAAAAAAAAAATTCAAAGAGAGCAGTCATGGAAGATGAATTTGTCAGAAGTACTACAGAGAATGGTGTTAGTTGCTGCCAGTAAAACCTCTAGCTGCCTCTTTCAGGCACTGTACTTCTCACAGTTTGAGAGTAAATCTAATTCTATCCTAAGCCACATCCCATGGCAAGTTCATTAATAAAAATACTTGGTGTAAAAAAACCCAACTATATTCAGATAACAAAAGCTCCTAGGAGAAACACAGGCTCAAGTCAACTCATATAGACAGACGTTTCAACATACTGCTACTGAGGGCTGAGCTTTTTATTAGATGTTGACTTGATTCCAATTTCTTTGGCTCACTCTGACTATTCTCTTTGGTCTTGGAATGTAAGTGCAACAACTGAAGTTCAACTATGACAGCAGAACATCAGCCAGTACCTTGACACATTCTATACCTGAGCAGTGCTGTCCTCCACAGCAAGATGAGAGGTAAGCAGCATGTGGTTTGCACTGCAGTGTGTAACAGTCTGGAACAACAGCTACCCTGCCTCTTGATTTTAAGTGGCAAAAATCTGATGTTACACAGATATAGTGTAATAGTCCCTTATTGTTCACCAAATACAACAAACTGGATTAAGGCACAAACAGCTCCCTCTGTGTCCTTCCACCTTGCAGTTTTTAGGTTACAGGACAATTTCATCTTGTCACGTTGTGAAATTCAGGAATACCTAATCCACCTGACATGATCTTGCAATATACAAAATCCTTACTATTTGCTTTTAAAAAACTCATCAATCAGTACATGATTACTGCTATGAAGCAGCCAGAATAACAGGATCATATAAATATCTGTTTTACTTAAATGCTGTTAGTCATTACTGCTTTTTGTAGGAAAGTAAGCATGGTATTGCAGAAGTCAGCAATGACATTATATCATACTTGACATATTTTTTCCTTGGGAACTGCAGTATGAAGTTCATATAGAAGCTAAAAGTTATGTTAGAGACTAGAAGAATAATCCCAGAACATCTTATACTGTCAATACTACCAGGGATCCTGTTCAGCAATTTGGTGGCAAAATCTGGGTAACTCCTTCAGCACATTTGACCCTTATGATTAGCAGTGACCTCTGTGCATGCAATGCTGATGGCTCAGTGCTGCCAAGGCAGTGCACTCAAACACAGTCAGACCTGTTAACATCGATGAACCTGTGACAACTCCAGACATACTTGTCTGTGAGAAATGACTGCATAGAAACCACTAATAAAACACCACCTATTTGTTTAAACATCTCACAAAAAAAAATTAAAAATCACAGAGTATATTAACTATTAAAATTAAATCAGCCTTTGGTTTCAGAGGGAGGCTACTCTGGCTTTACTCCTTTAATTTCTTCTGACTTCTCGTCCCCTTAGAGGCTGGGGAGGCCGGAAGTTTCTCAGCAAGCAGCAGGCGACCTCGTCCTCAGCAGTGCTCAGGAGGCTGCGGAACTTGGCCAGCTGTAACCAAAAGAGACGTAAGGCTCAGCAGAAAACCCTCATGTCCATACTAATGAAAAAACTTCTAAATATTAAAGACACTTGTCACTTTTTTCCCACCTGAAAGAACAGAACTGTATTTTATTAAGTCATGAGGGGAATGGCAATCTCACCATTTCTATCCTTGTAAATGAAAAAGGTTGATTACTGAGAAAATATCCCAAAAAATACATGTCAGCACAAAACTGTGCATAAGGATTACTTGTTTCCTTTATTCACACTTTGTCTTCCACAACCTGATTTAAACTAGGGGGTGTTATAATTTTTAGCTGGATTTCATAGTTTGGAGATTCTGAAATGGTTTTTGCCAAAAAACTAAGATTATGTTTCTTATAATACAAACATTCTATGGATGTTTCCTTGTTCACAGAGTATATTCAGAATTAACTTGGAATTGCAGGTGTGGTGCTAGAGAAAGCTTCTGCAACTAGTACTTACTCAAACCAGGAGAGATTCCAGATTCTTCCCTTGTGAAGACACAGGGCAAGCATAACTCAGCATATGCTGATCTCAGCAGAAACCCCTATCAGAGCTCCATATCTAAACATTGAGAAATCTGAGCCTGATTTCTGACCTAAGTATAGAATTTTGTTTAATATCTAATATTTCCAATAGTTACTATTTCTCTATATCACCTTACTTCCCTCCTAGGTTACCACAGGCAGGGCAGCACAGAAAGCATTCCGTTATAACAGAGCATTTAATTGTATGGCACATTGCACCGTAATGACATTAAGAGCAAAAAACACCAATGCTGTCTTGCTTCACCCCATTCTAAAGCCAACATTTGTAATTCAGGCTCCTTGTACAAACTTACAAGCTATTTTTAATTTCCTTCAACCTGAAAAGTACAACAAGAAGTCCGCAGTAAACTCTAAAGCCCTACAGAAATACAAACTTGACGAATAAAATTAAATGGTAGAACAGCATCAGTCATGGTGTGACTGATCAGTCACAACAGCAGACATTACTGGAAACAAACACTTTAGCTGCGTGCATGTTTATATTGAGAAGAATATAGCATATTTCTACTTTAATACACAAGATTAGCTACAGTCTATGAAAAATGACTAATAAAGGATCACTATACTTGACACTTTACCACACTATGTCCTCTGAGCCTGTTACACGTGGCTGTTTCAGTTTTCACATTTTAGAATGTATTAATTATAGATTTGCCCAAATAAGAAGCTTTTAACCTGAACAATGGCTTGTCTTTGGAAAGTGGATACCTTAACACAAGTTTTCAATCCTACATCCATACACATTGCAGCAAGCCTTACAAAGCCAGACTGAGGTGAAGAAGTGATACAGAAGAGAAAAATACACTCATTAAGCAAATAAATTAGTTCAAATCAGTTAAAAACAGAATTTGAGGTTTCCTAACAAGCAACCCATTCAGGGAACTGTCTTAACATTTTGAGCAAAGACTGAAGTCACCATTTCTGCTATGTGGCCTCTACTCGGAAAAATTTTACACCTAAGAGGATTAGCCCGCTGGGTGTCACTGTTGCCAAGTTAAGGTACAGCATGCAGCTTTAACAAGAAACGTAAATAGACTCTTTTATGTAGTATCACAGCTTTCCTAAACCAGCCTAGCATAACCCCATCTTATTACAATTGTATTAGCTTTTCACAATTCTAGTAAATTCATCAAGTTTTATGCATTTGAAATGCAATAAAAAATTTACTACTTGTCTGCCAGATAAAAGTGCCAAAGATGAGGTTTGAGCAGGATATGCAAATAATTAAATCAACTGGAATTCCAGAATTTCTAAGTGTCAACACAACTCTTTTTTTCTTTAAGTTTCCTGTGGGCTATTTTTGATTATTAATTTTTAGAGTATGCAGATTATTTTTTTAAATTAATAATAAATAGCCGTTACAGCAAGAAAGGCAACAAGAAGTCAGAATAAATTTGCCTTTTGAAAATCTTATAAAGTCTGCAACGCCAAGGCCTGCAAAAAAAAAAATGTAATTTTGGGTGGCATTTACAATTTCAAGTTTTAAAAAAGCAATTTCCATAGCAGTGAAAAATCAAAAAATACCTGTTCAGAACAAACACTTATGGGCTCTCTCAGAACAATCCAGATGACACTCTCAAGAAGAGGTGGAACAGTGAGAGAGCCAAAGTAAGTCCAGTAGTCCAGGGACTTGGGAAGCAGACAGCTGGGATCAAAGTTTGTGAATAGTGCTTTTTTCCCCTGGAAAGAAATAAAAGAAAAAGAAATACCAGGGCAATATTATTTAAAAGCAAGAGGCTAAGGTAAATCATGCCAAAGGAGGTAGAGCTTGCTCCACTACCAAGTGGGCTGGCAGCATCTTGGGTGATGACAGGAGGTCCTCGTCAGTGCCCTTCTGATGAGGTCTTTCCTCGGTGACAGCTTTGCTGTGGCTTTCCTTGATGCCAGCAGGACACCATCAAGGGTGTCATGTTAGCACAGACTCCCCAAAGTTACAGATGACCATGAGATGGAAGTTGTGGGGAGAGGAGAGAAGATGTTAGACTTTCAAGATGGTCTCTGTGGGGCTGGCAGAGTAACCCCACAGGTTACTGCCTCTTACTTCCCTCCCCACTCACTGCTCCCAGGAGTTACTACTGCTTCTCCCAGTACCTGATACCAGGCCAGAGCTGTCTGACTGAAACATCACATTGAGAGTCTGGCTGATTTCTCTCACACAAACAATAGGTTATTTCTCACTCTGTACCTCAGCAAAACAGGAGAGGAAGTCTTTCCCTCATCTTTTTTACAACCTTCCATACAATATGTTTTTCCCCTATTACTATCCTCATAGCAGCAGATTTATCAGAGACTGGGTTCTGTGAGGAATTAGCCTTTTCCTCTGATCTTTTACTGTGTAAAAAATATGTTTTGTCTACTTAGTTTTCAACCTAAACAGAATGCACATAAACTGTGTCAAATCAGATATAAATTGCTAGGGATTAAGAAACATGAAGGTGCAGGGAGTAGCAGCCAGATTTCAAGAAATAAAAAACCCCATCAAAAGAAATTACAAATATTACTATTCTTTTAGAAGAACTTGTTCACCTTGATTCTGATGGTGTCCAAGCGGTCAGTAATCTTCTTCAGCTGAGGGTTGCATTCACCAATCTATTAACACCAAAGAAAAAAGAAACACGGGAGCTCCAGAGAAAAGCCACAAAAATTAATAAAAAGCAAATGCATAATGAAACTGCTTTATATAACTGTACTGAAGTGACTGTAAGATCTGATGCATTTTGTGAGTACAAGCCTGTGACTAGCTGGTCCTTAGAAATAATACTGGTCATAAAAAAGATCCACTCCCTTGCTGATAGTGTTCTGACTACTCGTAGTAATTATTTCAGCTACAAAAGAATTACAAACATTTCACTACAGGAGAACAGAAACCATTTATTTTTCCTGTTTTAACATGCGGGATATTGAAAGTTACACACTAACATCAGAAATTTAAATTGCTTATAACACTGTAAACATTGTTCTTACATAAGAACATTCCAAACAGAATTTGCGTGCTAAGAAATCCAGTGATACTTCCCTTGAGGTATTGTAATGCAAACTGGAAAGACAGAATTACTGAATTGCTGAAGCAGTTCTTTGCAACTGCTGCATGGAATGGCTCTCTGACTGTGCCAGCACCAGTACTAGCTGTTCTCAGGAAGCTGTGTCAGCCACCAGAAACCACAGAATTAACCAAAGCCCTATCTTTTGCCATAGATTGTGTGAATTCCCCATCTGCTTCTTCAGACAGAAGTCAATGAAGCTGTTGCATGAATTTAATCTTAGAACAGGTAGAAAAAGCAAAAAGGTGTAAAATAACTATTAGGAAAATCTCCAGTTTCTGGTTTTGCATTTTTAAATTATTATTGTTTTCTAGAAGAAACTACCAGCTCAGAAACAAGCCATTAAAGAAACATTTAAATCAAGTTGTCCCTCTAAAGGAACCTGCTAGTCAAGAACAAGTTACTGGGATCCAAATAGGGGCAGCTGAATTAAGTTCCACATCTAATGTTGTATGGGTGTGCAGACTAAGCAAACTGAAGAGTTTGACTGCCTTGAATAATCTATTAATCTGATATTTTTATTCTTAAAGGAAGCACAGCTTTCTACACTGGCAGCTAAACACTGTGAAGGAAATAAGTATAAAACAAGTATCTCTTTAGCAATAATTACACCAACCATCACCATTATCTCTTTGGGCTTATAAGGCAGATTTATTACAAGGGCTGAAATATTCTCTTCTTACCTTCAGAAATACAGCCATGACTGCTAATCCATCTGACTGAGAAGCTGCCTCAACAAAACTGGAATACTTCTCTGCGTTCCAATGGACCACATGAAGCTGAAAAGCAAGAGACACAGACAGCATCAACTCTCGCTGAACTCAAGCAGTAGCAAATGAATATTACAACTCTACTGGGTTTGATACTCTACTTCACTCTTTTGTATGCAGAACCATTCAGTGTTCTAAATGCAGATATTTCATGAAATCAGTAAATATGTAGTTCACACAAATGGCAAAAGCATTTCCAGTGGCTGGGATTATTAAAAATTTAGCAGCAATCGGCACACCACAGTGCCTGTCAAATTGCTGTTGGGGCCCCAGATTTTGAACTGAGAAGTTAAGACAAAAAAAAAGCCAATGGTTATATAACTAGAGGTTTTAAATCCATTTTTACTACAGCTGCTTTTAAAAAGTGATTGAAATTCATGAGGATGTCATTAGTATTTTACTCCTCTTTTTCTTTAATCAAGCTTTCAGCAACATTAATCATCCACATAAATACCTAGAAAACAGGCAAATACACATTAAACTTGCACTGACCCTTTTTCCCTTGTTTAGCTCAAGGGAACATCAGCATTTCATTTTTGACACTTTTCAAATGTTATTTTCTATGACTACCAGTAGTGACACCCTTACAAGCAGCTTGATTCTCTCAAGTTTGAGCATCTGCATTTCCAACATGCATTATTCTGGAAGTGTCCTGTCATATTTGCTTAAGAAGCTTAAAGACACTACCCAGCCAGGTGGGAAAAGCCTGTGATGCCTACTTCCATGCCACCTAAGCCCCTCCTGCTAAACCAGATTTCCTAATTCCTGACTACACTTCATGGTGGGACCTCCTTCCTAGGAAGTGCCAGGATGTCCCAGCCTTGAGCAATGGTCTGATTGCCAAACTGGAGAGAGTACACTCACACAGCACTTAAGTCTAAGTACTTCACAAATATAAATTACTTTCACAAATCCTCAATGGATTAGTAAATCTTATTACACACAGCTTTTAGATAAAGATGCTCAGAAGTAGGGCATGAGATTGGCTTTTCTAAAATTGGTGACCATCTTTTCAGATTTTGAACTTTAAGAACGCTGAAAAGCAACTCTATTGAATGACTTAAACTGGGATGAACCCATGAAAAAAAAGGCTTCCTTTTGGAATACAGCACCTACAAGACAAGTAAAGTAAGAACAATTCAGGAAAGTTAAAACTTGCTTTAAAGGATTTCTACGCGAAGCAACATAGCTGCATGGTTGAAATAGGCATCTAGGAGTATGAAGATTTTTATTCTAAGTATCAATCCTTGCTTAACCTCTATGAGTTTCAATTTTCCATATCTGTAAAACTGAACTCTTACTTGGTCTTACTTGATATCAATGTTTGTTAAGCATTTGGGCTCTAAAGTGCTGAAACATTACTTCCAGCAAGTAAGGAATCCCACTGTAGTCAGTAATAATACATGTACAGACACAATGACACCCATGCTGGCTCACAGCTTTAGAAATCCTTGAAGGAAAGTTGCTATGAATATTATAAACTAAACCAGGAGAACATAGCCCACTAAACCTTCCTCAAGTACATTAATATCCTGGAGCTCATAGTGTCTGCACCACTCCCTATTATAAGTTCACAGAAACTACGTTGAACTTTCAAACAATTACATTTTTACATACACAAAAAGGAAACAGATACTCTCAGTCAGAAATTACTTTTATTGTGGATTTGAAAAAAAAAAAAAAAAACCACCAAAAACAATCCAACAAAGAACAAAAAGGAAAATTCCCACAGCTACTGAAAGCCCACTCCCACTCCCTCATAGCTTTGCCAAAAAACCCCCAGCAAGGTAACCCTCCCAAAAACCAAACAGAATGTGAAACACTTTTGGGTACAGACCCGTTCTCAATGGCTTGTGCCTTCTCTTTAAGGAATATATCCCGTCTTACCACCGCTCTGTCACTGCAGCTTGTGAAGAGACCTTGACCAGATCATATGTTGTCACAAAAGAATGGAGCCATGGATCCCTTCTGCTTCCCCGTGGGCTTAGGGGCCAAACCTTGCAGTCTTCTTTACCTGTACATTAATTCTTTCTTCAATTCAGTCAATGCTTCTTCTTGAAATCTTGCACATCTTCCTTAAAAAGGTGAGCACTGAAACCATCTTCATGTCTCCTCTCAGGTATTTTCTTTTGTGTGAACAATATTCAGAAGCCTTGGTTTTAATTCTGAGTTTCTCATCCCAAAGCCAAAGTGACATCCTAGAGAGCTTCTTGTGGAGGGTTACCCAACCAGGTAACAGAAAGGCTTTTAGACTGGCTAGAAATTCAGAGATATTTTCTCCTTCCATTTGGTTTCTTAGATGGGAAACATACATATTTTCTCAGCTAGAAATTTGGGTTTGGTACTTAATGGTTTTAAAGCACCTTTATTAATTCTTTATATTCCATCTCACCTGGTTCCTGTGGAAAACATAAGCCTTTAAACACTGCAAATGTCACTTTTCCCCATTAGTGTTAGAAAACTGATCTTTTTTTCCTGACCAGTATTTCTTATAGCATTTCCAGTAAAATCTGATCACGCCACAGTGCACACATTACATCCTTTCCTTCTGTAGTATTATGCCTTTTATTTGTCCATTTATTTTTACGCTTTTTACTTCTTTTTAACCCCAGAAAATTCTGACACTGTCTGAATCATCTGTTTTTAAAGATCTCAATCTCATCAAAATATTCCATGTTACTTCCATTTGTAAAGAGGAATCTTATACTGAGTACTTTTTTCCTGCAGATTACTCAAATGTACCAAAGGAGACAGAGCAGGAGTGAGCATGCCAGAGCAGATGGTGTACTTCTCCCTGTGGCACATCACCTCCACTGAAACACAGTACCCCACAGACAGCAGGCATCCTATAGATATTAAAAGCATGGTTCTCAAAGTTATAACCACCACCTTGCTACGTGCACCACAAAATGCATCATTCCTAAGTCTTGCATAAACTTTACACTACACAGGCCCCAAATCCAGTAATTCTGTGGTTTGTTACTGAAGATGACTTTGAAAATGTTCTCCAAGGAAGAAACAATGAAAGACAAAGTTTAAAATAACTCTTGAACATTAAGTCTTGCTCTTATCAAGCTCTTGTCTTCTGTACTCCTTTGCTAATCCTCTCCAAAGCTTTCAAAGAGGTTCTCCTCTGAGAAAGGACCAAACATGCAACACTTCAGGAAGACCACTTGTCTTTTGATAAAATGAGGGGAAGATGAAAAGCAGGAAGAGGAGGGGCAACATTATTCTTGCAATGGAAAACTAGTCACAAGCTTAGAGGTACAGATGACTCCATGTAAAGCCTTACCTCTGCCGCATACTTCATCCCATCCACCGTGTGCTCAGAGCCGGCTTCGTCATTGGATCCCCAGTGGAAGTGAATCTGGCGCAGCCTGTAGGTCCCGCTGAGCGGCCCCCCAGTCAGCACTGGAAATCCAAGCAGAGGAAAAGGCTTCACTGAGGGAACGGGAGTCTCTACCCATATCCTCTAACCTCACATCAGACTTCAGTCTTCGGACAGTCCTCTGCTCCTGCTCATAAGCTGTCTCAGAAGGCATCCCATTTCTTGGAAGTACTACAGAAACCCTCACCTGTCGAGGATATGACTATGAAAATTGCATTTATGAGCAGATTAGTGGGTTATGGCCCACTAAAGGGTATGCTGCTCTTGTCAAGGTTGTCTTGCTATGGGTTGGATATTTCTCAGCAAATGGGAAAATACTTCTATTTTGCAACATCCAAGAGTTTCCTCTCTTGATTATATTCAAAAGAATCACTAAAAAATTAAGCTCAAAATACAGGTTTTATGAATAAGAAGCAGGATCATAAAAATGTAATGTCAGTAGAATTTTTTTTCCTCTTTGAAATTTGGAGGAAAATAGGTGGACCTTAACAAATTTTCAGGGCTCTTTCCTTTATTTGCAACTAGATCCAGTTATATCAGATTGAAGTCTGAGGAAAAGGAGCTTATATTAACATAAATAAAATCAAGCCAATGCTACATATGCAATGTGCAACTGCAATATTACTGACAATTAGCCAGGGCTGGAAGGCATGTCCTATGAGGAGCAGCTAAGTACTTTGGATTTGTCTAGTTTGGAGAAAAAAAGGAGGCTGAGGGGTGTCCTCACTGCTCTTTACAACTTCTGAGGAGGGGAAGCAGAGAGGGAGCTGCTGATCTCTTCTCCCAAGCATCCAGTGACAGGACTTGTGGGTAAGGCTCAAAGCTGTGCCAGGGAAGCTTTAAACTGGATGCTTGGAAGCATTTCTTTACCACGATGGTGGTCAAACACTGGAACAAGTTTCCTAGAGAGGTTGTCAAAGCTACAGGCTTATCAGAGTTTAAGAGGCATTTGGACAATTCCCTTAACAACATGCTTTAACTTTTGGTTAGCCCTGAATTGCTCATGCAGTTGGACAAGATGATTGTTGCAGGTCCCTTCCATCTGAGAGAGTCTACTCTATTCTATTCTAGTCTGTTCTGTTGTATTTCTATTCTGTTCTAATTCTATTCAAACTAACATGCATATGGGTGGGCTTTTCATTATTTTGCTTTTGCAAGTGCTCGCAATTTTCTCGTCAGACTTAGAATAAAAATATCTCTTCACAGAGACTTGAATGTGAATTACACTCAGAAAGATTCCTTATTCATGGCAAAACAAATCACTCCACTCTCCCAGCTCCATATGTCCTCTGAGCGTTTGAGAATCAGCCTGGAATAGTTTACTGGCTCATTATAGAAATTTTAAGGGAAAACGATGGGAGATTTAACCAGATGTGTTTTAAATTAAGAGCAGTAGGGAGGACAATAGCAATTTTTTCTCTCTTCTAGGTTTAGTCCAAAACCTAAACTTTCTTACCAAAAAAATACACCAAATAAAAATAAAGGAAGAATTTTTAAGTTGCCTATTTGCTTACTAACACAAGTAGCTTGGATAATGAAAAGGAACTGGGACTGTTTATTCTGTGGGGAAAAATATTTAACTTCCTTAAAGCTTCAACTCAAAAACATCCATTTACACAGCCTATAAACTTAGCCAAAAGAGGAGATGGGGCAGTGGCACTTTTAAATCCCTTGTTTTAAGGACTGTAAACTTGGAGACAAATGATCCTAGAAATGTGTAATGATCAGTGTTCTAACTGGCTGAGGAAAAACTATTAAGTAGAAATGCACCAGCATGAAATACTTCTGCTGAAAAGCGTGGAAAATGGCCTGTTGATGTATTTGTGCCACATCACACAGTGACAGCAAAACCCTTCCATTCCAACAGTTCTTAAGGAAGAGAGTAGTCAGAAGTTTTTAAGGCAAATATCAGTATCTCGAATTTTGAAAAACGCTGCTAATGTGGTACCAAAGAGCATAAACAGACTTACACAAACAGTTACAGACTTGACAGCCCAGTTCCAATGCGGCCCAAAGTGAAGAAATAGTTCATATGGAAGTCAGTTAATAATGCATTAGAAGATGCTAATGTATTTAGTACCAATAATTTGATTTTTTTTTCATGAAACCAACACATGGCAGGAGTTCTTACTTCACAGGGGTGCCCCAGAAGCCAAATTTGGGCCCTAGAAAATTCAGTATTTTTTGAGCAATGACCTGAAAGAAAACAAAAACATTACTGATAAAGTTTGTCAGTGACAAATACTAGGGAAAATAGTGAATTACTCAGTTTATGGTTGTGGACTGAAGAATCTGGTCCACACATAGAAGACATGGAGTCTACTGAAGGAGACTGGGGATTCCATCTGTTAATTATCTGATCAACGTCTGTCAGTGCTTTGCCATGATATGAACTATATCCTTGGAGATATAGCCTGAGGAAAGCAGTAAGAGGAGGATCACATTACAATTGCTTTAGTACCAGGGGAAGCCTAGAGAAACACTCTGTTCAGGCCCTGTCACTTCATGGATGGAGTTAAGAGAGTGGAAGAGGTTCTCAGTGTATTCACATTCATTACCTTTTTTTTTTTTTAAACTGTGAAGGTAATTAACAGTTAGAACAACTTACCAAAGGCTGTGGTAGGTTCATCATCGCTGGAAAATTTGAAATCAAGACTGTATATTTTTCTAAGAGATGTGCTTTAGTTCACCAGCGTCTACTAGGCTCGAAGCAGAGATTAGTTCTGGGAAGTTCCGTGGCATCTGACACAAGGTCAGATCGATCACTGATGGTCAGCTGGTGGCTTTCAGGCAACATCCAATGTTGACAGAAAATTTAAAACTAAGACTGTTCAGGAAACAAAAACATAATGGTGGCTCCATCTATGAGCTAGTAAGTCCTCAGGACTAATGTACAGGGTCATCAAAAATTAGTCCCTTTCTGGCTTTGACCCTTGTGAAAGGATCATATGGTCTTGGATCCTCAGTTAAGCCTCACACAGCCACAAAATGATTTTATTTTTTGAAGATTCTGCACTCCTACACCTTCAAGGGGAGGCATGCTGGCTTGCCCAAAATCCAAGAGAAGGTTTTAAAGAGGAAGGCACTAACATTACAAAGACTATGATAAACCAGAGAACTTCTAAATAAGAATTATTGTTTGCTAAAAGGGAAGCTATATACTCCTGGAAAAGACTGGGGCAATAATACTTTGAAAAGAAGAAAAGGGATTACTTGGGATCTATTTCACTTGTTCTGTATCAGCTCTTACTTGACACAAGAAGTCTGAGAATAGGTTGTAAAAAGGGGAAAAACATATAACCAAACCTGCAGCTAAATTCAGATAAGAGATTTGAGCGATTCAGTTGGAATGAACCTGTAATGAGACATAAAGGATTCATCTGCAGTGAGAGAGCAGCATTTGAAAAATTGTACACAACACGGTTCAAACAGGGGGATGGCACTATCCAGCTGGTTGGGGTGGATCAAACCACTCCCGTGAGTGGGGAATCCCAGCACTTTCTGAGAAACACAACCTCGAACTTGTGTCCAAATATGTTCCCACACTGTATCATGCTGAAAGACAGGGAAAAAAGGAATCTCTCATCCAGAAGAGCAAAGCCTTACTGTTTATAAGGAGTTCATACCCAGCAGTGAGACGTGCCCAGGCTGCAAGCATTTTGTTTAGGAACTGGTGGAGGAAGTCACAGAGCAACAGTAAAGGAACAAACCTGATTTGTTGACGGTGTCATCAAACTCCACACTGGTGGAGTGCCCGTTGTTAAGGATGATTTTAGCAGAAGCTGGATCATAACTGGGATTTAGAGGACGGAGGGAGGGATCATACTTGGTTTCCTCAGTTTTGATGTCGATGGGTGACTGACGGTCTCCATTAGCAACAGGAAAAACCTCCTTCCAGTGGGCAGGCCCTGCAATGCATTGGAAGAGAAGTCTAAATTGCTGACAGCACCCTCATTCTTATGAAAGAAAACTCTGCTTGAATTGTCCTCATCTGCATCCCTTAAATTCAAAAAAGATGTGTCAGGAAAACACAGATCAAAATATTCAGCTACTTTTGCTGCATCATATTGCAACAGCAGCTCTCAGGCCCCCTTCCTGTACCTTGCATGCACCTTTAAACAAGGCCACATGCAGTATGTAGATACTTAAGTATTCCCAGTTAAGACTCAGCTATGCACAAGACAAATACAACAAATGCTCATTTAATCAGGCATCCTGTATCCAACAGGCACTATGTCCCAATAAATTTTTGACATGCCATTTTTGCCTAATATAATGTTTCATTATGCCTTTAAGGATTACCTCTCTTCTGCGCAAATCCCTGTATTAAGGATTTTTTTATGCCTTAGTCATTTGCTGCAAAAGACCTGAGAACACATCTTCTACTGATCACTCTGAATGAGATGGGGACATGTCAAAAAAGATGACTGGTGATGTCCAAAAATGCTGAGTGGTTCCTGGAGCCTGATGGCAGTGCCTGGAACCTAAGCACTGCTGCACCTCCGATCACCTCCTCCCAGCCCACCAACTGTGCCCACCAGCTATCACAACAAAGAGAGACTGTCACCCTCTAATCATGAAGTCTCCATGCACACAGGCACACTTACACACACTAGTGTAGCACTGACAAATCTAATAACAGGAACACTCAGGACAGCGGTGCGTGCATGAGGTTTGGATTTCTACTGCCTTCAGTTGATGAGAGTAGATCTTCCAGACACAGATACAGCCTCATTCACCAGACTTAGGTAGAAATAATAGGGCTATAGAAGCTGTTAATCAATATTAGTCATTTCAACCTTTCTCTCTCCAAGCAGGCTAAGCCAAACATCTGCTGAAAAGCTAATAAATCGATAATATGGACATGAGAAAATGGCAAATGACACCCTAAAATAGTAAGAAAAGCTTCATTGATAAGATGTGTGAGTTATCTGTTACCTACTAAACATCAGAGCATTCCCAATGATTCACAATGAGAATATATGTGCCATTGTTTAATGTGCTGTATTTGGATAAGAGGGTAAAGAAAAATATGAGTTAGTTGCCTGGGGAATATATTCTATAAAGTAAAGACAGAAAACAAAGTTTAGGATGGAAAGGAGGGGAAAGCAAGGGGAAAGAAGAAAGAAGAAAGAGAAAGGTGAAAGGTGAAAGTCTGCAGGGCAAACGATCTTTCAGTATTAAGAAGAGCACAGCACTTGTTTTTCCTCCAGGCTTATAGTCAGTAAGAAGCATAATAAATCAATTTAGAGAGACTGGATATAAGAAAAACTTAATATGAGCATCAGAACCTGGTCTTGTAAAATCTGCATCACTGGAGATCCTCATAACTAACTCCTTATACTGAAGATAACTGACCTCAGAGTAAAAATTGGGTTTGGATCTTTCTGGATGGCTTAGCACTTAAATAAACATGATGACAAAAAAGGATGAAAACCTATGATACAGTGGTTAATAGCCAAACATCAAAAGCTGTTAGATACTTTTCTTTCCTCAACTTCAATAGAAGTGAACATAGCTCAGAAATTCACAGGTGCTAAAAGCACCCAGGCACTCCGGCAGTAAATCAGGGAGGGAAGCGCCCACAGCGCCATGGGGCCGCAGATTGCACAGCACATGGGCAGAGAATGATTCTCCTCTGAGCAGCACTGGAAAATAGAAGCAGGAAAAATTTGTAAAGAACAGCTTAAGACTTAAGCCTCAGAACAAATGCCTTGATTTGGTAAAAAGTACTTTTGTTAATTACTTCACAAAATAAACCCAATGAAGAAATAGATTCTAAGGCAGAAGATAAAAATGCTACTGGTTTGAAACATAAAACTGTTTAAACTTAATTCTTCTCACTTCACAAATGGTCATCAAAGCTATTCAATATTCTAATAACATACAGTTCAGAATATAATTTTAATTTTGTTTAGATCCTAATACCCTGTAGGTTAGGGATGCAATGCAAAATTTTATTTGTAAGAAACACCACTCCATAATTTATACCTTACTACTGTGATTTGGGATGCTTAGAAAAAGCTTATTGCTACTTAATTTTAGTATTTCTAATATTCCTTAACTGAGAAAAGGCAAAAATATATTTATCTGCTTGACTACTTGGTCCTATTGCTCTGTCTCAGAAATAACTATAGTTATTTGAATTAAATAATATGGATTACTTGCATCCAGAAACAATACAAAGGTGCCAAAAAGAGGACCCAAGGCTGTGATTCTGTCACTAGCTAATATTTAACAATAATATTCACTTCTAAAAAGACATTATTGCTGTTTTTGCACTTGTTCTTGGCTCAGATGACCAAAACACTGTTTTGCTGTGGGGATTAAACATCTACCAGAAAAACAAACTAGCAGACACCTGACTTTTCAAAATATACAGGAAAATATCAAGAAACTCCAGCTCATTTTGTACCACTAGGTTATATCAAGAAGTTCCTTACTAGTTAATCTATCAGCTAGCTAATACAATTATCATACTTTTGCCACTCTAGGAAAACTGTGACTCAATTCATTACTACAGACCCTACCCCAACACAAACTTTGGTGTGTGACTTGTAAAAAAGTCATTACTGTTGAAAGAGATGCTAAAATGCATGTCATACAATCAGATTTAAGCCAGTGGGATCTCCAGGGTGCAAATTTCTTCTGAATTCAGATCTGAATTAGATGCCTCCATATTAAAATAATGCACACTTCAGTTTTCTAAATATGCACTTTAAGACATATCCAGGGAATATAACTCATTGATTCATCTCCCTTCATTTTTTTCTTTACTGAATGAAAGTGATTAATACATCAATTTTTGAACTTATGAAATCCTCTCCTGTTGTTGGGAAAATGTTCTGTTGCTAGAGGCAATTTTCTAGTAGCTCTTAACAATCAAAGCCACTGTGACTGAGATTTATGACAAAAACCTGAACCATCTGCTCTGAAGATTTCATGCCTTTATTTTGGACACAGCATTACCAAAGGCAACGAATTGTCTGACACTTTTAGGTCAGACTATCACTGCATATACCACTCACCAGCATTGCACACATCCAGTTAATGAAACAGATCTCACAATGAAGGCAGTTAGGAATTTGCCAGGAAAAAGAACTCACTATAGCACCTCACAGTGTTGCATTTTTATCCAGCTGAAGCTAAAGATTACGAATTTCATCAACAGGATAATTTGAGACAAGGCCAGTGAAGACACTACAGGATACAGTTGAGTTCCAGTGAGCCTCTATACATGCATAAATGGAGCATGTACAGGTGAAAAGGGGTTTGGGGTTTTTTTTGACAGCCTGTTATTATATATAGAAAATTCATTATTTTAGTATGGTCTGACCTTGACAGGACGACATCCTCATTTATTTCTAAAGAGAATCCATTGCCCAGTTTATCAAACACAGAGTACTTAAATGTATAAAGTTAGGTTTGCAAGTAATTTGGTTGCATATTAGGTTACAGTAAGATTAGCTCAAACAAAAGCAATTAAAAATTCGTAATGGGTAAAATTAAGCAACTTTTTTAATGCAGATATCGAAATGATGCAATTATTCTCAGAAAGAAAAAATGCATAAGAAATTATGCCTGGACTGAAGTATCTTAAAGGTCTTTTGCAATCTAAAAGATTCTATGATTCTATAAATTAATATCCCTTTTATTTATAAAATGCCTCAGCATTACAGTAGTAACTAGATCAAGAGAAATGTTTGCAGTAAGAGACAATTCATGTAAATAATTTCCATATATTTCATTAAACAAATAGTAAACTGAAGACAATTGATTTCCCACTGTGGTCCCTTCCAACCTTACTCATTCTGTGATTTGCCTTTTAACTAAAGCAATTCTCCTGTAAACGAGAAACGACTGAAGGAGCGAGAACATTCCCCTCCTGACAGGAACCTTGAGCAGCAGTGAAAAGCATGCATGATGCCACACTGAAGCCAGTTTTCAAGATTTCAGTATGACGCCTCTACAGATAAGGAACATCAAAACTGTGAGGTAAGAAAAGCAGCAAGAAAGCAAAGGCCAAGGTTTTCACAGGAATAAAATAATGCCTCCATGCATTTCAGAAATACATGCATCAAAGTAACCGAGAACTTCTGCATTAGGTTTGTATGACAAGATACTGGTAGCAGGGAGGCTGCAGGTGTGGCTTCTGTGAGAAGCTGCTGAAGCTTCCCCCATGTCTAATAGGGGCCAATGCCAGCTGGCTCCAGGACCCACTGCTGGACAAGGGTGGGCCCCTCAGGGACAGTGCTAGCACCTCTGGGATAACAGATCTAAGAAGGGGGAAAAATGACTGTGCAAGCCGCCGAAAGAGAGGAGTGAGAATATGTGAGAGAAGCAGCTCTGCAGATATCAAGAGGAGGGGGAGGACATGCTCCAGGAGCCAAGGCACAGATTCCCTGGACCATGGTGAAGACGAGAGTGAAGCAGTTGTGCCCTGCAGCCCATGGCGGTCCCCAGCGAAGCAGAGATCCACCTGCAGCCCATGGAGGGTCACAACTGGAGAAGGCAGATGTGTCTTGCAGCTGTGACCTCATGGGCAGCCTACACTGGAGCAGGCTCCTGGCAGGACCCCATGGGAAGCCCAAGCTGGAGCAGGTTTGCTGGCAGGACTTGGGGCCCCATGGGGAATCCACGCTGGAGCAGTTTGTGAAGAACTGCAGACTGCGGGAAGCACTCACATTGGAGAACTTAATGGAGGCTGTCTCCCATGGGAGGGACCCCATGCTGGAGCAGGGGCAGAGTGTGAGGAATCCTCCCACCGGGGAGAAGGGAGAGGCAGAAACAACATGTGATGAACAGACTGCAGCTGCTGCAGGAGAGGACATGGAGAAAGTCAGGAGTGAAGTTTGGCCTGGGATAAAGAGAGGGTTGGAAGGAAGGTGTTCTAAAGATTTTACTTTATTTTCTCATTACTCTACTCTGATTTGATAAGCAACAAATAAGACTAATTTCCCCAAGCTGAGTCTGTTTTGCCTGCCAAAGTAACTTGTGAGTGATCTCTCCCTAACCTTATCTTGACCCAAGAGCCTTTCAGTCTATTTTCTCTCCTGTCCAGCCAGGGTCAGTCCCCAAAACTTTTAATAATGTATATAACAGCAAGCCCATGCCCTTAAACACAGATTTTTCATATATGCAGACATGTATGTTTTAATATTTGACAGTTTATGCACATAATGATTTCTGTTGTGACTGTTGCAAGTAACAAATGCAGAACTCAGAGTGAACACAGATGTCTTTTCAACTCTTCAGGCAGTCAACCGTAGTATATAACTGCACCAGATTTAATTTCACTTTATTTCCGTCTCAGTCGTAAAAGGTAATCTTAGTTTCAGGGAAACTATTTTCAGGCCCATGAAGAGCAATACAATTTTCAAGAATCAGAGCAATTTCCTTCATCTGCTATTCACTCAAACAATAAAAACAAGCCAAGTCAGTAACACAAATGTATGAAAAGAGAAAAAGCTGAGAAATAAAACTGATGCTAGGGAAGAGCATTGAAGTGTTCAAAATCCATGCCTCCCTCCTTTAGTCTCCTGTGAAAGGTGTGGTGAAGGGGATGGACTGATGAGGAACTATCCACCCCACATGCTGTGGGGCTCCAAGAAAGGAGTGAAAGGCAAACTCCACCTCAAATATGTTACCAGGCAGGCAGTAAACAGAGTTTTATAGGAGAGACGGGGCCTCAAGCAAGGTCCCGAGCCACCCCAATAGAAATTCTGGTGGCCTCCCCTCTCTAGAAGTTGAGAATAGCAAACATGAAGAGATAGGATAAGGGAGGGAAAGTGGGCTTCTTATCTGGACAGTGCAGGTGAAGCTCAAAGCAGGGAAACCTATGGAGAAAAAAATTTGAAAAACAAGACCCATTTACGTCTTCAGGGGAGGGGTAGGGTAGACTGCACAACAGCAGATAACACACCCAATCATTGCAACATCCCTGTGATCCACCACCACCCAGTTTTTCAGGAAAAGTACATCCATCCAGAAAAGATGGAACAAGAGAGCCAGGAAGGAAAGGTTGCACTTGTGCAAACAGTATTTCAAAGTCTAAGCAATAATATACACAAAGCATATTCTTATAGGCAATAGTATATGCAAATATATAGCTGTCTCCCTTTACCGTCACGGCATTTCATTTCTCTGTGTACAGACAATGTAAGTTATTCCATGTGTTTTATCAGAGTTGAGCCTACGATTCACAAAAACACTTTCATTTCTACTTGCATGACTTGTGAGACCGTCTGCACACTGGAGCAGCGTTTGCATGACTTGAAATGCAAAACAGAGCAAAGTCTTTAAGCCTGCTGATGAGCCCATTCTGGGACTTCAAAGACTGACAAGATGAAGGAAACCATGGAACAACTAAAATCCAAAAGCATCTCCTCTTAGGTGCATAGTTACACATTTGAATAACCCAGTCAAGTAAGTAGGATTTCCCACCGTGTAACAGAAGCAGAACACAGCTGTAATCAGAAAAGCACTGCTGGTACAGCAGTTCCGATCAGTGTGGCTGTCTACCACGTACTGGATCCGTGCACGCAACTGTTCAGCTCAACGAGCGAACGAAATCCCAACCGGGAACGCGACAGACCCGATCCGGAGCCAAGCCCGGCCCGGCTCTGCAGGCGGTGCCGCACGCACGGACACCTCTCTCAGCCGCCTGCCTTGCAGAATGCCGAGACAAAAATTCTGCTCGCTCTCACGCTGCAAAGCATTTCAGCTCATCCAGCTCTCCCGAGGGCAAGGGAGCTGCCGAGGCCAGCGGCAGGAGGTGCTCCCGGCGGGACCCCGCTGGCCGCCCCGACGGCCCCAGCCCCGCCCGCC
>VZRS01018254.1:128539-150479 GCA_013398055.1 Ifrita kowaldi
TCTTATCCCGAGTGCAGCATGGCTCTGCTCTCCTGCCGGGACGGGACGGACTGGACTGGACTGGACTGGACGAGACGAGACGGGATGGGATGGGACAGGCTGGGGCGGGAGAGGCGGCTGCGCCCGATTTGAAGGGGACGGGCGGCGACGCCCCGATCCTCGGGCGCTGATAAGGGAACCTGCAGCGCTCCGGCCCCCCGGCCCGTCCGTACCTGTTCTCGCCCCAAGCCCTTCGCCGCCCCGCCTCTCCCCAGCACCGTCGGGGCGGCCCGGGGGAGGCAGTGACATCTCTCAAGGGCGCGCTCCAACAGAGGAAAGGTGCAGCCCCCGTCCCGCCAGGACACGAGTTGTGCGGCAGGGAAAGTCGGGAGTGTCCATTCCTGGGGTCACCCCCGCCACTGCCGAAAGTAAAGCCAAGTGCGCACCGTTGCATCCCCTCCCGTTTTTCTCCCAGGGGTGTAAACCCAATTCCCTTTGGAATCGGCCGCAGGAAGGTTCCACGTTTTCCCAGGCGGGGCCGTGAGGCAGGAGAGTGTCCCACAACTCACTGGGTATTTATTCTTTTATCCAAGCGCCCCGTGTGCCGGGGGCTACCGTGGGCACGTGCACGTGGAGCTTGGGACTCGGCGCTTGGGCTGCGGGCGCGCGTCAAGGAGCCCTCAGCTTTCCCGTGCTGCAAAAGCTGGCTGCGAAGCTGCGGGAGAAGCAGGCAGAGCGGGAGCCGAGGCTGCGGCCGGGACAGGGACAGGGACAGGGANGCGGCGTCCTCAGGGCCAAGGCCAAGGGCAAGGCGCGGCCCGTCACCTCCGGGCTGAAGCAGGTGAGTGCCGCGGCGGGAGCAGGCGCTAGCCGGGCTGGGGCAGCGCCCCGCCACGGGGAGGGCCCCGGCCCTGCTGCGGCGCCCGAGGGAGGCCTCGGCCCGGCGGCGTTTCTTCCTCTTCGGCCTCGCTGCGCGGCGGAGGAAGCGCTCGGAACTCATTAAATCGAGCTGGTTTAGGGGCAGTGTGCGTACGGGCGCAAAACGGCAAAGTGCACGATTTTCACCGGAAAACTAGGTTTGTATGTGGATGTCATCATCTGCAAAAAGCACGAGAAGTTCATTTAACTAATCTGCAGGCATATGCCACAGAAGACATCAGGCCGTGCTTGAGGGGTATCGTTTGGGAAGTGACTGATAGCATCTTGCCTTGCCCTCGGGAATGCGATGCTAAAGGGCGCATCAGCAGCCCAGCGAGTTCGCGTTCACCGGACTGCATTAACAGCGTCACCGAGGGTGTAATTCAGGGTACAGTTTAACAAAATGCCTTGATCCGAAGCATCGGGTATAGTTAGTACAAGTAACAAAGGGAAGTCGTGCTGCTTTCCATCACGTTCCTGGTCCCAGGAGGCGATCCCTTTTCCAGGCTCTGGGCTATGTTCCCACAGCTCTCCTTGATGCTGGCTCAGGAACTCTTCGCCCACTAGGTGACTCAACTTGCTAAATCAGCAGCAAAAGAAATTAAAAATACATTTTGCATTTTTATGTGCTGGGTTGGCGAGTTGAACAAACTTAATTATTAATGAATGAATGCAAAGAGAAGCATTTTAGTGGGGAAGAACCAGAAAGGATGGAGCCTTTTCTGATCCAGTAGTTTATTTGCCTTAGCTGTCAAGTACAACTCTGTCAGTGAGATGCAGTGAACAGACCCAGGAGCACACACTGATGGGTGTTTTGCTCTTAATTCCTCTCTTCCCCTTTCGTGCACCTTACATGGGCTGTGATGCTCTGCAGATGCTTCTGTGAGGCAATTTAACATACTAAAGCAATGGAAAAAACAAAGAAGCAAAAATAATGTTGTTATTTTTGTGTCTCTAGAGGAGCACAGCCCAGAGGAGGGAGAGAGTAGGTCATGGAGCAGGGAGCAGTGCAGAGGAAGAGGGATGGGGATGATCTAAGCATAAGTTTTCCTGTTGGTAGCAGTGAGTCATTATATGGTATATTCTCAAACCCTGCCTCCAGCCTGAGGTGGGTGTTCTGCGAGAGTTCAGCTGTCCCTTTAGAAAAGCATTTGTTAATAAAAGTAATAAAAGCAGATAGTGGCTTATTTTTTCCATTCGATGCAGTTGCAGTGTGCTGGACAAACATAAGCAAATAGCTCTAAAGAAAAAAAGGCTGTTTCAGATTTCCTCCTGCAAGCCAAAGCCTCTTGATGAATTAATCTGGTGGACAGACGGGAATGTAACAAACTTTGGAAAAAACAATTTCATGTTGCTGGCATCGCATCTCCTCTTAGTCTAGACTGTTCTGTATAATAAAGGGAGAAACAGGTTTAAAATCATATTCATGAAAAGTCAGTAGCTTATTAGGAGTAAAATTTTATTCNCGCCGTTCCCCCAGTGCCGCTCCCCGCTCTGGCTCCCACAGGGCCCGCCCGAGGGCCGCGCGCCCCCTGGCGGCCCCGCGCACGCTGCGCCCGGCCCGTGACGGCGCTGTGGGCGATTGGCGGCTCCTGCGTCACAGCCCCGTGTGACGTCACCCGCCCGCGCCCGGNATCGTTTGGGAAGTGACTGATAGCATCTTGCCTTGCCCTCGGGAATGCGATGCTAAAGGGCGCATCAGCAGCCCAGCGAATTCGCGTTCACCGGACTGCATTCACAGCGTCACCGAGGGTGTAATTCAGGGTACAGTTTAACAAAATGCCTTGATCCGAAGCATCGGGTATAGTTAGTACAAGTAACAAAGGGAAGTCGTGCTGCTTTCCATCACGTTCCTGGTCCCAGGAGGCGATCCCTTTGCCAGGCTCTGGGCTATGTTCCCACAGCTCTCCTTGATGCTGGCTCAGGAACTCTTCGCCCACTAGGTGACTCAACTTGCTAAATCAGCAGCAAAAGAAATTAAAAATACATTTTGCATTTTTATGTGCTGGGTTGGCGAGTTGAACAAACTTAATTATTAATGAATGAATGCAAAGAGAAGCATTTTAGTGGGGAAGAACCAGAAAGGATGGAGCCTTTTCTGATCCAGTAGTTTATTTGCCTTAGCTGTCAAGTACAACTCTGTCAGTGAGATGCAGTGAACAGACCCAGGAGCACACACTGATGGGTGTTTTGCTCTTAACTCCTCTCTTCCCCTTTCGTGCACCGTACATGGGCTGTGATGCCCTGCAGATGCTTCTGTGAGCCAATTTAACATACTAAAGCAATGGAAAAACAAAGAAGCAAAAATAATGTTGTTATTTTTGTGTCTCTAGAGGAGCACAGCCCAGAGGAGGGAGAGAGTAGGTCATGGAGCAGGGAGCAGTGCAGAGGAAGAGGGATGGGGATGATCTAAGCATAAGTTTTCCTGTTGGTAGCAGTGAGTCATTATATGGTATATTCTCAAACCCTGCCTCCAGCCTGAGGTGGGTGTTCTGCGAGAGTTCAGCTGTCCCTTTAGAAAAGCATTTGTTAATAAAAGTAATAAAAGCAGATAGTGGCTTATTTTTTTCCATTCGATGCAGTTGCAGTGTGCTGGACAAACATAAGCAAATAGCTCTAAAGAAAAAAAGGCTGTTTCAGATTTCCTCCTGCAAGCCAAAGCCTCTTGATGAATTAATCTGGTGGACAGACAGGAATGTAACAAACTTTGGAAAAAACAATTTCATGTTGCTGGCATCGCATCTCCTCTTAGTCTAGACTGTTCTGTATAATAAAGGGAGAAACAGGTTTAAAATCATATTCATGAAAAGTCAGTAGCTTATTAGGAGTAAAATTTTATTCTCTGTGTTTGAAGCTGTATTCTTTAATGCATTAAGCCTTTAGGCTTAATGGGATTTACTTATCATTAAGCAGTACAGGAAGATGCTCAGAAAAAAAATTGTTAATAACTAAAATTAATAGCCAAAAGCCCATTGTAACTGTTCAGACAACATTTGATGTAGATACGTGTGCTAGCTATAGAGCCTCTTTCTGTGGAGGAGTCCTGCCTGAGTACCTGACGAGATCATGTATTAAAACTGGAACCTTCTAACACCCCTGGGAAGCTGGAAGGTGGTGACAAGCGCTGATGGAACACGTAGTCTTTGTCCATCATGTTACCAACAGTCTATCCACTCTGATCGGAGCTAGGAGCTGGGGCTGTATTTCTCCAGTCACTGTCCCAGTTGAAGTGTTGATCTGACAGTAGGCCTGTTTTATCAGCCTCATTGCCACTGCTTTCTTAACAGTGGTTCTCTTGGTCACTCAGAATAAATGGAATTACTGTTACCATATACATGCTCTGAAGTTATGGAGGCTTTGAAAGCAAAATGAATACGTGTAACCATTCACAGTTTGCTTCTGCCTGTTTAAATTGCTGAGAGGTCAATTACAGGGGTGCCTTTGGAACAGCAGTACGTAGTGTGAAATTTGGGGTTGCCTGAAGACCTATGAGCGTGCTTCTGGAATGTTTGCGATGTAATAGGTCATTACCTGGCAAGGATCCTGTTCCAGATTTTGGAAGCAGCAGGTGCTAGGGCTGAGATCAGCTGAATCTTACTTTGCTGCAGTGGTGAGAGTTTATGCCCTCTTGCATCACCCTGTTCTTCTACCACAGATAGTTGTCCCCAGAGCGCAACACGTGTCCATATTGAAAGCAAGCATTTTCTATAAAATAACTTACAAAGGCAGACTTGGACTAAAAGAGTGGCTGAGGTGCAGAGAGATACACATCCCACTCTGCTACAGCTGTAGAGTTTCTTTAAATACTGCAGCAAAACCTGGTAGACATTGTTGGCTAGACCTATGGTACGAACAATTAGGTCACAAGGTGTGATGACGAAAGGTAAGCTACTGGACGAAATTCAAAATGGTGAAATAGTTTTGGGTTTTGTATTTGGTAATTTTTGTATTGGGTTTGAGGAGCTACAGGGGTGGCTTCTCTAAAAAGCTGCCAGAAGCTTCCTCATGTCCAAAACGGCCAATGCCAGCTGGCTCCAGGACGGATATGCTGCTGGCCAAGGCAGAGCCCATCAGGGACTGGCAGTGCCTCTGGGATGATGTCGTTAAGAAGCACACCCCCAGCAGCAGTCAGAACAGAGGAGTGAGAATTTTTAAGAGAAACAGCCCTGCAGACAGCAAGGTCAGTGAAGAAGGAGGGGGAGGTGGTGCCCCAGGTGCTGGAGCTGAGATTCCTCTGCAGCATTTGTTTGACAACAAATTAAATTCATTTTCCCCAAGTCAAGTCTGGTCTGCCCATGATGGCAACTCAGTGATTTCTCCCTGCCCTTATCTCGACCCATGAGCCTTCCATTATATTTCCTGTCCCCTGTCCAGCTAAAGAAGGCAGTGATGGAGTGGCTTTGGTGGGCACTTGGCATGCAGCCAGGGTCAGTCCACCCGAGAGATGAAGGAAGAAATCCTTCCTGGGACTCCACTCCAGCTAAGAGGAGCTGAGGGTGGTGTAGCAGAGCTTGTGCAGCCTGGCTTTTGTTTTCTCTGTGTTCTCTTTCTGGATCACTATGGACTCCCATTCCAATAGAGAAAGTTTAACTCTTAATTTTAAATATATTCATACACAACTAGATGACCTAATGAAGTAACAGATAAAACATACTGAAAAGCATATAACATTGGCTGCATAATAGTTGCACAAAAATGGGGAAATTTCACATCAGTGGAATTTTTGTTAAAAATAACGTGTGTATTTTTTTCTCTCCCAGATAAACATTAAAAATGCTGAAAAAGTTAGCGCAATAAATAAAGCATTTGCTGAAGTTCAGAAAGAAATACAGCAGCTATCAAAAGGTACCACAGCAGAACCTCAGAAGACTCAGCAGGTAACTTCCCTTTGTAAAAATCTGAGGAGAATGAAAAGAACCTGTGTGTTTAAAGCATTATAATGTGGCTCTGAGACTGCAGGCAGTTAGCTCCGCTGGTCAAAGCATGGTGCTGGTAACACCAAGGTGCTGGGTTCAACCCTCGTGTGGGCCATTTACTTAAGAGTTGGACTTGATGATCCTTGTGGGTCCCTTCTACCTCACAATAGTCTATGAATCTGTGAATTCATGCAGTTGCTTTAAAGCTAGAATCCCAGTTTTATGAATTTCATTTGTGTGGTAATGCTGAAACCTGGTTAGCATGTTCAAATGCTATGTAACTACTAAAGTAGAGAAGAGGGTAGGCAGCCACGCTGAAGCATGCTTCAAAAGCATATTTTTAAAGTACATTCTACCTGATTTCTAATTGTTTTTTTAAGTTAGTTTCAGCTCCATCCCCTTGACTTTAAACTTTTATCTCCACATGAATAGACACAGAGAGGATGAACCCGGCTGTTCCCTACCTGAAGCACCTGACAGTGCTTGGAAACAAACAGTTCTGCCTCTCTCTGTTCCCAATTCCTAAGCCTTCACATTACCTCATCAGAAGTACCAACACCTGAAACAGCAATTTCTGTAGTACAGGTTTTGCCTACAGCACTTAGGCTTCAAGACAGTGTTTCACTTGCCTTTGTCTAGTTTTTTTAATACAGGCCTACTTGCAGTCTTGCACATGAATTAATTCACAAAGTTTAATTTCTGACAAGTTCCTGCATATAAACTCTTTATGCTGACTGATGCTGTAGGCAGAGTTTCAGGGAGAGAAAGCAGTGCTTCAGGATGAAGTGCAGATGAATCCATCCTGGCTGTTGGGGGAAGGTGGAGTTGGAGAAGTGGACATGAGTTCTCAGTGTGCCTGAGGTGACCAAGTTTCTGCTTGGCTGGGAGCAACAGAACAAGTGTCAAATACCTTAAGGAGAGGCTGAGGGAAAAACAAAACATAAGTGACAGTGCTGCCAGCACAGGATGAGGCCAAGCAAGGATTTCAAGACAGTTGGAGCCAGTGGTCCTGTCCCTGCTGGCTTGTTATTTATTCCTCCAAGAATTCAGACTGTACTACTGCTCCTGTGCTAATACGGCTCTACATGACTGCTGCATTTGATTACTCAGGTTGTAACAGTATTTTTTACAAAGTTGCAAAACTGTTGTTGAGAGCAGTTGTGAACTAAAAGCCGTGCCTGTCTCAGTTGGGCCATGTGTGTTCTGTTACTGGTACTACGCTCCTGAAGCGCAAAGCATTTTCTGCTTATGTCTCAACTTCAGTGGATCCTGCGATCCCCCCAAATTATTGAAGTATGACTGCAAAATTAGCCTAAATTAAATATATAAATGTAGTGGTTTGGTGTAAAAGTGTGACAGACAAACTCATCTTCTGGACAATGGGTATCTATTAGTCTGAGTTTTTTTTCAAGCAGAATAAAAAGAAATTGCTTTCTACTTTAAACTGAAACTTTTTTTTTTCAGGTTTCCACAAGTCTGGAAAAGGAACCAGCAAACGTAGATGCTGCCACAAGCCTGTTATCTCAGTTGTGATGCAAAATCCACAATGAAGGGGTTGCAAGAAATGAAAGACCATAAACACTGATGGCTTTGTTTGCACAATTTTATTAAAAAAAATTTGTTAATATACAAGTATTGGCACACTTTAATACAAACTACAAACAGACCTTTCCTATCATGTAGGAAAGTGGAATGTCAGAAGTCAGTGTGAGAAACTTAAAGTGCTAAAACAGAAGGCACTTCACAAAATTGGTTCACTGAAACAATTTAGCATAACTCAAGTTGATATCCTTCACATTTCAACTTGGCAGTGAAAGCTTCAAAATTGTTTGAAAAGTTAAAAAAGACTATAGAAAGCTTCTTGGCAGTAAAGCTTCAAAGAAAATGCTGTTAACTGTGAGCAAGAAGCCTAATCATTTTTTAAAAAATGATCAAAAGGCTATTAGGTATTTTCACTTTTCTTACTAAAGAAAGCTCCAAACAATCGGATTACACAGAAAAACACTCAGGTGAAAAAGTGCCAGAATTTTTGATAAGAGCCCTTTTTTTCTTGTTCTTGAATTTGTTTTGTGAAGTAGTTAAAGGAAACAAAAGGAAATATACTCCCAGAGTCAGTGAACTAAGAAGTTATACATTCATTATTCAAATACTTAGGTTATGAAGAAGTCTAGAATGTTATAGTTAGAGGTAGATAAGTAGTCTGGTTGACACAATATCTAATAATTTAGTATCTGCACATCAAAGAGATCACAGACTCCTTCATTATCATCCAGGTTAAAGTTGTAGTCATCTCCGGGAGTAGGAGAGAGTCGTAAGAGAGGAAAAACTGTAAAGCAGGAATAGTTTAGTTTAAATTAAAACACTTTTGGAAAATCAGCCCTATCATAATTCAGTATGTTTGTCATCAGGGTTAGTCTTAATAATTAAAATAATCTTGATAATCTGACAAGCTCACTGGGATACATACCTTGAATACCTGTACTGCATTCAAAATACGACAGTAAGTGATTTATCTACCTTTTTTTGCTTGGTATTTTAAGTCAGTTTGCTGAAGTGGAGTGATAGCTGTGGAATATGGGTTTAATTTCTTCTGCAGCAAAGGAGCGCTCCTGAGCAGCTTTTGAAAACTTTAACCAGAAACCCATAATTTGTATTTATATTCCCTTGTCTTGTTACAGTACCGCATCTACCAGCCTTTAGATAAGTAAGGAAGTTAGCATGATCTCTGTTTTTACAGAAGGGAAATGGAGGCTTGCAGTTTGTCTGTGCACTGCGTTTCAGGCATGCACTCAAAGCTGTCGTTGTGGGGGGAATGCAAGAAGAGAAGCCTCAGCCCTCACTCTGCACTGTAGGAACTCTAACACAGCGTACATGAGCTGGGCATGCCATCCCTGCTCTACAAGTGGAGGCTGTTTCCATGTTAACCACATACTGGCACGTTCACAGAATCCCATCTTGCCCCTTGGATCTTATATAACCACGTGCCTTTCTGGATGAGCCCTGAGGCTGCTTGAAGGGCATATATTAACACAGGCCTTACAGAACATAGGGCAAAAGGAACCAAGTGAGCTGAGTTCACCTCTGCCTGGCACCCCAGTGAGAGTGGCAGAGCGGTTGGCAGCATGTGAGCTCTGTAGCAGCTGTACAGTGCTGCACTCATATGGCCATAGAGGTGCAGGAGCAGAAATGGGTGACATTTAGTGTATCACAGCTGGACATGTATCAGTCTGCATCCAGAACTATGTTCTGAAATACTTACTCAAAGCACCTCCATAAAGCTTTAGGCAGAACAGTATTAAACCAGTTTGGTTTTTTTTTAAAGGCAGCACACTAGTCATCAGCTTGTTCTTTCTTTGTCCCTAAATTAAGGACTGGTGAGTTATTCATGCATGTAAGTGCTTGTTGGATTAAGGTTTTCATATTTTGACTGTTAAATAAAACTGGCAGGGAATAGAAAGGGGAGCAAAGACAAGAGTGACAGAGGAAGCAACACGGGAAAGAAGTAGTTTCATGCTGACTCCTGGCATCAGATTTAACAGATGCCTCCTAAGTGCTGCTCACACAAAAACCATGCTGCTACTTGTGATTATTAGAAAAGATGCTAAATACTTACCATCAGAAGACATGAGTTCATCAATAATATCTCCATTGATATTTCCTGTGAGACAGGAGCACATGCTTTAAGTATGTAGGATTTTTTAACACGTGTTTATAGCAGTCAACGCATTCTTTGCATTAAAACACTGAATTGCCAAGTATACCATGGCCTGTGCAGTGTAGGAGCTGCAGAGGTCATATGCCATGTACATGTGAAATATATTTATCTTCGTATCCCTCAGCTACCCCCCCCAATATGTTTTTCCCACTTATCTCTTAAAACCCAAGAGCCATATACAAGATGAAGCTTACTTGGTGGCAAGGAAACTCATTTGCTCAAAGTGAGTATGCTCCTCTGAGCTGGCTCACTGGCTTCATTAGGAGATATACAGAGGCCTGTTTTTTTCCTCTGTGTAACTCATTGGTAACTTGGTCATGAAAAAGGGCTCAGGGAACCAGTAAAAACATTTCAACAGGAACTACTGCTTCCTACCTGCAGGCTCCTCCATCTTTGCAATGTCAAATGAGTTTGGCTTGAGAATACAGTTGACATCCAGAGGCAGCAAGCTCTGGTAGTCACTGGAGCTGGCTGAGGCTTGGGCACTGTCCCCGGACAGGCTGGGGTACAGCTCTGACTCCGGCAGGCTGGAGTAAGGGGCTGTGGGGGCTGCGCTGTCCCGCTACTCGCTGCCATCTACACGGACAGGAAGGCGTATCACAAGTGAAACAGAACACAAAGCACCTGCCCCCAGCTTTGTCTTTTGAGGAGAACATGCCCAATGTCTGGGATCGGGTGAGAGGAGTCTTCCCCTTCTACAGTCAGAAGCACAATTTAATTAACTGTCAATTAATTAAAGGTTAATAAATGAAGGTAATCAGGACCCCTCAGAAATGCAGTTGTAATATTCACAGCATTTTCTTAAATCTTCTCCTATTGCCTATTAATTTACTATGAAAAAAATACCTGATATTCAGGCAGCCTCTCACTGTGGCTATGTGGAAGAAGGTAAGCGACCTTGTGGTACAATAGCTGGAACTGGTGCCTGTATTATCAGT
Source organism: Ifrita kowaldi (assembly GCA_013398055.1). Classification (NCBI taxonomy): domain Eukaryota; kingdom Metazoa; phylum Chordata; class Aves; order Passeriformes; family Cinclosomatidae; genus Ifrita; species Ifrita kowaldi. Next base: position 139,006 of record VZRS01018254.1, read on the forward strand.
CTCATTAAAACGTACACCTTCAAATCATATCCTCTGTCAAGAGGTTTGCAATTTTGCTCCAAACTGCCTTCTGGAGAAGCACCTCAGAATATTTAACAGGATCACATCCAAAACCTGTTCAGTGTATGATGATAAGCTCTGAGGGAAGCATCTGTTTCAGCAGACAGAGGAGGAAGAGGCATCTCTGTAACCTCCTGAGAGCTGTTACTAAGCTCCTGGAATAGTCTTTTAATGGACCGCTGCTACCCTGTGCAAATGCTTGATCTTTCCTTTGTCTACCACCTATCTTAACAGTTTCTTCTTTCCCTCCAGCTGCCTTCCTCCCCCACCCATCGAAGGTAAGAAAACCCCTGGATCCACCTGATGGTGTGTCCACAACTGCCGTTTGTGGTAACTCCTGTCCTTGGTTCAGGTCGTGCTGTTCTGGGGGATTTGGAGGAGCTGCAGCCGGTTTGAGTGGAGTTGCTGGAGCTGCAGGTTGAGATGGGGGCTGTGCAAGGTCATCGGGCGGAGGAACCGGAAACACGGTGGGCTTGGAGGAGCTCGATTCTTTGTTTATAAGCAGCACGTGGATAGGTCCTGAACTACTTTTAAGATTGATCTGGTATTTCTTCTGTCCGTTCTGTCCCTGTAAAGGTGGTGTGTTATGAAAGTTACTGTTCCTTGAGAACTTGGAACTGTACAAGGTGATGAAGACTAAGATCAGCTGCTTTAGTCCACAATAAAAAAAAAACCCCAACAAAATCCAACATCACAGCTGCTAACTTGGGTCCTGCAGAGAACCTTACCATTGCCTGAACTGATTTCAGCAGAGACAGACAAACATAGTACCACTGATCAGCTTCACGGCTCTAGCCTTGGATACTTTTACAATATTAGATTGTGCTTAGCCTCACTAAAAATAGCTTGTGAAACTTCTCAGGTGAATTTCAGCCTTCTATAAGCACAGTGGCTATCATGCTTCATACAAACAAGGCTCTCTCCCAACTATGTAAACACTATTTAAAACCAAGCACTGCAACAACAACAACAAAAAAAAAGTTAAAGATGGACAGAAGTAAATAATTTGGCCTTCTACTTTAATCTTGCCAATTTAATCCTTTTGGCTATAGCAAGACTGCAGTCTGTTTCTCTATCCAGTCTAGTACCATGAGACTAAATCTAAATGAAATCAAAACTAAATCTAAAAGGCTTTTTCTTAAGAGATCCATTTTAACAATATAACAGAGAAACTTGACACATAAAAGTCACTGAGTTCTTAAGAGAATTCATGACAACTATGCATTATTTTGCAAGTTGCAACATTTAATCGCAAGAGAGAAGAAGAAATCCACTTGTGTATCTTGGTTTTAATAGAAGGCGGGGTTACCATTAGTCTAAGTGTACAAAACCCACTTTTTTCTATCCAGCCTCTCTCTTCTCAACTGAAACAATCCTAATCCTTTCTCCCCCTCCTCTCGCACATGGATAGAGAGAAATCCTCTGTTCTAAAATAGCTCCTCTTTTCCACTATTGCTCTAGAACACCTAGGTAAACAAGAAACCAGTACATACCATTTCAGGTCTAGGTACTTCTAACTGTGTACCACAAGGTGCTTGAATTGCTAGAAGTGTATCTCCTGGTTAAACAGCAATTTTAAGAAAGTGTTAAGTGTATTTTTCTTAAGTCTTGTATAGTATCCACTCAAATGAGATCTGGAAATTCTCTAAGGCCACCTACAGTACTGCACAATTTAGCATATATAAACTTGTGGTAGGACATATGTAGTCCCTATAAGATCCAAGTATATTGCATAGTATAAATCACAGAATTCCAATACTTAGATCATAGTTGCAAAAATCTTTTCTCACAACAGTACAAGATTTACAATTTTCTTTACTCATTTGTCTTCTAGTTGTATATCTAACATAAGGTGAAAATATTTAACTAGTTCATTTTTTCACAGAATCAAAGAATGATTTAGGTTGGAAAAGACCCCGAAGACCATCAAGTCCAACCTTTGACTGATCACCACCTTGTCAACTAGACCATAGCACTAAGTGTCATGTCCAGTCGTTTCTTGAACACCTCCATGGATAGACTCCACCACCTTCCTGGGCAGCCTGATCCAATGCTTAGAATCCCTTTCTGTGAAGAAATTCTTCCTGACGTCCAACCTGAACCTCCCTGGGCGCAGCTTGAGGCCATGTCCTCTTGTCCTGGTTGCCTGGGAGAAGAGACTGACCCCCACCTGGCTACAGCCTCCTTTCAGGCAGTTGTACACAGTGATAAGGCCTCCCTTGAGCTTCCTTTTCTCCAGGCTAAACAACCCCAGCTCCCCCCCTCAGCCGCTCCTCATATGACTTCAGCTAAACCAGCTCTCTGGTCTAGCTCACTTGATGACTTTGATGAATGGTGGTACTACAGAAATTTAACAGAAGGAAGAAGAGGTATTAATGTTCATCTTCAGTGCCAGCACTTCCAAGTATCAAAGCTCATGGCTTCCACAGCACAACTGGGATGTAACAGCTGGCTGTCAAACTCATCTGTGGCTTATTATTCACATTAAAACATGTTGGGTAAAATCAGGGGACCACAGTTACATGCACAGCACTGGCACAATACTGCAAGTCACTTGCCTACCTATCATTTCCTCTTTGTCCATAACTAATTTGGAATAACACTTTTCTTTCTCTGCCTCCTAAGAAACACTTAAGTGAAGTACTGTGTGAGCGCCACGCCAGGTGCCTCCATGTTTTGTAATGACTAACTCTTCAGTAACAGCTCATTTTTGTTAAACTGCAGTAGTTTTCTAATCTTGTGCTTTTATTAAAAAAAAATCTTCCTTGTGGCAAAGAAAAGATAGTTTTGAGCCTAGTTGGAGGCTGAACAACAGTCTTCCCTTGGGTGCCCCAAAATCAGGAGATGATGTCAAGGGAAGTAACCTCTGCCAGCATTTCTTGGCAATTTCTTCAAACCACCTGTACAGGAATCCTTTAGATTTAGTAGCAATGCCCCATCATTGACCTTCAGCTGGCTCCATTTGTACAGCATCACAACCTCTGTCTGGCCACAGCTGCCACCAGAAAATGATTAGAAATCTGGATCTTCTTGGTTCTTTTGGAGGGTTGGACCAACATGTTCTGTTTCTGGTTCCATTAATGGCCCGTGGCAAGCTGCTGAGAAGTATGAATACCAAAAAAGACATCCAAAACAGGACTCCAGCTGAGCTTCCATTCTACACAATCTGTGACTACAACCAGAAAATACCAGAACCTGGTAGCTGTGAACATTAGGAGACATCTACCTAGCACTGATCACTATTGAGTACTTCTAAATTCAAAATACTTGCAGGGAAAAAGCAGGTTAGTTAGCAAGTTGTTTTTCAGTAAATCCCCCACTGTAGAAATACAGCCTAGCAGCAACTTACCATTGAAGCAGTTGCAGATATCTTCATGGGTGACATACGAAAATGTAATTTATGTCAAGGAACATTTTTCTTAAAGGAACATAAAACTGGTATTTGTTGCCCTTTAGAAGTTTGTCCAAACTGAGCCTAAACTATAATGTTATTATAGTTACTTAGAGGTGTAATCAAGGCATTATTTTTGACTTTTAGAATGGCTCGTTACAAGTAACAAGAGTTCTGTGTTTTAAAGCAAAAACCTGTATCTGCAAAGAAAATACAAAAAGAAAAATAGTTGGGTAGCTTGAATGAGAAGCGATTCTTCTAAAAAAGGAGAATGTGTAAAATCTTGTTTTGAAGAATACTGTTTACCTTGCTAACTTGACAATACAGAATTCAGGTATGTATCGGCATTTCCCAGAATCACACAAAAATACTGCTAGGGGGAACTTCAGAAGTCATCTGCCATCCCATTCGTCTGCCTCAAGGTAGGGTTGATCCACTGTTCAGACATTCCAGACAGATGTTTGTCTTTCCTCTTCTGCAAAACCTCCAGTGACAGATATTCCACCACCTCCCTGGGGGGATCAATTCCAGTGCTAGCCCTCCCAAAAGGAAAGTTTCTCCTAAAATTTAACTTCAGTCTCCTTTGCTACAAAATCCATTTTACAGAAACAGTTTCTGTACAGAAAATCCAGTAAATTTTAAGTACTTATCAATAGTATTATAGGGCACTTCCCTGCTCCCAATCTCAGGTGTCGATTTTGCAAGACAGCTAAATACATGCTTATGAGCAATGCAGCTGGAACTCTCTGATATTTATATACAGGATTTTTTTTTTCCAGTTTGAAACGCAACAAGCTTCAGGACTTTGTCAACTCGATTTATCTTTGGGTGATAGCTTAATCTTTTCAAAATGAAGCAACAAAAAAGACTATGTAAAGCACTGGTAAACTATAAATTCAAGTTCTGGAAGCAATATAACTAATTTCAAATAAGACACTAGGATTATACTATTGACTTAAAAGTTACTGCTGTACATATATATATATATGCTAAATTATTTTCGTGTTACCAATCACAGTCATAAAAGTTAAAAAGTCATGTAAATAAGATTTATATCTTCTTTTGTTGAAGCAAAACCTGAAAAAATGCTTGCCTTACCTTGCTTCAGGACAAAATGGGCTACATTATGCTTTACCCATTACCTACACTGTAAGTGTCGCTTTAATTCTAGTTCCAAAATGCACACAATTAATTTAAAAGGATATTGGTGATTTGTAGAATCATCCATGACGTTCTTGATACTTTGTTGAAGCCACAGTTTCTGCTGATCCAATTCTTTTTCTTTTAGCTCTAAATCTTCAATTTCAGCTTCCAGATATCTCAGCCTGTCTATGACTTCTTTTGTATTGCAACCAGCACCTACTCCTCTTAAAAAGGTAAAAGGATTCATGAAACCACAACTGAAAATCTAAAGCAAACATGCAATGATAATTTCTTAAGACTATTTTCAGCATTAGGAATTTTTTTTTAAATTAGTATTATCTACTAATATTCAATATGAAGGAAATGAGCATTTACACTTCCAGTAGTGTTTTAACAGGAAAATGAAAATTCTTAACTTCTGATCAAATTTAGAATTTCCCTCTACAAAAATTTATCTTCTTTCAGAATGTAGCTTTTTCTGTGTTGGAACTGTTTTGCAGGCCCTTTCTCCTTCACCTGTAATTCTTACCTTGAGCTTTTACCTTCAGAGGCCTAAGAGAAAATGGGCAATGGACAGTGGTAGAGCAGGTAGGTGATCATATGCCCTGATACCCCTCCCATATGAATTCCCTCATTCATAGGGAATTTTTCAATTGCTAGTTACAAAGTAGCGCTACAAGTTTCCTAAAGGTTTCTCTTCTGTATGCTTTAAACTTGATTTTATGTATCAAAGACACAAGTTAAAGGGAAAACAAATACAGGTAATTTATTGTAATTCTACAATGTCATATTGCTTACTGAAAAGCATTATGTTAATTTTATGGTGTCATACCTCGTCAGAAGAAGTAGAAAGAGGCAATTTTTGTTGCTCTTAGGCATGTGAAAATTTGCAGAATTGACATAACTTACTTCCACTGAATGCTGTTTTTTGACTTCTTCTCAATGAGATCAATCCCCTCGAGAACGTTGGTGATATCATAGATCCTTCTCTTCTGCCTCACAGCAAGCGTATCAGCAGCCTGTGGAGAGAACAACTATCAGCAGCTTGCATGCTGAGGGAAAAGACAGTTGAGCCACTCCCTTGGAAAAATGCCATCTAATGTCATTCCGAAGGGAGAAGGTTCCACTCTTCAAGAGCCAGGTACCATCATGAATTCTGAAGTCCAGCACCTGCAGGTAGTGCTACAAAGCACACGGAGCAGTCCCCTGGCTGAAGGCCAGCAGTCCATCCCCCGACAGAGAGGGGAGCTCACGGGGGTGGCAAAGACCATGGTCAGTATCTGGAGCATATTCAACTGCATGGAGGAGCTTCCCATGCTCTTTCTGGAGGGCAGGAAAAGGTATGGAAGGCAGGCAGCGACACCCTGCAGTGGGGCAAGCCTCTGGAGCCAAGGACATACTAAGTTTATCATTCCTTCCCCTGACACTCGAGGTATTACAGCCTTTGTTTGGATGCAGTGGTGCCAGGATACGAAACAACAGGGCTGTAATTTCACAAAGTGGCTGCAGGAGAGCTGCAGCATTTCAAGCCACCATTGTCCTCGCACAAATGCCCCTCGCAGCATACTAGGGCTCACTCTATCTGTCACACTGAGCACCATCACCCTGGTGCAGCTGCCAGGGGTGTTGCTGCCGACATACAGCCAGCTGTGCAGCACATCTGAGGGCTGTCACACCTCGCCACTCTGAGCAAAGCAGTGTCAGGCAGAGGTAACCCCTTCCTGCCTTACTTCTTTCTCTCTATGGTGATTTTTGTGTAACTGATGCAAAGAGGAAAGATAAAATAAGCAAACAAACTAGTCATGCCTTCCACACCTGAAAAGCAGCTCAAGTTCAAAGAATATTCGCTAAAAGGAGGGAAAATAGAGGGGAGTCTGACTCTAATTACTCAGGACACTTAAATACAATGATTACATGGGATGGTATGTATTAAACAAATAGAAGAAAAATAAAGAGAAGGGTAGGCAAAGACTTCTGAATTTGAACTAATGCATAAAGTCAAATAATTTCTACTACAGGAACACAATGATTTATTTCAGTTTGTTCCAACAATCTATTAAATGTATGCTTTTTGTATGCAGCCTATATGAAAGAAAGGTACAACTCGAGACAACCATAACCTGGAAGGAAAACCAAATTTCTTTGCTTAATAGTTCAATTACCTTTTGCTACTCAAGTAAAGTTGAAAGGATAAAAAGAAAGAACAGAGATTTAAAAAATACTCTTATAGCCATGAAGTATAAACACTGCTCTTTCTCCTTGACAGTGATGTACCCACTAAACACTGTTTCCACAGACACCATTAGCAGCATTTATCTTTTGTATGGTCTTCTGCGTAAGTCTTTTAAAATATTTTCTTACCTAACCCAACAAAATACATGCAAATACATATAAAGTGCACAGTTTAGTTCTCTCCAAGGAAACAGGCTCTTCAATCACTTGTTTCAGCAGGTATGCACCTGCTATCTTTATCTGCTATTTTTGCTGCATACGTACACACTGCTTCCAATGACTGCAAGAGAACCTTAAAAATCTAGCAAGTGACAAAATTGATGCCACTTGCACAATGTTTAATCAGCACCCCATGCATCTCACAGTCTTCAGTTATTCTACGAGCTGTTTACATTATTCAGTGCAAGGAATGGACAGCACACACTTAGCTGCTATTCAACTTTCTGCTTTTTTCCCATTGCTCTACATATTGACCTAGGACTCTGTCTACCACTCATGGATGGAATGATGAAGAAACTGCTCTGGAGACAGATTTCATTACCTCTTGAGGTTTTCCCAAAGGCCTGTCTACAAAATATAAATGCTTTACTAATCTTAATATATTTTCAAACTGTACTGGTAGCAAAAGATACCAATGTACATAAATTTGGAGCTGTGAAACCACAGCTTAAGATTTTTTTTTAAGTCACTTTTTCTGAGTGTCCAATTTCAAATGTTTCAAAGTTGAAGTAATTGTTCCATTCTAAATGCTATTGCATTTTGTATGCCCAAAGCACAGGTCCCATGAACACCAGCAGCAGATTCACCACTACCAGCTCCAGATCCCCAGGACAGGGGCTCATTTCACAGGAAAATGAATGACACAGTTACACATGTATTTGGCTTGACCACCCTGTATACAATTCAATCACTGCTATGAAGTTCAACTACTTACAACAAGAGTTCCAACACAAGCTGGGGCCAGTTCCCAAACTGAGATGTTTCATCCAGACATTCACTAGCTTTCTAGTGCTGATCTTGTAATCTAATGTAGCTTTAGAAAATTTCACAGATATTTTAAAAAGCAATTGAGAAGTTCCTCCCTGACATTCTAGCAGTTATCAGTGTGATACACTCTGACAGGTACATGGATCAGAAATTAAGTTCAGTCCTCCACATAAATCATTCACTAATAATTTAAATAATTAAATGAGCTTTCTGAGACCAATCTCCTGCTGTCAAAAACACTGTTAAAACTCATCATTTCTCAGCCTATGTCAAGAAAGGGACATCTACAATGACCCTGCTAACATGGGTGGATGTAGCTTCCACATTCAGAGTTCTATCATAAAATCTTTCAAATGTAAAGCTGCTGAACTCTAGTTATTCCTCCTAATATCTCCTCATACTTTGATTAAGTATGTATTCAAGCCAAGCACTCACGAGTGTCTCATAGACAGGTTCAGAGCTGGAATAAAGTATCTAAGCACAGAGCTATGGTTCTGTGCATTCTGATCGTGCAGCTCTTGGAATACAGAAAATGCGCTGTTCAGCACAGGTTCAGCTGCAGGCACACATGCCCAGAAGTAAGAAAGAAAGGCCAGGAAAAGGGCAATTGAGAGTTTGTAGGCCCCCACAAACAACTTCTTTGCTCCCTGGGAGCTGACAAAAGGCAGCAGAAATCATCAGCTGCAAATGTGCTGCGTTAGCCCTAGAGAGCAGAGGAACTCGACAGAGCACCGTGGCAGAGTCATTACTGAGAACCTTAAAGCACAAGGACCAGCACTGCCTGCCTGCTCTCTCCACAAGTCAAAGGAAAGAGGTCCTGCATCTTCTGAACACTGCCCATACCACACAACAACATTTTCTCCCCAAGAGGGCTGTCAACAGTTTGGTGAGAGTTTTAAATTGAATGGCACTCTTGTCAAATTGTACGTAAAAGTGCTGGATATCATTGCAACGTAAACACTACAGGAATGTAAAATCTAATAGACAGACTCTTTCTTTTGTGGAGTGTGGCAAGTGTAAGGCAGTCGTTATCTGACCTTGACCAATACACTTCTAAAACAAGCAGATTTTAGAATACCTCATGTTTTGCACTGATGATCAGAAACACTACTTAACCATCATTAGAGCAGGGATGGCATTCTGCTAGAAACAAAGCCCACTTAAGAAATTAAGGCAGAAGCACTGTATGCTATAAAGAGCATTCCTTCAGGTGGTTTATCCCTTATTCACTCATCTTGGTCTTTTTCTCTCTTCCCTGCAATTCATGGGTTGCTGCAGATAGAAACTTAGTTTTATATCATCCTTTAGTGTTTTAAGCTTAACTCCATGACTAAATTTCTTTATAAAGGCTAATTCGGTGACAAGTATGTCATTATTTTAGAATAGCTGTTTGATTTTAACGTAAGTGCAAAATTCAAATTTCAAGTAAAGAAAATTCTCACTTCCACAATTTCTCAGATGTTACAGAGAAGTGTCCAGCACTAAAACATTTTCACAGCTTCCTTTTACAGCCTGCTAAATTGAAATTATAGATATATTAAAGATCACCAGAAAATGTCCCATAAAAGAGATTTTCATTCTCAATTGCTAAATCGCAAAGCTGGAGGTCCACGTGTTTCCAAATTTTATTTTCTTCCTAGTGCTGGTTTTGCTAAAGAAATACTGATCAGCAGCACAACATCAGATGGTGAATACCGGCCAGCAGGGAGACACTTATAGGTGTTCACTGCATGAATCATTTCTTGGATTCTGTTCCATTTCAAGACTGTCCTGTTCTTCAGTTTGCTGAGCACACTGACAGAACACAAACACACAAACTGGCCTTCATTTTTCCTTAGATATGTAGCTTATTTATGAGAAAACCAGTCACAGAAATGTATGTTCTGACTCACTGCTTATGAAAGTACCAACAATTTATGCACTGCAGTTAGTATTTACTTTCAATAAACTGTAACCTGTAATTCAGAAACCAGTCTCCAATAGGTCTCGAGCATAAATGTCTGTGATTGGTTGCAATGCCCCCTGGACTTTTCCGTGGCTATCAACCCTTTCATTCCCTCTGAGTAGGTACCTTTCTCACTGAAGAAAAGAAGCATTGTTCCATCCCACTACGCAGCCCAACTTTATTGTTCAAGTCAATCCTCTTTGGCACTTTAAGCCAAGCTTTTGGGCCTGATGTCTTACAAACTGAGTCTGTTTTGCTTCTCAGATTGACCTGGAACATCTCTCAAGACATGACAGACAATAAAGGACGCTGCACAACAATCCCAAAGGTCTGGATGTCTTCATGATGTTTTGCTAGAGAAAGAGGCAATTAATAATAAGGAGCTCATCAACTTGTCCAGACCACAGCATAACTAAATGAGGAATATAAAACCTATCAGTGTCCTTTGCTATTCACCCTGAAGTTTCACTAGCCACAGTAATATCACTGAAGTGCATCTGCTCTGAACAGGGGTGTAGAAAAAAAGCTCCGACAACACCATTCACCTCCTGGGGCCTATGGAGAGTAATCAAAAAACAGGTCAGTTTTCCAGAAAGGACTTTAACCAAAGCACCAAGCCAGTCTCTTGCTGCCCTTTGCTGAACATCTCAGCCATTCACTGATGACCTTAACCAGTCAGGTTAACTAACACACTTTTGCCTCAATGCACTGCACACCCGACAGCCCTGGGGGCCCGAGCTCCTGGGCCAGAGCGGCAGCACGCTCCAGGGCAGGACACAGTGCCAAGGATCCCTCCTGGAACACAGTGACCCCCTGGCATGAGGACAATACCAAGGTAGACTGGTCCCAGGGCATCACTGGAGACGATCCAGCTGCTGCTGCCCAACGCCCTCATGGCCTTGGAGGCAGTGGGCTGGCTGCTGCAGAGCTGGGTGACGATGATTTGTCACTCACACGCCAATTCAGCTTCTTTCCTTCACACATAAAAGAAAGCATAAGGTGGCAGTGGTCTGTTTCTCAACATCGTTTTCTCTTGCTAGAAGGACATCGAGGTGGGTGGGCAAGAAACAGGTTTAAACAGCAGCTCACACACTGAGTCAGTGCAGGGAGCAACACAGGGCAGTAAAAAAAATACACGGAATTGTTAGGGCTGGAATGGACCTCTGGAGATCATTTAGTCCAACCCCCACCAAGGCAGGGTCACCTAAAGCAGGTGCACAGGAACTCATGCAGGCGGGTTTTTAATGTCTCCAGAGAGGGAGACTCCACGACCTCCCTGGGCAGCCTGTTCCAGTGCTCTGCCTCCCTTAATGTAGAGAAGTTCTTCCTCATGTTGAGGTGAAACTTCTTGTACTTCAGTTTATGGCCATCGCTCCTCGTCCTGTCACTGCGCACCACCAAAGAGTCTGGTACCATTCTCTTGGCACGCACCTATAAGATATTTGTAAACACCGACGAGACCTGCTCTCAGTCTTTTCTTCTCCAGACTAAACAGGCCCAGCTCCCGCAGTCTCTCCTCATAAGAGATGCTCCAGTCCCCTCATCATCTTTGTAGCCCTCTGCTGGACCCTCTCCAGTAGCTCCTTGTTTTTCTTGTACTGAGGAGCCCACAACAGGGCATAGTAAACAAGACCACTCTCAATAAGTTAAATTTAACGCACGGTACCCATTAATTATATCCCTTCATAAAGAGCCGAAACGCGTATTTGAGCCAAC